>PVHT021183598.1:1459341-1534012 GCA_004024745.2 Catagonus wagneri
ATCACATTAAGTATATCATGCCACTCCCTTCTGGCCTGTAGAGTTTCAGATGAGAAATCTGCTGATAACCTTATTGGGGTTCCCTTGTATGTCATTTGTTTCTTTCCCCTAGCTGCTTTCAGTATTTTCTCTTTGTCTTTAATTTTGGTCATTTTGATTAATATGTGTCTCGGGGTGTTCCTCCTTGGGTTTATTTTATGTGGTACTTGTTGCGCTTCCTGAATTTGACTGAGTGGTTCCTTTCCCATATTAGGGAAATTTTCGGCTATTATCTCCTCAAATATTTTTTCTGTCCCCTTCTCTCTCTCTCTTCTCCCTCTGGCACCCCTATAATATGGATATTGGTGCGTTTAACAGTATCCCAGAGTTCTCTGAGACTCTGCTCATTTCCTTTCAATCTTTTATCTCTTTTCTCTTCCACATTAGTGATTTCCACTAATCTGTCCTCCACCTCGCTGATTCATTCTTCTGCCTCCTGTATTCTATTGTTGGCTGCTTCTAATGAGTTTTTTATTTCAGTGATTGTATTTTGCATCTCTTCTTGTTTAATTTTTACAGCTTGTATTTCTCTGCTCAGTGTTTCCTGTAAATGATCAATCTTTGCCTCCAGTCTATTTCCAATACCTTGCATCATCTTCAGAATCAACAGTCTAAAGTCTCTTTCTGAGAGGCTGGTAATCTCCTCATCACTGAGCTGTTTTTCTGGGCTTTTCTCTTTCTCCCTTATCTGGGTTAGAGTTTTCTGTCTTTTCATTTTTATAGGTTTTTGGTGTGGTGACCTTTTTGCCAACAATGGAGTGGTAGCCTCTCTTAGTTCTGGCGTTTGCCTCCCCTGTGACTAAACCTGGTATGGGCGGGGCTTGCTGTAGGCTTCCTGATGGGAGGGACTGATGCCTGCCCACTTGTAGGTGGGGTTGATTCTTATCCCTCTGATGGTGGGGTTTTGTCTGTGGATGAGATTAGAGGCTGGCTGTGTGCCTGAGGGGTCTTTAGGCAGCCTGTTTAGTGATGGGTGGGGCTGTGATACCACCTGGATTATTGTTTGGCCTGGGGCTTCTCAGTGCTGATGGGAGGAACCAGATTTTCCCAGAAATGGCCCCCTTCAGAGAAATGCAGGCTAATGAATGTTCCCGAGAGCTTCACCTCCAATGTCGTTCCCCCACAACAAGCCACAGTCACCCCTATTTTCCCAGGAGATCCTCCAAGAATTGCAGTCAGGTTCCACCTGGATTCCTCTGGAGACTGCTTTGCCCTGGGACCCAGTGCACGTGAAAGTCTGCGTGTGCCTTTCAAGGATGGGGTCTCTGTTTCCCCCAGTCCTGTGGAGCTCCTGCACACAAGCCCCGCTGGCCTTCAATGCCAGATGCTCCGGGGGCTCTTTCTCCCTGTGCCCGCTCCCCAGGCATGGGGTTTTGACATGGGGCTCAGAACTCTCAGTCCTGTAGCTAAGTCTCTGTGATGCAGTTACTTTCCAGTCTGTGGGGCTTCCCACCCGGGAGGTATGGGGTTGCTTCTATCGCGTAATCACCCCTCCTACCTCTTGATGTGGTCTTCTCTTTGTCTTCCGGAGTAGAATATCTTTTTTGGAAGTTTACAGTCCATTTGGTTGAAGGCTGCTCAGCATTTGGTTGTAGTTTTGCTGTTTTTTTGGGAGAGAAGTTGAGCTCCAGTCCTTCTATTCCACCATCTTAATTCAATCTCAGTACCATAGTGTTTTGATTACTGTGTCTTTGAAATATATTTTGAAATCATGAGTTGTGTTATCTTCAGCTTTGCTCTTCTTTCTCAAGATTGCTTTGGCTATTTGGAGCCTTTTGTGGCTCCATATGAAATTTAGGATTGATTTTTCTATTTCTGTGAAAAATTTCATTGGAATTTTGATAAGGATTGCATTGAATATGTAGATTGCTTTGGGTAGGACGGACTTTGTAACAATATCGGTTCTTCCAATCCATGAAACAGGATAGCTTTCCATTTATTTTTTTTTCAATTTCTTTCATTAATGTCTTATAGTTTTTAGTATGCAGATATCTCACCTCCTTAGTTAAATTTATTACTAAGTATTTTGTTGTTTTTGGTGTGATTGTGAATGGGGTTTTTTTTAATTTCTTTTTTAGATTTGTTAGTATTTAGTGATTTTTGTATGTTGATTTTGCAAGCTGCAACATTACTGAACATATTAATCCTAACAATTTATTGCTTGGAATTTTCTATGTGTAAAATCATATCATCTTCAAAGAGATATAAATTTACTTCTTCCTTTCCTACTTGGATATTTTTTTTTTTCTTGCCTAAATGCCCTGGCTAGTACTTCTAATACTATGTTGAATAGGAATGGTTATAGTGGGCATTATTTTCTCATTACTTATCTATGAGGAAAAGTTTTCAATATTGTAATATTAAGTTTGATGTTAGCTGTAGGTTTGTCATATATGGCATTTATTGTGTTGAGTTACATTCCTTCTAGATCCAACTTATTAAGAGTTTTTGTCAAGAAAGGATGTTGAATTTTGTCAGACGTTTTTTCTGCATTCACTGAGATGATCCATTGATTTTATTCTTTAGTCAGTCAGTGTGGTGTATTACATTTATTGATTTGCATATGGTGAAATGTCCATCCTTGCATTCCAGGGATAAATGACACTTAATCATAGTATGTTATCCTTTTAATGTGCTATTGAATTTGGCCTGCTAGTACTTTTTGAGAATTTTTACATCTATTTTCATCAGGGATATTGTCCTTTTCATGAAGTTTCTTTATCTGGCTTTCTTATCAAGGTAATGCTGGCCTTGTAAAATGCGTTTGGAAGTGATGACCTTTCTTCAAATTTTGGAAGAGTTTAAGAAGATTCTGCATTAATTCTTCTTTAAATGTTTGGTAGAATTAACCTGTGAAATCATCTGGTCCCAGGCTTTTCTTTGTTGGGAGCCCTGCATTTGGGTGGGGTCACTGAAATCTGTCATCAGGTAGGGTTGCTGGCTGTGCTCTGTGATCAGGCAGGGCCTTAAGTTGGCCTCTACAGCTGGTCTTGTGGGCAGAACTTCTTACTAAACTCTTGGCCAGATTGGTTTGTCAGCTTGGCTACATACATGGGCAGATTTGATAGCTGGGCTCTCTGGTCAGGTGGGGCTATTGACAGGGTTGCAATGTTCCACCAAGATCTATGCACTGGTCTCCATGAGACCCACCCTCTTTTTTTGTTCCCAGCTGATTCCCAGTGGTCTAGTCTTGCCAGTTGCCCAGTGTTTCCTATGAGATGAAACCAAAGTGTGCCTTGTAGGTTGTGCACTGAAACCCTAGGGAAGCTAGATGTCCAGTGGAGAAATCATAGGCCCAGAGTATCTCTGTAGGTGTGGCACTGTGCTGGTCTGGGGGAGGGACAATGTGGTCAAAGCAAAATTGTTCTTACTCTGCTCATGTGGCTTTCCCAGGTTTTTGTACTCTATGGGACTGCTTCAGCTTCACCCCCAGGTTCTGGGATTTTCACAAAGGTGTTCTCCTCTGTGGATATTTGCTAAAAAAATATTTCTGTGAAGATGACTAGAGCTGGGGACCTCCCGTTCCATTATCTTGTTATTGCTACTCCTCTCTTCATTCCTTTTTTATGGTTAAATAATATTCCGTTGTATTGCTATACCACATTTTGTTTATCTATTCACCAGGTACATAATTGATTTCTTCCTACCTTTTGGCAGTTGTCAGTAGTGCACTGTGAATATTTGTGTGCTAGTATTTTAGTATCTATTTTCAATTCTTTTGGGCATATACCTAGGAGTGAAGTTGCTGAGTCATACGGTAGCTCTCTAGTTAAATTTTGAGGAATTGCCCAACTGTTTTCCAAAGAGGCTGCACAATTCTACATTTCCACCAGGAACATCCGAGGCTCCAATTTCTCTACATTCTTATCAGTACTTGTTATTCTTATCTATTCATATTTTTTCATAATCTGCCCCTGGTTATTTGGAACCATAAAGATGTTCTGTGCTTCCAATAAAACGAGACAACAATCTTGTTATTTACTGCATGCATCAAAATTCTTATGAGGTTCTGAAGCGTATGGATAACACTTTGTAAGAATTCCTATTTACAAGTTAGGGGTTGTCTACTACTACCATACAAAAGAAACTTTTATCCAAGTGTTGGCTCATGAATGGAAATGTACCTGTGTCTTGATCGTCCCCACCACATATTCTAATGAAGGGTCATCTTTGCCCTTTCATATTCAGTCCTTTGAATCAATGCAGCTGAAAACTTGGGTAAATATAGAAAATTTACATAGTCCTGACAATGATATGCCAGCTTTTTATTGTGATTTAAACAAAGACAAAACATCATGTGCAAAAACAAACAAAAATAGTCAGCCATTGTTTCTAAAGATGGAATCCAACCTCCAAAACTAGAAATTCTTATTCTATTTTACACCTATGAGGAAATGTCATTGCTAATTTTGAAAAATTAAAGCTTGAGTTGTTGGGTAATATATGTTTTAGATAAGCATTTGAATTAAGATTTCTAAAACATATACAAGTGCTGAATCGCAAAATAGTTTTTTATTATGTATAATATGCAGTGTTTGGGGTATAAAAATGCATTAAATTAAAGTTTTATGTAACAGTGATTTAAATTTATTTGCCAATTTAATGGGGTATTTTAGAAATACTAATCTGTAAGGTTTACCTCCCAACCTCTGAATCATGTGTCCAGTAGCTATTATAACATTATAGCACCCAAAGAAGATGAAGGGCATCTTTCTCACCCTTATACCACGTAGCCATTAAACCACCTAGGCAAGAGAAGTGTAAACAAGGCTGAGGAAGTAGAAAGCCTACACTATAGTAGACAGGTACCACGCCTTTTGCTGCTCAGCACCTAGATCCTTTTCCTATATATGGGCAGTGCCTACTGTATGAACTCTTCACGGCAGAGAAGCTGAAAATGCCTGATACTTGCTTCCTCAGTGTATTTTGAAGCTAGGGCTATCCCGGTCACATTGCACCCGATCTTAAGTGGCAGATGAATGGTACAAAGCAGGGATTGTGCAAAATCCATTGTTCAGCGTCAGTAATCCAGCAGCATGGCAATATCATCTTCAAGACCCACTTTGATGGTGTACTTTTAGCCATGATACCTCTAGGCTTGGATCTTCATCCTTTCCAGAATTTGTGAACTACTCATTACCAAGAAATCAATTAATTTTATGTCCAAATTAAGCAAAACTCTTTTCTGTGACTTGGAGTTTAGTACCATAACAGATGTACCCATCCCTCCTAGTCCACAGGGAATTGAGGAAAAGAGATCAGAGTTATGGGAATTGGGTGGTGTTTCAGTCACATCTCCAGCCTAGGGTTGAGAGGAAAGCCTAGACAAGAAAACCGTTTGCTCTGCTTTTCACATCTGGGAGGTCTTGCAAGCTATTCCCATGGCCACATAGAAGAGCCATATCAAATAAAACAATCAACACAGCAGGGTTAGGCAGAAAGAGGGCCTAAGTTTTCTCCTCAGAGTTTCTTGGTCTTCCATATGGTAGACAAAGCATCTGGAGATCCCCTGTGTCCTGAAGAGGAATATGGAATATGAGTGTTTGATGGTGAACTTCTGAAGAGGATCACAACAATGGGGCCAAATAATCTTGTAGCTGTGCACTTCAGGGCAGACTGACTGGGCCAGGTGTTCAGTGAGAGATGCAGCCAGGTCTGAGGCTGGTAAACTAGGACACAAGATGGAAAATAATATGGTCTCATTTTATTAATAAGGAATAGACATTCCTTCTATGATGTTGAGGGGAGACTTAGAACTCTATGAATATTTTTGTCAAATTCGTTTCATCTTAGCTAAAGCATGAATGTTGATAGATTTGTGACCCCCTAGTGAGTTCACATATCAAAATGAACATCCTGGGCACTGAAATGTGGCTTATAAGTGTTGAGCTTCTTGTCCAAAGAACATTTCGTTCTGCCTCTACACTGGACTAGAGTTTCTCAGAAATATTTGTCATCAGTCAATACTTACATCTTTTATTCCTGAAAATTGCTATGTTTGTTCAGGATACTGAAATTTGCTATATTTGAATATAGAACCCAAAAGTAAATTTCCTAGCATATACATGATATTCCTATTTCCCAGCGTTCAATCCAAGAAGTTAGTATTTCTCCTACTCATTTGAGCCAAAGAACATGGTCTATTTCAAGTATTCAAATCCTAGGTGCCATCTAGATGCTCTGGCCATAGTGACTAAGCAGACATCAAATGAACCAAATCTGGGTTAACAGCATTAGTTACAACATTTTGATCGATATGACATATCTATTGAGAATGTTCACCCATCTATACCGCCTGGTTTTATTGAGCCATCACCCATTTCTTTGGGCATTTAGAGACTAATTCTCATAGTTAATGAGCTTATGCAAAGAGGGACATCAAAGAATTTGCCCAACTCAGAGGTGGAGGTAGAAGTTATTCATAACTTTGTTACATGCTCTGGGTGAACTTATATTTGTTGGAGATAATATCATCATCACTTTAATTTTGTGCCCGTAGGACTAGGTAGTCCATGTATGTAATTAATGGGGCTGTTGTCATGCCAACAGTTCTGAAATGGCAATTTACCACCAACAGTTCTGAAATGACAATTTACCACCAAGGACCTAATGTAAGTTATTTGGTTCAGTTGATTGTATATTTGAAAGCCCTTTTGCTGTACCATCATCTATTTGAACACTTTAAATGATATTCTGTATTTTCCCAGAGGAGCAAAATCTATTAAGGTATGTATGCATGTATAATATATATTCTTTCAATTCTCAATTCTCATTTTCCAGCCAAAATGATATTTCATCAGCTTTATATAAAGATACCTCTAGTATAGTGATAAAAACGAAATTTTCATATGTTTACACTTTAAGAACTTACTACCATTGTCAAGAAAAACAGAAATAATCAAGCTGACTGGATTCTCCTAAACACATGAATGTGAACTTGCCATTTATAAGATGAAAGTATATGAAACAGTGATATACTATTAATGACTGAACTGTTGTTATCAGCCATGATTAAAATTTTGTTAGAAATTGTATGAAGACAATCTGGAATTAGTATGAGTTTAATTTTTGTTTGTTTGTTTGTTTTTTTGTTTTTTGCCTTTATCTAGAGCCTCACCCACGGCATATGGAGGTTCCCAGGCTAGGGGTCTAACAGGAGCTGTAGCTGCCGGCCTTCGCCACAGCCACAGCAACGCGGGATCCGAGCCGCGTCTGCAGCCTACACCACAGCTCACGGCAACGCCGGATCCTTAACGCACTGAGCAAGACCAGGGATCGAACCCGCAACCTCATGGTTCCTAGTCGGATTCGTCAACCGCTGAGCCACGAAGGGAACTCCAGTATGAGTTTAATTTTTGAAGTATGATCAACTTAAATGTCATTGTAGATCATTAAAAATTCTTCTCTTTATATCTTTGTTGTAATTATGAAAGTGACTGAAAATTCATATTCTTTAAGTTTCATTTTACAATAGTTAAATTTATATAGTAATTATATCACTTTTTTCTCTTTTTATATGAATAATGACTCTCAGACATTATTTAACAGGCATTGTGCTAAGAAATGCTCATATGAACCTAGATGTATTCAGAGTGCATGCATAAACAGAAAACTAAATGCTATTGCTGCAAAGTTGATTTGTTTGCTGCCTTAGGTTATCATTGTTTATAATACATAGGTATATGATATTTATGAAAGTGATTTGTTTAAGAATTGTCTAGACTAGTGTGCATATCATCAAATTTAATCATTGTTAGGGCCAAATCGTGTTCCCCCCAAATTCATATGTTGAAGTTTTATTGTGATTTAAACAAAGACAAAACATCATGTGCAAAAACAAACAAAAATAGTCAGGCATTGTTTTAAAGATGGAATCCAACCTCCAAAACTAGAAATTCTTTTTATTTTATTTTATTTTTTTCCATTATACCCAGCTGTACAGTGTGGTGACAGGGTTACACACACATATATGGATTCATCACAAGTGGTTAGACATAGTTCCCAGTGCTATACAGTAGGATCTCCTTGCTTTTCCAGCCCAGAGGCAACGGTCTACAACTATTAACCCCAGACAATTCTTATTCTATTTTACACCTATGAGGAAATGTCATTGCTAATTTTGAAAAATTAAACTTGAATTGTTGGGTAATATATGTTTTAGATAAGCATTTGAATTAAGATTTCTAAAATATATCCAAGTGCTGAATCGCAAAATAGTTTCCAGTACCTCAGAAAGTAACTGTTTTTTCTTGAGATAGGCCTTAAAGAGGTAAGTATATTAAAATGAAGTCACCTCCAACATGGTTTATAAGAAGAGTTTAGGACACAGAGTCACACAGAGGGAAGACCATGTAAAGATACAGAGATAAGATGGCCATCTGAAAGCCTCAGGAGAAACCAACCATGCTGATACCTTTTTCTCACACTTTTAGCCTCCAGAATTGTGAGAAAATAAATTTTGTTGTTTGATACACCCTGGCAGTTTTACTTTATTATGGCAGCCCTAGCAAAGTGATACAATAATATATAGAGTTGTCACTTATGTATATCCAACTGCATGAATCCTATTATTAGTCATGTATATGGCTTTGCAGCTTCAAAATTTGGTTCAAGAAGCAAGACAACTTGGTGTTTGCAATCATTCTAAAATGGAAGATTATAAATTGTTTGGAAGATTATAGATTGTTTTAAAGATTATAGATTGGATTGTTTCGCTAGCGTAGGGTAATCCTGCAGCATAAAAGTGCAGTTGTTTTCTCAACTCTGATGGTCTATCTATGAGGAGAGTGTCATCAAATTCTGCTTGAGTGGGTAGGGGATTGGAGGTGAGGCTGTGCTAACACAGGCCACATCCGTTCTTGTTCTGTGTGGCCTCTTGCTTCCATTAAATTTCATACGTCTAGACAGATAAAGGAAGAATTAATAGCACACACATGTGTGTGTGTGAGTAGTTTCCAACCTAAATTCTATACTAGTCAAATCATCAATTGAATGATTTGGTGATAGAATATAAACATTTCAGGGAATTCCCATTGTGGCTCGGTGGAAATGAATCTGACTAGTATCCATGAGGATGTGGGTTTGATCCCAGGCCTCGCTCATTGGGCTAAGGATCCAGCATTGCCATGAGCTGTGGCATAGGTCGCAGATATGGCTGGGATCCCATGTTGCTATGGCTGTGGTGTAGGCAGGCAGCTGTGGCTCTGATTTAGACCCCTATCCTGGGAACCTCCACATGCCACAGGTTCAGCCCTAAAAAGCAAAAAATAAAAATAAACATTTCAGACAAACTAGGTCTTGAAACTTTTTACTTCCCACATACCTTTTAAGAAACTTTTGGAGGTTATTCTCCACCAGATGAGAGAGCAAATCACGAGAGAGAGAAGGATGGCCTAGAGAAAACAGGGAGTACCAGAAGGAGGTTAGGAGAATTCCAGGAGGACTGTAAGCAGGGCTACAGCATGACAGCTGTGCCCCTGATGTAACCATTTGGTCCCAGTTGTAGCAATTTGACTCAAGATGTGCTGCCACCGTTGTACCCTCTTTTTTTAACCTGAGGACAGAGTGCCCAGTTGAGCATAACTCAGATTCTAATCTGTCCTGGTTTTACCCTTTGCTGGCAAATTTTCTGATCTGCTATCCAGGTCCTTCTGCCTGGACCAGCCAATGACACCGTTGTACATATGTACCACATCTTCTTAATCACGTCATCTGTCGATGGACATTTAAGCTGCTTCCATGTCTTGGCTATTGTGAATAGTGCTGCAGTGAACATAGGGGTGCATGTGTCTCTTGGGTTATTTCCATTTCAGTGTTCTAGGTTAGAGGATTCATATATTAATCAGTGTTTTAGATCTCAACATTCTGGGCTTGTAAGGAATATAGGTTTTTTTTTTTTTTTTTTTAACCATACAGATGAACACTCGAGTGAAGAATAGAGACTTAGTAATTGTACTGTCTTCAGTGAAGAATTACTAAATCTATCTAGAGTCTGTCATAATATCCCAATGGTGCTGGTTATATTATAATTTAAAGGCTTGACAAGTAATCCATTGTAGAAATGCAATTTTTAGGTGTTTATAAATCCCATGGTGCTGATACTTTTCACATAGGTTGTCAACTATAGTATGAAATTTTATTTGTATAGGTTTAGATTTATAGATGATTTTTAGAAATAATAAAACAGTCTATTGTTCATTGGTAAAGAGTTGGGCCAAACCCAGAGAAGATGAAGACATTCTGACCAGGCTACCCGCGTAGTAGTTTGGAGGCACTGCATTTAACATAATATGTACAACACTCTTACGAAGGGAGCAATGATAGTCAAATTTTTCTTCCAGTAAATGAGAATAAAAAATATCAAATGAGAATGTTGAATGTAATTAGTTTTCAATGTTCTTGAATCTTTCAGGTGATTTTCTCAAAAAGGGAAATCCTAATGTATTCCATTTCATGCATATGCATCAATTGACTTCCATTTCTCAGTTCCAGCAAATGCATAGGAAATAAGTGTAGATTTAGATGACACATTAGTTCTGATGGGGCTAGACTAGGAAAGTGAAGGGATTTTCAGAAAAGAAGTGTAATTCATCCCAATGAACTGGACTTGCCAGTTGTGCCCCAGAGAAACACTCATTGCTTAGGGAGATTGCAGGTGTTATTTTTTTCCCATATCCCCCCTTCTCCGCACTCTTCCTCCATGATCTTCCAGAAAGCCTGGGATAGGGGCTTGTAAATGAAGATGTGTTGACTTGCATTCCCTTTAGACAGGGCTTCTTTCTTCATAGGAGTATCCCTTCAGCCTGAGTGGCTGTCATAGAACAAAAAAAGACACTACTGCCTAGGTCTGAATGTAATCCTAACCTCTCTATTTGAACCTGGCTGTTCAACTTCAGTTCACTAATTACAGACTCCCTACTCTGTGTTAGGAATGAGGCCAGAGTAAGCCAAGCTCCAGGTTTTGAGGTTGAGAGAGGACTGTTTCAGTTCAATTCCATTTTATTCCATTCTAATAAATAGAAATTTATTGAATGTGTACTGTGAGTCAGATTGTGCTAGGCACTCACTGTCAGTTACTCTTCAAAACAGCATGGAAAAATGGTGTTTTTATTTTCCCTGTTTTATAGGTGAATTTAATGGGCTTAGAGGTTATAAGCCTTATCAAGGCGATCCTACAAGTAACAAATAGGGTGAGAGTGAAATGAAAGTTTTTGACTCCAACTCCATATTTTTCCCACCACACCAGAATACTGTGTGGCAAGCCCTACTGCTTGGACACAGTTAAAAAGCAGGTCTTTAATCTGGCTGTTCACCCACTCTCAAAGCTGAGGAGACCTCTCAAATATTGACCAGTGTTCAGCCTCTCCATTTATCAGTAATGAGACCTGAGACTTAGATGCAAAGGACAAGTACTTAATTTGCTTACTGTTCTTCCTTTGGAACAAGTTAATTTCTCTGGGCTTTGTTTTTCTCATTTCTGTAATAGGTTTAACAAAGTCACTCATGACACATGAGTAGTGTGAGTATTCAGTCTTCCGATCTCTTTCGATAAATCTGGTTTGACCATTAGTCCTCTCTAATCTAGGCCACAGCCCTAGTCATTTGTTTGTTGACTGATTCACTCACTTAACATTTATTAAGCATTTACACCACGCCAACATGTGTGCATGGTACAAGGGATTCAGCTGTGAATGAGACACAGACAGCTCCTGCCCTTAGAGCCGGATGGTCTGTAGACCATCTAAGACAGGCATGAATCAAGCAATTACAATGAGATACGACAGCAGTAGGTGGTACTATGGGACTAGTCTAGGTAATATAGAAAGACCCATCCCTAGAAGAGGTGATATGTAAACTAACTGAGAATGAAAGAATGAATGGAAGTTACCAGGCAAAGGAGGAGGAATGTAGGATCAGGTTAAACACATTGGCTATTGATGTTAATGGTGCCAGATGACTGCCATCTTCAGCTTTTTCTTCCCCACCTCTCCAGATCCAACTTCAGAAAAGAATAGTATTCCTTACCAGCCACAAAGCCTTCATAAATCATCCAATTCTACCAGCCTCTGGCATTGTACTTGGCTATAGGGAAGCAGCTGTAAGGATTAATGACCTTGTAGGAAAGAAGTCTCCCCGACCCCAACCCACCCACCCAATCAATCCAGAAAGGCTCGCCCTCAGCCACATCCATTTGGGCTTTACACACTTAATATATTCACTTGGTTCTTGTCTACTTTTAAAACCATCCACATCTCTCTTGGATATTTAAAGTCTTTTCTAGGAAACAAGTTCAATGGGCACTGTAGATAGGATGGTAGAGGTGGGGTAGCAGTAGAGCTGTCTACAAAATAAGGCAACTTTTCTCCTGAAGTTTTTGATCCGTGTGAATGTGGACAGTGTGAGTGATGTGTGAATAGATCTTTTCATCTTTCTTATGTGAACCAGTGTTCATTTGCCCCAACCTTCACAATTCCTCTTTATTTTCTTTTCTTTTGACTCAGATTTTATCTATGTCTCCAGGAGGAGAAGAAACTAATGATTACTACAAGGGTAGCCTAGTCAGCAGTCTCCTGTCTTGTTAGTGATTTTCCAGAAGCTTAAAATCGTGCTATGTGAGTTGGAAGCTGACAATGATTTAAAAAAATAATAAATCATTTCTGAAATCTTTGAACAGTCTTGAAAAACATCATTGTCTGCTGGTTAAAGTGTTACTAGCTTTCTTACATGATCTATGTGTTCTTGTTGTTCTGTCAGTCGAGCACCTGTCATCTGTAGCTTAATGGGCCTATGGCACTTTGGTTATCTAGGTCACTCTGTGCTAAGGGAGACTTCTTGATTCTCTGCACCCTTTGGCTCTTTGATTAGTATCTGTACATTTATGCCCTTCTTGAGTTGTTCATCAAATATTTCTTGATCAAGGCTCTGGGGAGGAACTGGGAATTCTCTAAGACAAAAAAGACATGATCCCTGTCCCTAAGGGATTCAAAGAAAAAAGCATACACAAGCAGATAACTCGTGAGGCAGTGTGATAAATAGCATGACAGTGATGTGTACAAATTGCTATGGGACTACAGCAGAGGGATACTTCTGCTGTAGTATCCCTCAAGTTGCCAATAGTCCCTACAGGGGATGAGAGTGTTTGACTCATATTTATCAAATCACAGTATCAGAAGTTTTTGAATAGCATCGTACTGGGTGGCTGTAGCTCATCAAGTGAGCCTATGACCGTTGAAAATTAAAGTTGCACTTTCATGTATGTATTCTGTGCCCTAATCTCATGGTTGCAAGAACGCTACAAAACAGTGGTCTTTGACTCAGGGATCACCAGCAAAATCTCTATAACCTCAACACCCCTTTCTACATTTTCCCTCTCTTTCAACAAGTGCCTAAGGGTAATTTGCGGTCTACATTCCTTCTGCAGTTGTAGATGAATTTATTACAGTTTCAGCAACTTTAGCTTTTATCGATGCTACTTACTTTCTTTTTTTTTGGTTCATTCTGTTGTTTTTCTAGATTTGTAGTTGAATAATGAGTTTGTTTATATTAAATCTTTCTCTTTTGCAAACAAAATATTTAACTCCATAAATTTTCCCTGAGTACAGCTTTAGTTATATCCCATAGGCTTTGATATGAGGTATTTTCCTTTTTGTTAAATTCTAGAAAATTTGTAGCTTCAAATTTTTTCTTCAGTTTGATGTTTATCAAAGTGTTCTGTAATTTTTAAGTGGTGAAATTATGGGGTGATCTCTGAAATGTTAATTGATATTTTTACTGGATTTCGGTCAGATTGTGAACTATATATTTAAATTGGATGGTCTAATTACGTTGTTCTGTGGCCAGGTATATGGTGGATTTTTTTTTTTTTGTCTTTTTTTAGGCCTGCACCTGCAGCATATGGAAATTCCCAGGCTACAGGTCAAATCAGAGTTGTAGCCACTGGCCTATACCACAGCCACAGCAATGTGGGATCTGAGCTACATCTGTGACCTATACCACAGCTCATGGCAACACTGGATCCCTAACCCACTGAGCAAGGCCAGGGATTGAAACTGTGTCCTCATGGATACTAGTTGTGTCCATTACTGCTGAGCCAAGATGGGGACTCCCTATTCAAATATTTTTATAAGGATTTTTTGGTATGGACTCCTCTTACTCCTGTCCCCATGAATGCTCTTATGTTGTTTTTCAGTTTTGCTGTCTTCCTAGAAGGTTTTATTTAATATATTTAATTGCTACACTGCCTGTTGCATAATAATTTAGTCTAGTTTTATTAACTTTGTGGGTTTCAGCTTTTACCATCACAAAGTTTCTCTCTGTCCAATTTAAGACTTTAGGTCTTGTGTAACCCTCTAACTGATATGTATGTTGTCACTGTCTCATTTGCATTTGCTTCATATAACACATCCTTTTCTTTATTTTCTTTCTAGTCTTTAAAATATTAGGTATCTGGTAATAGATAATTGGAGCAGAGTCTGGCTAGATACTCATCCATCCTGACTGCTCTTTCTGGGTCAATAGCTAAATAACAGTTTCCAGTACTCTTGTATCAAGATGGGATATAGGGCTGCCCTGATCAATAAAATGTGGACAGAGGTAACACATGTCACTTAAGAATCTTGCCTTTAAAAGGTGCCTTGTAATCCTCTCTTCTCACTCTCTTTTTATTCAAGGAGTAGCTGAACTCAGAGGTCCAATAAAGGACTCTGGGGCCCTAATGGAAGGCAAGACATAAGCATGGAGGGAGCCTGAGTTTTGTATGGAAAACTTGAAGAATATCATCAGGTGGATTGTAACATGAGGGAATCTGGAGTTTTTTGGTCATAATATTTGATCTACCTTAGTATATAAATAAATTTACAATGCTCCAAATTCAAAAGGTATACAAGTATGTACAATGAAAAGTAATTCACCCTTCCCTCTGGCCTCCTGCCACCATCTTTTACCTCTCTTGTTGTTGAATCAGTGGTTCTTTCTTATTGATTTAAAGTTTCTATTTATATATTAAGGAAATTAGGGCTTTTGGTGGTATAAGCGACTAATCTTTTTCTCAATTTATTGATCTTTAAATGGCTTTTTTTCCTGCATAGAGAGTTTTGATTTATATGTAGTTGAATTTTTCAGTTGTTTTCAATGCACATTTGATCTACATTTACCTGTCAACATATCAAATTTACCCAGAACTATACTTCTTCCTCCCCAAGTCATTTGCTTCTGCTATCCCATATCCAGCAAGGCATTTAGAAGTCTTTCACTTTCCTATTTCTGAATATCCTCCAGCTCCCCCACCTTATCCTGTATCTCTTGGGTTTTGCTAAAATGGTTTGGAATTTTAGTTCCTGGTTCTACATATTTTCAATTAGAAAATGTCTCTTCAGTTTCAAAAATTCTTGCAAAACGCTTTTATTAGTTTCTAGTATAATTATCTTTCATTTAGGCATAATTATGAAAATGATATGATTCACTGTTCAATGCTGGTTTTTGTATTTTCCTCAGAAGAATTTTGTTCTGATTTAATTGCCATTTAGCTAGAATGTTTCTTTGGGTGAGTTCCTCAGAAAGTGCCTTCTCAGCCTTTGAGTGTTTTATTTTTTATTTCTTTTGCTATTTAGGGCCACACCTATGACATATGGAGGTTCCCAAGCTAGGGATTGAATCAGAGCTGCAGCTGCTGGCCTATGCCATAGCCACAGCAATGCCAGATCTGAGCTGCATCTGTGACCTACACCACAGCTCACGGCAATGCCATATCCTTAACCCACTGAATGAGGCCAAGGATCCTTTTTCTTTCTTTCTTTTTTTTTTTTTTTTTTGCAAGTTTTGAAATATCTTTCTTGGGTCACAGTTCTTTTATCTCAGTAAACTGTAAATGTTGCTACATTGTATTCCAGCTTCTAGTCACACATGAGCTGCTGGATGCTGCTCTATTTATCTTCCTTAACAAGAAAACTTTTCTTTCATTAGAAGCTTTTAAGAATGTTTTTTTAAACTTGAAGTTCAGAAATTCTGTCATTGTAGGTCCAACTATGTCATTATTTCATTAACCTTGTCTGGGTCTCAGCAAGCTCTTGGAGTCTTAAAACTCAAGTTACTATTTAGCACAAGAAAGTTGTTGCTGTTATACCACTGATGATTGATTTCTCTTCTATCTATTCCTCTTTTATTCCTGGAGCTCCTAGCAATCATGTTGGGTTTTCTGGATCTTTCCTCAGTGCCTTTTTTATATTCATTAGATCCATTTCTTTGTATTTTTGCTCTACACCGTCGGGTTGTTCCTTTTTTTTCAAAAAAAAAAGATCTTACAGAACACCCATTTGAATTTTAGTAGGGACTATTCCTTTTAAAAACTTCTTTATTGGTGTTCCCATCGTGGCTCATCAGTAATGAACCCAACTAGTATCCATGAGTAGGTTCGATCCCTGGCCTGATCAGTGGGTTAAAGGATCCAGTGTTGCCATGAGCTGTGGTGTAGGTCGCAAACGAGGTGTGGATCATTGCTGTGACTGTGGTGGAGGCTGGCAGCTACAGCTCTGATTCAACCCGTAGCCCGGGAACTTCCATATGCCTCAGGTGGGGCCGTAAAAAAAAATTCTTTATTGGTTTAAAAAACTCAGATATCAGGAGTTCCCTTGTGATGCAGTGGGTTAAGGATCTGTTGTTTTCACCGCTGTGGCTCAGATCACTGCCATGGTGCAGGTTTAATCCTTAGATTGGAAACTTCACATGCCCCAGGGATGATTTAAAAACAGAAAAAAAGGAAAAAAAAACTTCAGATATACAGACATACTTTTCAGTTCTCGAAACTTTGTGCATAAGCTAAATCACCTTAAGTCTTCATTAAATTTTTATTAAATGCTTTTCTGCTTTTTATTAATTCTATGTAAGAACCATCCTATTTAGATCATTCCCCTTTAAAAAGCTTGAGGTCTTATTGTTAGACTATTAATGTCAAAAGCTTTCTCGATTTACCCAAAGGTAAGGCTGGGTGATAGGAGATATGATGGTAGTTTATCCTCCAGGGAGCAACTAGTCAACGGTTTGGCAAATTGGGACTCTTAGGTAAGTCTAGTGTGAGAAGGGAATTGTGAGAGGCTGTATTCAATTTGATGACATTGGCAGAAACAGCTGGCCCCTCCCAGAGCTGCACATAGAGGTTCTTCTCGCTTTGTGAGGGAAACCGCTAGAGTAAACTGGACTCCACCTACCCTCATCCATCAGCCCCCCAAGGAACCTCAGAGTCTTCTTTATTCCCTATTGCCTCGGAGACTCAAGTCTTTAAAGTTTAGGGTTTAGGTCAACTAACCTGTCAGCAATAACCAATGAATTTCTAAAACTGAATAATCTGCAGTGACTCTATATCTCTGATGTCATCACCAGTCTTATCTAGGTTTCAGCATGTTGTTAAAGCTCCTTTTAGTTGTTCAGCTGGTCTTGCAGAGTCATCAGGAAGAGAGAATCAGGGTCTGAACTCGGGATCCCCTCTTCTGAGAAGATCGCTCTCCTCCACCTCCATTCACAGCAGTTATCTCACTGAAGAGGGAGATGGGAGAGTGAGGCTGTACATCTAACGCCCTGTACTTTCTCTTTTCTCTTGCATTTGTCCACAGATGTCACTGACTTATATTATACTCTCATGGTTTTAGTTCTTCTGTCAACATCAGGAGTGACATGATTCTTTAGATTTATTCCCTTTTTTTTTTTTTGGATACTTAACCCACTGAGCGAGTTCAGGGATCAAACCCACATCCTCATGGAACCTAGTCAGGTTCGTTAACTGCTGAGCCATGAAGGGAACGCCAATATTTATTCTTTGTTAGAGCCCATGACCCCCAGAGGTTTGGCACAGTGGCCCTGGGGTACTAAGTAGCCTGTGACTAGGAGGTACTCAAAATCATCTCTTTCTTCTGACGCCCACTGAACTCCCAAAAGTGTGCTTGTTCTAGCTTGGGCCCTTACTCTCTCTCTCACACACACTCCTCACTGCTTGGAAGGCAACTCTCTTGACCTGATCAGTCAAGATCTGCTCAGTGGGCCTATAGGTCTATCAGGTAAACAAATCCTGATTTGTACTTCCTTCTGGACCTCCAGATACACCTAAATTCAGAGTCAATGCTTTGAATAGGTCCTTGTACTGGGAAGCTGGTTACCTACCAGTTCTCTTATCTAGTAAATTTGGTGTGAGGTTGAAATAAGACAATGTTTGTAAAACTGTTGTGTACAGAGACCCCCACTCAATGGAATTGCCTTTACTTTTGTTGTATGTGCGTGCGTGTGTGTGTGTGTGTGTGTGTGTGTGAGACATTTGAGCTTGTGTGCTATGTTTAAGGGCACATTAGTGTGCTTATTCTCCTCCAGGGTTTATTTTCTCCTTTCCTTACCAGTTTTTTTTAATTGAAATGCAAAATAAGACATTTGTTTATGATTTGTGTCTAACTTTAGGAATGAGAAGGAGGAGAGGGTGGGAAAAAAAGCCTTCTACATAGCATAGTTTTAAATGCTATGCCATCTCCTCGCTTCTACACTGCCCTTTCCTGTCTCAAAGCTCCTTGGGATTTATATATTGTGATACCAGGAAACCGACTCCTCCCATGTGTGTATGCTTACATCATGTTATTCACTTAGCTGAATACATATTTGAATTATATGGTTTGGGACTTTTTCATGTGTCCTCATTGTGACTTCTATTTTATTACACATTTCTTAAGAGCATAGACCTAATTTATTTTGTTCTTTACACCTTCTCTATATTGATGTAATACAGCACGAGTGTTCGGGAAACAGAACTAAAACAATTTAAACAATAACACTACTCCCTCCCCCACTACTAAAAGTGAAAAGGCATCTTTTTCTCTCCTAGATAGATATATCAGGGGACACACATATGCAAATATTTCCCTTTTTAATGATTTTCTCTATACATATATGTAAAACTATGTATACCCTTGGTCCCACCTTTAGGAATTGGAGTTCACTTTGTAAATGAAAGAATATGAATACATTCCCCTTACCATGTGTGGTGGTGATGCTGGAGAGCAGGAGGGAAGGAGTGAAAGAAAAGAGAGGATGGATAGACAGATGACAGCAATTTTTTTTTTTTTTAGGGCCACACCTGCAGCATATGGAAGTTCCCAGGTCAGGGATCGAATCTGAGCTGCAGCTGCCGGCCTACGCCACAGCCACAGCAATGCCAGATCCAAGCTGCGCCTTCGACCTACACCACGGCTCACAGCAATGCCAGATCCTTAACCCACTGAGCAAGGTCAGGAATCAAACCCATATCCTCATGGATACTAGTTGGGTTTGTTATTGCAGAGCCACACGGGAATTCTGATGATAGCGATTTTGTGCTTCGTTTTTGGAAATTGCCTTTAATATCTGTCTCTCAAGAGGCTTTTTGAGGAGTTCCTGTTATGGCTCAGTAGAAACGAACCCCATTAGCCTCCATGAGGATGCAGGTTTGATCCCTGGCTTTGTTCAGTGGGTTAAGGATCCGGTGTGGCTGTGAGCTGTGTTGTAGGTTGCAGACGCTGCTCAGATCCTGCATTGCTGTGGCTGTGGTGTAGGCCAGCAGGTACAACTTGAATTCGACCCCTAGCCTGGGAACCTCCATATGCCACCAGTGCAGCCCTAAAAAAAAAAAAAAAAAAAAAAAATGGAGGCTATTTGAAATCAAGGCTAGGTAGAAGACAAGATAGTTGAAGCCCTAGTTTGACACTTTTCCCACAAGACTGGCATCTGAGTGCTGAATCTAATCCTTACTTGTGCTCATTCTGTTTAACTTTCAATAAATGATGAACAGAGGAGCTGGGTCTCAGAGAGAGAGAGAGGCGGATTCATTACCTGAATTTCAACATTCTATTTAATGGGGGACATTTTAGTCCAGAGCTCTCATGGCCTGTTTTGTGGCACACAGGATAAAAGAAAATCCTAAGGTCAGGAGAAAAACATAACTCCTCGAGTGTTGACGTAAAGGGGGCCTATCTGCTCCTTTGAATTTGTGGGGCTAATTAAAACCTATATCTTAGGAAATGTGGTGCTGGAGAGAGAACATACTCAATTGTTATTACTGAATCTGTCACTAGGGCTGGCTGACATTTGAAAGTGCAAGAGAAAATATTGTTCTGCGAATAGCACAGACAAATATAATCTATGGTCAGTTTCTCTGTGGAATATATAATCCTCGTAATGAGTGGTAAAATGGACTACCTGGAACCTGGTTTAAAGTTGCATTATAAAATACAGACAAATCTGTAAAATTGACTTGTGATGATTTATGTACACCTATAATTGAAATAAAATCCATTAAGAAAAAAAAATACAGACAAATGGCTTAATACATGAAGAAAGATTTTGGATAACCGAGTAGAATGGAAAACCTTGGGTTCAATGTTTTTATTTTCAAAACTTCAGAAGTCAAGAAGTTTCTCTGGAAGCTGTGAACATTTCTGCTACTGTTCATAGTCTGTTGTGAGGACTCAATTTATGTCTTTAGGACTCTGCTCAGTTTTTACACTGATTTTTGAACCTGCCCTCTGATGGGAGCCCGCATTGCCATGTATCTAGGAAACTAGTAATTAGAGATTATATTTTAAATTATATGTATCAGGATACTCAGAGAAAAATAATATATTTTCATGAGGGGTGGTATGACCATCTGACTGCAGCCTAGCTTGATTAGAAGATACAAAAAGTTTCCACCATATGCAGAACTAGAACCTGAACACCCACCACAAACCCTCTCAGTCTATAAGAATGCAAGATCAAGTTATGATAGAAAGCTTCTTCCATCCTGAGTTACTGTTTTTCTCTAAATATTGTGGAGAAATACCATCTGGAAATTAGATTTAGAAACCATGAGCGTATTATGGTATTTCCAGCAGCAAACTGATTTTATTCTAAAAACTTGAAAGAATTAAAACCCCAGTTATTTGAAAACATTTGATCAAAGCAAATGAGTTTTTCTTTTCTTTCATGAGATTGGAGTGTCTGGAAATAAAGAGTACTCTCTCCTCTGGACGTCTCTTTATTTCATAATTAAAGTGTAAGAAGGCCTCCTTTGAAATGTTTGTCTTGGAGGCTGAAAGACAAAATCTAAACGTGTGCTTCAAATATTTTCTCAAAGAATCAAATCTCAGTTTTGAAACAGGTTTGAGATGGTTTCTACTTGTTTCATTCAGTTGGGGATGAGCCCGTTTGTTTTAACAAATTAAGCATTAAAGTCATTCTACAAGTGCTGCCGTAATTGCTCACAGAAGTGTTTCTCAGCACTTGGTATTAATGGCTTGAGTCTTGCATTCGAAAGCATAGAAATGCATCATGCTATTTCTTGGGAGTAGGATAAGATGAATAATTCACCAGTACTTTATTTTTCTTTCAGAATCTCTTTTCCTTCCCTAATCATGTTGTAGTGGTTAGAGTGTAAAAGAATAAGAACTGCTATCCTAGAAAAGGCACAATGTGTTCAGCTGTGTTGGTTTCGAATGTCTGCCTTATTATTGAAGAAGCCTCATAGGCCCGCCTTATTCCAATCTGAGTTTCCAAATGCATCCTTTGGAGAGCAGTGCCTTCTTTGTATTTCCATGCACCATGCAGTGCTTTGTCTTGCATGTGGCATGTGCTCCGTAAGCATTTGTTGAGTGAGAATTAAGCCTACTTACTCAGGCTGTCTACTCTGCGCCAGGTACCACACTAACTGGTTTACTTGCATTCTATCATTTAATCTGATGTATTTGTATCCCTCACATTTACCAGATGAGAAGATTAGGAGACAATGAGGGGTCTTGCCTGGTGCCACAAAACCAGGCAGTAGATAGGCATCAAAGTCATGTCTGCCTGATTGCGAAGCCCGTGATCCTTGGGGTAATGAATGTAGGAATGAATCAAGGGATTCACATTATATTACTCAGCTATTTTGAAGCTACTTAAGTTATCATTTCTTGGAAACTTGACCCATGTATTCAAGTCTCTCTCTGAATGGATATCGGGATAAAACAAGCAAACAGTATGAATTTTGTCTTCTGACAATCTTTGAATGGTGTCTTCAAGAGTCTAGTGCATTTAAGTGTGGAGATGGCCTTTAGTAGCTTTTCTGAGGAGGTGGAGGCATGAAAGTCTGAGGAGAACAGAGTTTTGAAGACCCAGTATTTAAAAGCTTTTCCCTTTCCTGTGCTCTTGAGAAACTGGCAAGTTTTATAGATTTTACCCTCATCTGTCTCTAGATTTTCTGTATGAAAAGACAACATTCTTCAGCAACTGTGAGAGAAAATCATTAGGATGGTTGTGTTGAATCTTGGTGCTGTTAAAGTGTCTTCTGATACTTCTCTGGAAAGCGGCCATAGGCTGAATCTATTCATTTACTGAGCTCTGAACTCAGTTCCCAGTTCTTGGACTTCTAAACATCAGAGGGCATAACCAGAAGAATATCTACTTTCTCAGATGTAATTATCTTTCAGACTCTTTCATGTGTTGCTCTGCATATTCTAAGTTATATGCACTGGTGATCTGTTTTTACTAAATTGACCAGAAGATTCTGTAAACAGATTGCCTATTTAATGTCATGAAAACTTAGGCTATAATAAATATATATCCCATGGGAAAGAATCCGTGGAAACATTTACAAGCAAGTCCTCTCCTCACCTTCTGATAGATCCTAAATTTGTGTTGCTTCCTCTGTTTCAATGTCTGTTGATAGTCATTCTATTATCCCAGGTGCCTCAGTGCTTAGCTGAGAGACCTCTCGTGCATAGTTGTCTTCTGGATCAAGCCCCCATGGTCAGGTGGCTTTCACATGCATGACATCATTTGCATTTCTTGCTTTTCATCTCCATTGCACTGGCCTAGTAGACCACTATTATCGATCCCATGGACTGCCACAGCAGCCTTTTAATGGGTCTCTTTATCCACATTCTTGCTATTCCATTCTCCACACTAAGGAGTGATCTTTCTAAAATGAAAAGTGGCTATTGTCGCTGCTCTGCTTAAAGGACTTCAATGCCTCCCCATTGTTCATGGCATCAAGTGAAAACTGCTTACTATAACACTTTAAGTATCTACAGTCAGGTTCTAACCCACCTCGGGTTGTATTTCTTGATATTACCCTTGCCGCACTCTACACTCCCACAGTAGATGAGGTGCCTTAATGGATGGAGTAAGAATTTAGGAGTCATAAAATCTGCCTGATTTTGAATTCTGACTTCGCCATTTACCAGCTGTGTGATTTTGGTGAGTTAGCTAATATCCCTGAGCTTCTCTGTTCCCATCTGTTAACAGTGGCGAGAATGATGTGTACCTCAAAAATTGTGGGGAAGATTAAATGAGATACTGTATGTACGTAACATGGAGTGAGCTGTTTCCATGTGGTCGCATTCTGCCTCATGCTGTAAGTGTTGTTGACATTCTTATTTTCTCCATGTTGGAAGTGCTGTAGCAGACAAGCTTGTATCTCGTTCATCTTTCTGTCTCACATAGTACTTAGCATATTATCTTATACTTAATAATCACTCAAAGATGTGTTGAATTGATTTGAAATAAAATGACAGCCTAATAATTCAATATCTGAATGTTGTTAACAACTTTCTGAAGAACAAATTGTGAGTCACACAATGGCATGTCCATGTTGTTATATAAATACCAGATCTTTTTACTCATTAACTAATATAGAGTATAATAGATAATTTCTAACTTTTCTTTTATATCATATACCCCTAATTCTGGCCAGGGTTCTCTGACCTCTAGTGACTTTGCATTTGTAAAGTGGAGCTACTCTGAAAGCACCACTAACAAGAATGAGTGCTTCCATTTTCTCCTCCAGTGCAACTGTTTAATTGCTCTCTGCAGGTGTACCTCCTTTTATGCAATGAAGTTATTTACGTATAATCTGCAGATATTTATAGACTGGTTCATAATTTAACTGCAGAGTGCCTATTGTGCATATTTTTTTGCAAAGCTAATGAATTTTTTAAAAACTAATTTGTACATTTTGGGTGAGCAGTTTGGGGTCATCCATACTATATTTGCTTCTCTTAAAGTGAGGCATCGTTCCCATGTGTCTATAGCACTTAGCTTTGTGCCTTGGGTATTCTCACCCACACTAATCAGGGATAAAAAAGGAGTTGGTTGTTAGGGGAGACCCAGGCAAACAGGTCTAAGAGAGCTGGCTACTTCGCTGTGTGCAGAGCTCACACCAACCCTGGACTGATGGATGCTCTGGGATTGGGGAGTCTCATTGCAAAGTTGTGACTGAGCCCTAACATATGTTGAAGCTCATGTTTAGAGAGCTCCCCATCATGCACCTCTGTTTAATGGGGTCAAGTGGAAACAAGCAAGTCTTGTTCCTGGTCATTACTGAACATCTAGCATTTCCAGTGATACTTCAGAAAAGATAGAGAAGCTAATTTGGTTTAACAAACACAATGAGCCATAGTGAGTCACCCCAGTCCTAAGTGGTTCGATCTGAATGATGTTTAGCTCATAAGATCAATGAACACTTTCAGAGCCCATAACATTTTGGCCTCCTAGTGTCTCTTAGATAAAAAATGGGCCTTGTGAAAAAAAGTTACATGCTTACTGAATTTTGAGCCATGATCAGCAAACCTTTCCCCTTCATGGGAAGCGAAAACAAGAGGGATAGATTTGCTACCTTTTAAATCACAAGATGATTAACATTTCAGCATGTAGATATTTGAAACTATGGCCATTGTAGCTATCCACAAAAAGACAAGATTTGGGGGTTTGATGCATTTATGTCTCATCATTTGATTAGATTTGCTTTGTAGGATACAATCTTATATCTGACATTTGCCTTGCCTTGTGCATTATGCTCTATGTTATGAACTGAATTTTTGTATCCTCTCAAAAATTATATGTTGAAATTTTCACCCCCAAAGTGATAGTATTAGGAGGTGGGGCGTTTGGGAAGTAGTTAGGTCATGATGATAGAGGCTTAGGAATTGTATTAGTCCGAGAAGAGACAGACACTAGAACGATGTCTGTGTCATGAGAATCTAGCCATCTGAAAATCCGGAAGTGATTCTGCACCAGACACTGGATCTGTTAACATCTTGATCTTGTACTTCTCAGCCTCTAGAACTTTGCAAAATAAGTGTTGTTTAAGTTACCTAGTCTATGGTAATTTGTTAGGGCAGCCAGAGCAGACTAAGAGCAGATTCTAAAAATATGTTTCTGTGCTTGAGCTTTAGATCTTGTTTACCTCTTTGCCTGGAAGCTCTTTACCATCTTGTCCACTTGGATAAGTTACATACTCCCATCAAGTGTAAACATCACTGCCTCTTGGGAGCTTTCCCACTGTGCCCCTTCTTGGTGCTCCCATTTTGCTCCATGCTTATGTCTCTCTGTCTACTCACCACATTATAGTTCCAACCAAAAACACCTCCTGGACCAGCTACTTCTTTGCTACTTTTTTGTCTTTGTTGATCTTCAAAGAAAGCCTGTTTTTCTCTTCTGCTACTTCAGAATCATTGGAGAATGGTTGAGGTCCTCCAGGCACCTTCTGTGCTCTCTTGGTCACTTAGGAAATCATTCTTCTGCTCTTTACACCAGGCAAGGCAGGAAGGAACTAGAGAATCTTGCTGCTTTCCCAGGCCTGTTCCAAGAAAAGGACAAAAGGGCCCTCTATACTCAAAAGACACACACTAAGCTCTCCTTGAGCTATTATTTTCTCCTCTTCCCTCCCCCCATTAAGAAGTCTATGTAGACTGTGGAGCAGGTAAAAATAGGACCATCTTTGTCCATGGTATTTCTCCAAATGTTTTGACTTATCCTTGAACTTTGATTATTGCAACTCAAAGGCCAAAATGCGATTCCTTTGTCTTGTTTTCTTTACAATCTCTTCCCTGAGAGAGTGAGTGCTACATGTCTCATGGCCCTAATATTTTGTGTAATAGAGTGGCCGTAAATATGAAAACAATTGTTAATATCTCAAAATGTGATTGCATCACACTTTGGCCCCACTCCCTAATCTGTGACTTGTTCAAAGGGCAGAACTGTGTCACTAGCCCCAGCAGAGTGCTGGCCATATATTCCATATGTGGGATATGAACAGGTTGATGTATCCAGAGGGAATACACATGACTTTGTTCGTTCACTTACTCACTAGTGCAACAAATGTTTGTGAGATTCTCTTCTGTTCCTGACCCTAGGCTAAGCACTGTAGATAAATGGGTAAATCATTCAGGAACAATCCTTGGACTCTAAAAACTTATACACAAGTAAATTTGATGGTTTAACATCATAATATGTCAGATATAAAATATTGATGGAGTAAATTTAAAATAATTGGAGAATATTTATAAGCCTAGGGGTGGGAGAGACCTGCTTAAGCAAGAGTGAAAATCCAGAAACCATGGAGAAAAAATATAAATTTATTTGATTGCATAGATATTTGAAATTTTATGCATAGAGAAATGTACCATAAATAAAGTAATTAAATGCTTTTAAACTGGGAAAAAATATTTGTGGTACATTTGATGAATGACTAAGAACCCCAATGGGCAAAGTGTTTCTACAAATTGCTAAGAAAGAGGTAAAGAATCCAGTGGAAAAAATAGGCCCAGGATATGAACTGTCAATTCACAGAAGAGAATTTATATTGTCAATAAACATATAAAGAGATTCTCAAATAATCAGGGAAATGTGAATTGATAAAACAACTAAATGCCATTTTCCTCATTAGGTAAAAAATACAAAGGTGTCATCAATCCTGAAAAGGATGTAGGGCACAGACAGTCTCATATACTGCTGCTGGAAATATTAGTTGCTACGCTTTATGGGAGAGTAATCTGGAAATATCTCTTTAGAATTCAGGATGTGAATATTCTTTTGTTTTCTGGGAATATAATTTATAAAAAGTCCTGGAGTTCCCTTTGTGGCTCAGTGGTTAACGAATCCGACTAGGAACCATGAGGTTGCGGGTTCGATCCCTGGCCTTGCTCAGTGGGTTAAGGATCCGGCGTTGCCGTGAGCTGTGGTGTAGGTTGCAGACATGGCTCAGATCCCGTGTTGCTGTGGCTGTGGCGAAGGCTGGCAGCCACAGCTCCTGTTAGACCCCTAGCCTGGGAACCGCCATATGCCGCAGGTGCGGCTCTAGATAAGGCAAAAAGACAAAAAAAAAACATTTATGAAAAGTCCTAGCATGTGCAAAGATGTTTACAGTAGCCAAAATATATCCCCTACAAGCACCCTGAATGCCATCGATAGAAAAATGGTTGAATAAATTGTAGTAGATTTTTGCTGTTGTATAATGGATCTATTAAGAGCAATGACTTGTCTCTATAGAGCCAGGGGGACTAGAGGAAGCTTATTAAATTTTCATTTTACATCTCTATACTGTTTGACTTGTTATATAGACCAATTATATCTTATAATTTAAAAATCAAACCAAATAAAAAATAATGTTAAAGCTTAGTAATTAACAGCACAACACATTGCATGTTACAGGAGTCGTTCAGGTGCTGTGAGGACTCAGAGGAGGAGATGCCTAACCCAGTTGTAGGGCATCTGAGAGGTTTTCTGGAGGATGTGATACTTGTGTTTCCTCCTGAAGGCTGAGTGGGAGCTAGCTAGTGGGCTGGGCTGGAGAGTGTTCTAAGGTACAGGAAGCAGCAGATATAGAGGCTGAGAGGAGAAGAGGACTTGGCTGGCTGGAATAACTAAGGCTCTAGTTATGGCTGGAACACTGGAGGGGAAAGGTGAGAGATAAATTAGCGGGGTCAGCAGGGGCTAGATTATTAGACCATAAGGGTCCCTATGTCAGGGTAAGCTTGAACTTAATTATTATCAGTAGTAGGAACCACTGGTGGGTTGTAAACAGATGGGTGACATGATCAAGCTGTTCTCATGCTAGCTGCTGTGTTGGGAATGGATAAGAAGTGGTATGAATGAAAGCAAGGGGACATGTCTGCAGACCACTGCACTTGTGCAGCGAGAGAGAAATGTGGCTTTGACTAGCATGGCGGTACTGGAGAACATGGAGAACTAAATAGATTCAAGACATGTTTACAGTGCAGTTTTGACAGATCTTGCTGATTGACGAGATTAAAGAAGTGTTTGGGGGGGGGTGATGGAAATTCCATGATGATGCCTGACTTTCTGGCTTGAATAGTTGGGTGTGAGGAATACAAAGAAACTGATTTTTGGACTATTTATTCAGTTTTAGACAAACTTGGAAGGGGGAGGGGTGGCAATGGGACAGCAGTTGGACTTCCAGTGGTTGACCTGCTTGGCCTGAGAACTTGGCCTCTGACAATGGTTTCACCCTCTGGCCTGACTCCTGGTAATGCATATCTATGTGGGCCAGCTGTGAATGCTAGCCTGCCCTTAACTGCTGACTTGAGCAGCAGCAGATGACTCTCAGCTGCTCCGAGCCAGGACTCAGGACCAGATCCAGGTTTTGTGGAGCCTGAAGTTTATAATTTGGGGTGGGAAGGCTTCTCTAATAAGATTACATTAAAAAGCAACATGTGTATTGACTTAGAATGAGAAAAATCATGCCAAATTACAGATTTTAAAAAGCAGGGAATAATCCAGAAAAATAGGAAAATGTTTTAATTACAGAACTAATTCATTATTGATTGTATTGAATTAATATCTATAAAATATATTCTTTATTACCTAATCATATCTGATAAAAGAGTTGTATGGAAGAGATATACAAAGAACTCTTAAAACTCAAAGGTAAGAAAACAACCTAATTAAAAAGTGAGAAAGAGATCTGAACAAACACCTGGCCAAGGAAGATATACAGATGACAAGCATATGAAAAGATGCTTCACATCATAGGTCCTCAGGGAAATACAAAGTAAAACAACAGTGAGATATCACCACACATCTATTAGACGGCAAAAATCCAGAACACATGCAGCACCAAAGGTTGAGTTGGGCTGGATAAGATGTGTCTGGAGCAACAGGAACTCGCATTCATTGCTGGTGGGAATACAAAATGGTACAGCCGCCACGGAAGATAGTTTGCAGTTTCTTACAAAATTTGACACATTCCTGTCATATGATCCAGCAATTGTGTTCCTTGGTATTTATCCAAATGTGTTGGAAACATATGTCCACACAAATACCTGCACACAAATGTTTATAGCAATTTTACTCATAATGCCAAAACTTGGAAGCAACTAAGATGTCGCTCAGTAAGTGAATGGATAGATGAACTGGTACATTCAGAAAATGGATATATTGTCTACATACCATACAATTCTAGCTAGATGACATTCTGGAAAAGGTAAAACTGGAAACAGTAAAATGATCGGCAGTTGCCAGGTGTTCAGAGAGAGAAAGGAGGTATGAACAGATGGAGCACAAGTGATTTTAAGGGCAGTGAAACTACTCTGTATGGTACAGTGATGGTGGACACATGACATTATGCAGTTATCAAAGGTCATAGAACATACAACACAAAGAGTGAAACCTATTGTAAATTATGGGTTTTAGGGGAGTTCCCTTCGTGGCTCAGTGGTTAACGCATCCGACTAAGAACCGTGAGGTTGCGGGTTCGATCCCTGGCCTTGCTCAGTGGGTTAAGGATCCGGCGTTGCCGTGAGCTGTGGTGTAGGTCGCAGACGCGGCTCGGATCCCGCGTTGCTGTGGCTGTGGTGTAGGCTAGCAGCTACAGCTCCTGTTAGACCCCTAGCCTGGGAACCTCCATATGCCACGGGTGCAGCACTAGATAAGGCAAAAAGACAAAAAAAAAAAAAGAAAATTATGGGTTTTAGTTAATAACATATCAATATTTGTTCATCAATTGTAACCAACTTACAATACAAATGTATGACATTCCTCCTAGGAGAAACTGAGGGGGTATAGGGAGAAGGAATTTATGGGAATTGTTTGTACTTTCTGCTTAATTGTTATTTAAACGCAAAACTGGAGTTCCCTTCGTGGCTCAGTGGTTAATGAACCCATCTAGGATCCATGAGGATGTGGGTTCGATCCCTGGCCTTGCTCAGTGGGTTAAGGGTCTGGCGTTTCCGTGAGCTTTGGTGTAGGTCGCAGACGCGGCCCCCATCTCACATTGCTGTGGCTGTGGTGTAGGCTGGCAGCTGTAGCTCCAATTTGACCCCTAGCCTGGGAACCTCCACCAGCCGTGGGTGCAGCCCTAAAAAGACAAAAACAAAACAAAAACAAAAAAACCCCTGAAAACTGCTAAAAAAAATCTAAGATAATTCACTCTTTCCTCTAACATGGTTCATCAAAATGATTTTTTTACTGTTGCTAATTGACTGTATTCAACATGAAAGTTCACAGACACAGAAGTCTATGGCCCACTTATGCAACAATTCTGATAAATTCTATTTCTCATATTCCATCAAAATGAAGAAGGAAATGATGGCACATTTGTAAATGAATATATTTACTCTTCCCAAGAAGAGACATCTCAATTTTGACTGGGCAAAGATGAGAATCACATCTTTCTCTTGTAATATATGATGGATAAACTACTTTCTTGCATTCTGAAGACAAGCAAGTCAAAACACATGTTTGCAATAAAAATCCAACTTTGACCCCTCCTTAGCTTCATCTAGCTTCATCTCCTAGGTAGCAAGTTCATAACCATCATATGAAAATCAGAGTCAAGACCTCAGTCCTAGGGATAAACTCTGTCATTTCCAATGGGCTGGGGTTCTAGCCTGAGTAACTCACCAGAACTGAAGAGTGGAGAACAAAACAGAAGTGTAGATTATGAATTTGCCAACTTGGGAATGGAGTGGGTATAAAACAGAGAAAACTGTGACTCAGGCTGGCTACCAGGGAGCCCAGAGTTTCACTCTGGGAAAGGCTCTGGGCCCTGAGTCTTCCTAACAAGGAGGAGACTTGAAGACTCGACAATGTTAACCGTGGTGTATTGTCTCCCACTCTGATTAGCGGCCAATCCCATGGACCTCAAACTTCTCTCATTGTCTTGCTGCATCTCTCAGTCTTTCCCTAACTTCTTTCCATCTCTCACTTTCTAGCCATGTCCAACTCTGTCATCTCTAGTTAAAGATTGTTTCATTGCTTGAGGGCTGTCTCGTTGTAGGCTGTTAGGGCTGGGAGCTTTGTGGTTAGCTCAACTTCTCCGGAAGGCTTGAACGGCATCTGCATTACTCTCCATAGCTATCTCTACTGGAAAGTCTCTGGTGACAAGGCATTGACTACATCACCAAGCAGTTCCTACCATCAGGGAGCAATTTTAAATGGGAGATTTTCTCAAGTCCAAAGCTGTCTCCTTGGGACTTTTCGACGTCCTCAGGATTTGTTGGGTGAAGCTGTCCAGAATAAGGAGCAGAATAAGTTTGTTCCTTCTCTCACATGACAGCCCTGCGGGGATCTAAAGACAGTACTCTGTGGTCTGCACATTTTCCGATTAAACATTCCGAGGCCTGTGAAATATTTCCCGTATGTCCCTCATCCCCTTTGCCATCTTAGTGACTGCTCTCTAGGCGTGACCGATTAAAGGATGCTGCCCAGAAAGGAATCCACTGCTTCAGCTGTACAGAGGAGGATGGAGCCAGTCCCCTTCTTGTTCTGAACACTCTGCTTTTGCTCATGCAGCTCAGCGTCAGATTAGCCCTTCTGGCAGTCACGCAGCATTCCTCATTTCTATTGAACTTGAAGATGACTCACATTCCTGTCGTCTTTGCACGTGCTTTTGCTAAGCCACATCTCCCTCTCCCATTCTTATGTATTTTGAGATAAGATTAATGACTTAAACATTATGTTTATCCTTCATAATGAGAACAGAACGTGGGCCCAGCATTCCTGCTTGATGAAATCTTTGGCCAGCGAGGCCAAATTTTGCTGAAATTCTGTCATGCCATCTCTGATTTTGATGTGTGGGCCATTTATGTCTTCCTTTGGGGAATATTCAGGGCATAGGATTGGGCTGTCTTTGCCACATTCTTGCAGTATACTTTTGATCTGATCTTTCTTGCAGGTAAAGCACCATCTCACCAAACCATCATCAGCCTGCATTTTCCCATCTTAACAGCAGTAAGGCAGTGTTTATAGAATGTCTGCTATGTGCCTGGCCTCTGCTGGGAAAGAATCTTTTATCAATCAATTCTTGCCCCAATATTCTAAATAGGTTTTATTATCATCCCCATCTTTCAGAGGAGGAAACTGAAGATTGGGAGATCGAATACTTCTTCAAAGTCACACAGGTAGCGTAGAGTGGATCCAAGACTTAACCAAGGTGTGTTTGACAACTGATGCTTATGCTCTTAACTACTGTGCTCTACCATCTCCATCTGCTGAAAAGCCAGTCTTTCTAAATCCAAATTTACATCGCATATTAGATGCGTTCGCCCAGGAAGAAGGAAAAGACCAAGAAGTCTACGGCAAGAGTATGTCTGATATGTCAGAGATACTGCAAGAATACTGGCATGGCTGAGACTGAGTAGGAAAGGGAGAAAATGTAGGAGCTATTTCAGAGTGGTCATTGGGGTCCAGATCATGTAGGGATTTGTAAGGAGTTTGACTTGTACTTTGAGTGAAATGAGGAGCTCTGGGATGGTTTTGAGCAGTGGAATGCCATAACCTGGATTAATTTCTTTTAAAAAACCCAAAAACCTAATTTGGCTGCTGGCTATATTGAGTAGAGTGTGGGAGACATGGGCAAAGTGCTGAGGAGCTCAGTGTAGGTCAGATTTTGGAGGGCAGGATTGGAGGCAAGGTCAGAGAAGGCTAAATTTTCTTTAGGGTTTCTCCCCTAAACCCAAAGGGGATACGTTATAATACACCTACAATTGGGAATGTGATGATTCCTATCTGTGAGAGAGTGCAATTAAACCTATTTAGCTGTTAATTCACGCAGGACTTCTCTGGTCTGGGGAGTACTTTTTCCACTTCGTCACTAGATGGCACTTCTGAGTACCTCACATTTCAAGAACACTTACTCCAACAGCATTTACACTAGATGGCGCTGGGGCCATTTCCCCCCCAAGGCTGGCCCGCTCCCAGTGTGTGTTGACAGTGTAGGCCTGATGACCTCTTGTGCACAAAGATCTCTGAAAAATTCTTCCATTTTCAGTTCTGGTAAAACAATCAACTCTATTATGACTTCTTTTCTATGCAGTGTTGAGTCATCCGTGACCAATGTAGCGAATCGGAATCAAATTCAGCATTCAACTTAGATGCCAGAAGAGCTCCAGTTTCCCTTATCATAGATTGAGGGGGCGCTCCCATCCCCAGTTTCCTCTGTGTCAATGAAATTGGAGCTCCAGGTCTAATCTGTGACAAGAGGTAGTTTTTCCCGCCTGAGCTCAACTGAGTGATCTTAGGGTAGTTATTTGCTTCCATATATTTAAAAATCTCAATGAAATGTCTCTTAAAGCCAGAAAACTGAACCATGATTTCTTTGCTTCAGCTGACATTCATCTTTTTTTCACGTCTTTAAAAAAATTTAAAAAATAAAAAATAAAATAAGAGGCCCCTGGCTTCCCCCCCCGCAACCACCCCCCGCCCCCGTGCTTACTTTATTATCTTTCCCTAGTTGAGATATACAACCTCAACTGGTCCTTGAGATAGGAATGCATTCTCTTCTCATGGTTTACCTTTCAAAATGAAACTGACAAAAAGAATTTATACCCAGTCTGGAAGGCTAACATTCTCATCCTCATAGTACTCAAGCCTCATCCAGATTTACCCTGGAGTTCTTTTAGTGGAAAGAAGACCAGACTACAAAATCATAAGACCTGGATGTAGGCTGGATCTTGCCCCTTACTGTGTGTCCTCGGACTTGAAACAGCACTTATTTGAGCTTCAATTTCCTCATCTGTAAAATGGGAGAACAGTTATCAATTACTCGCAGCTGCACCCTGCTCGTCCCTATCCAATCAGACCTTAAACTGATGAGATTCCCTCTTTTTTTCTTTTAGGCTTGACTATCAACTAGAAGTGGCTCCAGAAGCACTTCATTTCCCAAACACAGTATCCATTCTGAGAAAAAAACAGCATCTACAGAAATTCACACAAGGACACATACATACAACTACAACAACAATTTTCTTTGTGATAGAGAGGAGCAATGCAATTATAATCTCTCAGTTTTGGAGAGTTTCCCAAGCATGTTCGTATCTCTTATCTCTTGTGATCCTCCCTCCAACCAGGTGTGGAATAAGGCATGCAGCCATCAAAAGCCTTATTTTACAGATGAAGGATGTGAGTTTTAGAAAAGTGAAGGACCTAGCTCAGGGTCACAAGTTACTGGGCAGTGGAGCAAGGACGTGAGCTCAGGTCCCTCTGAGTCCTGTGCTACTGGGGACCCACTTGACTAACGCTGGCTCTTGTGGTTAATGCTGGATAAGATGTCTTAAAACATTTGTCCATTTTTCAGACATTTGACCTAAACCCCAACAAAGAAGAAAACTGGTTACTTAAGGTCACATAAAGAATCACGTAAATAGAAAGCTGAGGAAAGATTGAAGTCAATCTAATCTCAGTCCATGTTTATAACAAAACCTCCCTCTGTTTAGTTAAGAGCCAATCCCTTAAAAAAAAAAGAGAGTGATCTTTGTTCTTTTCAAAAGAACAAAATACATTTCCAAACATTTTGCCCTTTATTAAAATCCTAGGTAGAAAAAGCAAGAAATGTTTTTGCTTAAGAAACAAACTCCCCCTTTGTGTTGCGCAAATGGGAATCCTTTGATTCAATACAAAATTTCTATTCTAGGTATGGTTACGTGGGGTTTTTTTTTAAGAAATAAAAAATATTCTATGTTTTTAAATACCACCTTTCTCTTTCTCAGTTTGCTTGCTTATTATTAATACAGTTTGAATGGATTCTTGCTTTGACAGGGAAGTTTATTTTTAAAAGAACCGTGGATCATCTGTTACTATAGCAATAATTTCTCACTCTGAAGCTGTTTAATCTTAAAGCAACACGGGACTTTAAATGTCAAACTGGTCCGTATTTAGAATGAATGCAGTGCTTGACTCTACCAATAATCAAGGTGTTTGTGATGAAGAGAAATGAAGTTTAGGGTTTTTCATTGTTTGTTTTACATTTTCTGACAGTGTCCCTCACCTGTTAGGTCCTCTCAGCAGGGGGAAACCATTTGCATGTATTGGCGGCATAGACGCTCTGCTGCTGGCAACACGGGGACAGTGGTTAGCCAGATGTGAGCTACATCTGAGGGTACGCTGGGGCTCTGGGGACACGCACGCAGCTGCCCGGACTCCACCTTCTTGACAAACATCCGCCGCAAAATACAACAGGCAGCTTGTGCCAAAAGACACCTCTGGTAAATTGCTTCACCTCTGGTTTGGGAGGCTCTGAATCCAGTATGTGGGATTGGACTATTTCACTACCCGTAGACATCTCATCGTGTGGACAGAGCTCCTGCAGAGTAACCACTACTGTGAGGTGCAGCTCACACAATTGTGTGCCGCTGCTGATCAGACGATGCTGAAGTTCAGAGCCAGCTTAGATGCTCTTTCTAGTATGTTCTGCCTATAACTTGGTCTTCATTTACCAGACTCCAGTTTCCTGTTCTGAAACACACTCTGAGTAAATACATATGTACACACATACATGAATTAATTAATATGTATATGTATGTGTGTCGTTTATTCAGCTGAAATGAGAACCTCTGCAGAAATACAACCTAAATTAAATCCATCGTAGATCTGGACAGTATCCTTTCTTCCTGTTTACTTGACCGGTCTTGAGAAAAATCTCTAATATGAGCTATAGGGACCCATGGACTTGATCATACTAAGGACTCGCTGACCTTTTCCCACTTTTTCTCTCTGCTCCAGCCACACTGAAATTGTTTTAATTCTTCAGTCATGCTCTGTTTTTGCTTCAGGTCCTGTATACATGCTGATCCTTTGCCCACTCTTCCCTTCCTTGCTACCATTTTCAGCCAGCTAATCTGTCTTGCTTAGATCTCAGCTCAAGGTCATTTCCTCAGAGAAGCTTTCCCCCAGTTTAGGTGAGAATCCTTGTTACCTATTCCCTTAGCATTCTGTGTTCCTGATGATAATCACTGAGACTGCTCATTCCATGTCTATCCCCTTGGCTGGATGATGAGTTCAGCGATGTCAGAAATCTGTCTTGTTTTAATCATGGAATTTCCAGTGCCTTATTCAGATAGACACTTAAACGTTTGTTGGATTAATGAATGAATTAGAAGCAGCTTTCATGGCAGAACATCAAGACTGCTTTGTTTGTGGTTCAAAAGCCTGTTTTAAGATAAGCTACCTCTGGAACTGGCCGAGTCCATTTTAAAAGTGCCACTGAGCAACTCCTGATTTTTGAACAGAGATCAAAATGTACACACATAAATGTTCTGCTATTTCCTCCAAATAATCTCTTTGAAAAGATGCCTTTAGATCCTGTGGCACATTCTTTTTTCTTTGAGTGAAAATTTTTTACTTTGGCAATCATTGAAGGTCTTTTTAGGAGTGTTAAATGCATTCATTGATTCATTCAACAAATTTCATTTTTTTCTCAGAAATAAGGTGTGACTGGTAAATAATGGAACCAGTTTTTTTATGTGACTCATAATCTGACTCAGAAAGCAATTCCAAAAGTTACATATTTAATAAGAGGCATGGAAATTTGATTTTGCTCATTTTTGAACTTGTACAACTTGGACATGTTGACTGACTTTGTGGGTGGGCCAAGTGTCACTCCAGTATTTCACGCTTGGGTTGTGTTTTTTCACAAAAGACATGTCCACCTCTAGAACCACACCTGACCTCAGACAAGTGGGATCAAAGAAGCCAATAGGACCTCAGCATAAGACTTGTTTGCAGTTTTCCAGCCCTGCCCTGTGACCTTGGTTTTCTGTTTCTATCCTCTTTAGTGCCCATGTCTTATGTGCTGAGCTTTCTTCCTAGCATCTGTAGGTGGGGTATATATCACCCCTTCTAGACTCCATTAGTGTGTTCCCTTAATCCAGTTCTGGATACGCCACTTAAATAATGACCATAAGCTATTGTGAGAAGTACAACAATCCATGTACACGCAAGATTAAAAGGAGGGATTTACTTCCTTTAATGACTTCACAGTGTTACCCACCTGAGTTCTTGGCCTTCCTTAATCCGTAGAAATTGATAAGAGGCCAGGCAAGAAATTAAGGCAAGGTTTTCCAAAAACAAGCAACAGGTTTCTTTGCTCCCTCGATCACTGGGCAGATGGGTGGGGGAGAGTTGGTTCCTTATATGGGGTGAGGGTAGGGGTGGGTCCAGGGGTCCGACCAGAGGAGTGAGGAGTAGCTTAGGTGATCTACCCACCCCTTTGTATCTTGTTGTCTATAATTTGTCCCAACTGCTCATGCAGCATACACACAGTTATTTTTAGTCCCTTATAATTTCTTTGTATTTTGTTGCTTGAGGAGATGTTGGTCCAGCTATGAGCACTGCAGCCACTGCAGCCAAGGGTCCCAGGTCCCAGGTCCAGCTGGTCTTATCACCACAACACATGTATGTTCTGTGACAGGCATGAGTATGTGGCAGGCTACCACATTATCTTGAAGTACGAGAGAGGGGTTCCCTCAAACCCACCATGTCACATTGAGGTGACTTTCTCCTCTAGCTCACAGTGGTATCCAGGGACTATATTAGTTTTACAGTTTGGAAACAGTTTTAAAGCTTTAAAAAAGCTACCACTAACTTAGTGGCTTAAAACATCACATATTTTGGTTCTTTTTCATTTGGGGAGGTCAGAAGTTTACAGTCAAGGTCTAAGCAGGGCTGCATTTCTTTGGAACCTATCAGAGGCGAACCCGTTCCATGGCCCTTTTCAGCACCTGAAGGTCACCTGCATTCTTTGGTTTGAAGGTTCCAGCCTCTAGCTTCTGTCATCACCTACTACCCTTACCTTCTGATCTCCTTCCTATAAGGACCCTTGTGATTACATTTGGCCCATATGGAAAATCTGGAATAATCTCCTTATCTCAAGGCCATTAACTTAATCACATCTGCAGAGTCCCTATTGCCACGTAAGTCAAGAGCCAGGTTCCTGAGCTTATAGCATGGATATCATCTTTGGGGGCCATTATTCTGCCTACCACAGGGACAATGAAAATAGGAACAACAGCAGAAAGGAATTTGATGCTATGTCCATCTTTCTTCAACTCATTAACTAATTGAAAAAAATCACTGGTAGTGACTCTTCCAGATATTTTCTCTTTTAATTTTTACTTCAAAATTCTCAACTTTGTTGAAATGTATGAAGCCTATACCATCCACTACCTCTCCGTGTTGATGTCCTCTGTCCACACCCTGATCACCACTGCCCCTCATCTCGTTAACTTAAGATTGTAGCACCTGGTCCACTGCGTTTCTTTTTATGCCTATCATTTTTGCTGGCATGATCTGTCCAACACTCTGGCCTTCCAGTTGGGTGACCTTATTATCACAGATCATTTTCCTCAAGTCCAAATCAGCCACAAAGTTCCTTGTTTATGATTCCAAAATTCCAATTTCAAGCTTGGAACTCTCTAATCATTTCCTGTAATCCTTTTTGCTTACTTACTGCAATTCCTGTGGTGATAGCATTCAATTTACCCTTTATCTTCCCCATCCTAACCTCAAGTATCTCCTTACCCATTATATTTTATAAGCCATCTTTATATTCATCTGTTAAATATTAAGTATTACTTAATTGATCAATTATTATGTGTTCATCTGGGATACAGTGATGAAAAAATAAAGGTCTTGTACTCTTAAAATTTACATTTCCATTGAAACATAATCACTCCCATATAATTGCTCATGATTTCCTAATGCCATTTCTGAAATTTTAAACATGCTTTTCTAATTGAGACCTCCAGTCTTTTATGCTCTCCACTTTCTATCACCACACTTTCCTTCACTTTCATCTTTTTACTCCTCAAACCTCCACATTCGCCAGCTCAGCTGATGACTGTAGTTCAACTTCATTGAAAAAAGAGAATTGCTAAAATAAGAAACCCCTCATCCTCCCACTACCATGCTTAAAAATCATTTTGCATCTCTACCTCTAGTCTCTGCCTTTCCATCCATGACAGTGAAAGAATTGTCCTTGTTCATATCAAAGGTGAACACTCTTATGCCCTGGATCCTAATGACATCGCGCCATTAATTATTCCCTCTCTCTCTCCTGAATCATCAATTTCTCTCTTTCTGCTGTATCATCTCATTAGCATAAAAATATGCTCTGGTATTTCCTGTCTAAAAGAAGCAAACAAATAAACAAATAGCAAAAACCTATTTTGATCACATACTCTCTTCCAGCTTCTGCTTCACTTCTAGGTTCTACTCCACATCCAAATATCTTTTTTTTTTTTTTTTTTGGCTTTTGAGGGTCGCACCTGCGGCATGTGGAGGTTCCCAGGCTAGGGGTCTAACAGGAGCTGTAGCTACCGGCCTACACCACAGCCACAGCAACACCAGATCCGAGCTGCATCTGCGACCTACACCACAGCTCACAGCAACACGGGATCCTTAACCCACTGAGCAAGGCCAGGGATCGAACCCACATTCCTCATGGATACTAGCTGGGTTCATTAACTGCTGAGCCATGACGGGAACTCCCACATCAAATTCCTTGAAAGAGTACAGTAGTTTCTGGATACTACTTCCTCATTCTCCATTCACTACTCAAGTCACCATGATCTGCCTTTCATGAAAATAATATATTCTTGTCAACATCAATATTCATGACACCAATGTGACATTGATATTCCTATCATCAAATCCAGTGAATATTGCATATATACATACAATGGATGCTTAGTGTTTCCACTTGAATGTTTGTAAGTTATTTTAGTCTTAATATGTCCAAAATGGAACCCCAATACCTAACCCTAAGTTTGTTTTTTCCCCAATCTGTACTCTTCAAATCTTAGTCTGTGACTAATTTCATCACAATATTGTTTATTGAAAATATTTCCAATCTATCCACTTCTTTCTATCCCAATCACCTCTAGTCTAGTCTCCTACCTGCTGTTACTCTTGCCCCACTATTATCCCTTCTCCACTCATTCATACTCTTCCTCCATTTTTCCTCTGGTGTGGAGCAGGGGTTGCAAACTCACCTGGCTACCAGGGCCAGAAAGACAAGTGAACGAAGTAAACCGGTATATATGAATCTGACCAGCATCCATGAGGACTCAGGTTTGATCCCTGGCCTTGCTCAGTAGGTTAAGGATCTGGTTCTGCCGTGAGCTGTGGTGTAGGTCACAGATGCGGCTCTGATCTGTCGTTGCTGTGGCTGTGGTGTAGGCCGGCAGCAACAGCTCCGATTCCACCCCTAGCCTGGGAACCTCCATGTTCCGAGGGTGCGGCCCTAAAAAGACAAAAAAAAAATGTGAGAAAGTTGAATCTGACTTTTTAATTTTTATATATAGTGTAAACATGTAAAATAATAACATATATGATACTGTAGATTATATTTTAAAATCAAATTATAAAAAGAGACAAGTTAAAGCCAGGAAGATTTAATTATTCAGCTCTTGTTTTCTGTTCCTTTTTAGATATGTTTATAGATTATTATCCCTACTCTAAGAAAAACAGGGCAACAGTAATGATAAATGGTGATAAACGCACCCTCAGACTCAGAGTAGGCAGTACAGCACTGGTCTATTTACTGTCTCCATGGTTTTGCCTTTTCCAGAATGTCATGTAGTTGGAATCACATAGTTTGTAGCCTTTTCAAATTACTAATTACTTTCACTTACTAATATGTGTTTAAGGTTCTTCCATGTCTTTTCAAGGCTTGAAAACTCATTTCTTCTCAGTGCCGAATGATATCATATTGTCTGGATGGACTACAGTTTATTTATCCATTCATATCTTGATCACCTTTAAGTTTTGGCAATTATGAATAGAACCACTACAAACATCCATGTGCAGGCTTTTGTGTGGGCAGAAGTTTCCAATTCATTTGGATAAATAGTCCCGTAAGGAGCATGATTGCTTCATCATATGGTAAGAATGTGCTTACTTTTGTAAGAAACTGTCAAATTGTCTTCCAAAGCAGATCATTTTGCCTTTTCACCAGCAGTGAAGGAGGCTCTCCATTGCTCCACATTCTCACCAGCGTTTGGTGTTGTCACTGCTTTGGATTTTAGACATTCTAATAGGTTTCATTGGTTTCTCATTGTTTTAATTTGAAATTCCTAATAACATGATGTTGAACATTTTTTCGTATGCTTATTTGCTATTGTTCTTTGATGAGGTGTGTGTTCAGATGTTTTGCCCATTATTTTAGTTGGATTGTTCATTTTCTTATTGTTACATTTTAAGAGTTTTTTTTTTTGCTGTTGTAGATATGTCATTGATCATATATATATATTTTTCTAAGATTTTTCTCCCAGTGTATGTCTTGTCATTTCATTCTCTTAGAGGTATTTTTCACCAAACAGAAGCTTTTAATTTAATAAAGTCCAACTTATCAATGTTTCCTTCATAGATCATGCTCTTGGTGTTGTACCTAAAGAGTCATCACCAGACCAAGGTCACTTAGCTTTTCTCATGTGTGATCCTCTAGGAGTTTTGCTTTTTACACTTAAGTCTATGATATACCTTGAGTTACCTTTTTTGTGTAGGCTATAATCTATATCTGGATTTTTTTTTTTTTGCATGTGGATAGCTAATTGTTCCAGCACAGTCTGTTGAAAAGACATTTTTTCCATTGTATTGCTTTTGCCCCTTTTTCAGATATTAGTTGTCTATATTTTTGTGAGTCTATTTCTGGGTTCTCTGTGCTATTATATTGATATATCAGTCTATTATTTACCAGTCCTATATACAGTCTTGATTACTGTAACTTTAGAGTAAGTTCAAAGCTGGATAGTGTCAGTCCTCCAACTTTGTTCTTCTCCTTCAATATTATGTTGGCTATTGTGGACCTTTTGCCTTTCCAAATAAACCTTAAAATATATTTCTCACTATCTATCCACAAATTAACTTACTGGGATTTTCATTGGGACTGCATGCATCTATAGATCAGTTTGGAAAAGCTGATACCCTAAGCAATATTGAGTTTTCCTATCCATGAACATGGATTACCTCTCCATTTATTAAATCTGTCTTGATTTTGTTCATCAGAATTTTACAGTTTTCCCATTATAGATCTTGTACATATTTTATTAGAGGTATATCTAGTCATTTGATTTTTTGGTGTCAGTATTGGTTCAATATTTTTTTAAAAAAGTATCACACTAATGTTAGATGTTAATAATAGAATGAACTCAGTGCAGCAGAAAAAAAGTTTAAAGGGAAATATAGTGGGAATAATGAGTACACTTATAGCTTACATTTTATAGGATTTTTTTTAAGGTTTATGATCCCAGTAACTTACAATTTACTGTGAAATCAATAGATGATTTTATGCAATTTTCATGATTACTTTGTAAGGTTAGCATTACTATCTCTATTTGTAGCAGGGGAACCTTGATGGTAGACAACTTATACTTGTGTGTTCAGTAAAGGTGAGTCTGCCACCTCTTTTGTGAAGGAGCATCTGAAGAAGTCTCATGATAAGTTTCACTTATCACAGCTAATTAAAAACTAAAAGAAGGAATCAACATTACAAAAAAATATAATTCAGTTTAAGGTAGTAGGCAGGATGGTATTATGCTGAAGTTTAGTATTAAATTTGAAGCTTTGTGTTTAAGCTAATGATTACTTACTGGGAATGGAAGAAAATTCAGTGGAATCAAATCAGATTCTTGTTTGATGGACAGCCAACACGCAAAACAAATAAATCTACCACATTAGAAATGGAAGATGGCAATAAAATATATATACTCTTTTGGGAGGTAGGTGTCTACTGAAAAGGGAACAGCTTATATTCTTTACATGAGAACTCAGCTCCTCTATTGTACACTCTATTCCTAAAGAAAAGGATACAGTCTTGATCAAAAACTACAATTTGTTTTCACTACATTTTAACTACTGAATTAGTATTTTTCTCCATTCTTTTATTTTCATTCAATATCTTAATCATCCAAGGTAAATATCTGAACTATGTTCACAAATACCATTTATACAGTTGACCCTTGAATAATAATGTAGGTTTAACCTGTGTATAATTTGTGGTCAACCCTTGGTCTTCTGTATCTGCAGTTCATCCATATCTGTAGATTTAACCAACCATGGACAGTGTAGTAATATGGTATTTACTATTGAAAATATCCATGTATAGGAGTTCTCGTCATGGCTCAGCAGAAATGGATCCGACTAGGAACCATGAGGTTGTGGGTTCGATCCCTGGCCTTGCTCAGTGGGTTAAGGATCTGGCATTGCCCTGAGCCATGGTGTAGGTCGCAGACATGCCTTGGATCCTGCGTTGCTGTGGATGTGGTGTAGGCCAGCAGCTGTAGCTCCGATTAGACCCCTTGCCTGGGAACCTCCAAATCCTGTGGTGCGGCCCTAAAACAACAAAAGACAAAAACTGAAAAATAAATAAGTAGAAAATATCCATGTATATGTGGACCCATGAAGTTCAAACATGTTATTGTTCAAGGGTCAACTGTATCTTTACTCCATTAAGCAAAGCATACCATTAACATAGTAGATAAATGGCTGATGGAGTAAGTTATTGTATTTCTACTATTTAACAACAAACATTTTTTTGCATACCTTATTTGCTTATAGAATTTCAATGTGTTTCATTTACCATCATAGAATATAGGACAATTTTATATATTTTATGTATGTGACTATCACATGTAGGATAATCTGTCATTAAGTAGGGATAATTTACTCTAAAATTAATACTATGTAGTTTTCTCTGGAGTGTCTTATAATTTAAATAAACATCATATTTAAAGTGAAAAACACATATGTGGTAAATAGCAGTACTTGGCCTTGACACATGCCTTGAGGCATCAGATCTCATGCTTACAGAATCATAGACCTGATAGAAATGTCATTGATAGCCTAGTCCAATTTTCTTATTTTACACTCATGAGAAGGGAATACTATAGAGAATAAGTGGCTTTCCTGCCTTCCCTTCCTCCCTCCCTTCCCTTGCTTCCTTCCCTTCCTCTCTCTCTGACTCCTTACTTCCACCTGGACATCACAGCTGGAGGTTCTGATTTAATTGTTGCAGGTTGGGGGTGGGGTGGAGAAGGATGTCATTTTTGCAGAAAGCTTGCAGATGAGTCTCGTGTGCAACTCGGCTGGTGATCTTCTGGGCTAGGTGAGCAGTGTGAGTTTTGCATCAGTTGACTAGTTTCTTGTGGGTTACATGGCCTGGTAGTGTGAAAAGGCTGAAGGTCTCAGTAGGTAAGTTCCCCTGCTGCCAGTGCAGTTCCATTAATATTTTCCTAAGCTCAGCTGGGGTCTTAACAGGCCCTGAGTCTCCTCATTTTTACTGTTTTTTTTTTTTTAATTCCAAGTATAAGAACAGTTATGGTTGGGTGGGAATGGCATGAAACTCAGAAAAAAAGATGCTTGTCAAATTGAATATGGTACCCTGCTATTTCCCAGATGTTTTGGGTTTGGGTTTGAGAATGACACCCCTCTGGGAATGTCTGCAGAATACTGTGACAAGTTGAAATCCCAGTGCATCAGAGCTTTGTATCTTCCTATTCAAATATCTTCTTGAGAACTACTTGATTCAGGATTATCTTTATTTTCTGTCTTAATTAATCCATGAGGAAAATGGGGCTCAGACAAGGTCATTGGAAACCTATTCTGGCTCCTTTTGCTAAGTTTTCATAGTGTTGTGCCCAGGAAATACATAATAGGAATTTTAATGTAAACCAATAGAACTTTCTATTGGGCAGAAAGTTCTGTACTGCAGGAGCTATGAAACAGTACCGATGAGCAGAACAAAGATAATGTTTGCTCAGGACACTATTGCACTTGTGGAACATCAACCTGGCCTTGTTTCCTTTGTATTTACCAGCTCCCTCACCACCGGCACAACACAGGCAGGCACAGCTGCCTTCCCCAGCCCTGTTAGACCCTCACAGCTCTCAGGAAGTCCTGGTAAGAAGGGAGTTTCTACATCTCAGTAGCCTCTGTTTCCTTATCTTCTCTGTCCCTGAAGTCTAAGGAACAGAGGTGGTTTCTCAGAGGTTAGGAGCCCAGTCCACAGTGTCTTCTTGTTCTTTTTTTCTCCCTGTATTTGTCTCTGCTGCCAAGAAGATTTGGGCAGGGAAAGCCCTTCATCATGCATCCTGCCCTCCATGGCCTGGTCCTCTTTGGGACTAATCTGGTTTTTGTCAATCTCTATCTGCAGAAATGGATCCTACCAGAGTTCCCTGGTGGCTCAGCAGGTTAAGATTCCAATGTTGTCACTGCTCGCGTCACTGCTGTGATGCGGGTTTCATCCTTCAACATGCCATGGGCGTGGCCAAAAAAAAAGGAAGAAAGAAATGGTTCCTGCCTTCCCCAGGCTGGCCTGTTGGCTGGTGTACTGTTATAGGCAAGCAGGTCTGTAGGTGATACAGGATGCACTGTGGGTTGTCTGAACACAGACTGCTTCATGAATCCCCTGCTTTTGTCCTCACCCCTTGACCTGAAGGCAAACTGAAGAACTGGCTAGTGGCTGCATTCTGAAAGAGCTCACCCCCACCCATGTAGCTCATTCATCTCTGTCTCCATGTATCACCTGCCTTCCCTCACTCTGCCAGCAGTATTGGTGCCATGAAGTCTGTCTTTCTGAGCTCCCTCCATGATGCAAGGGATGGACTAGCTGGCCTGGCTAACTTGGGATAACGTGTGTTACTTAGCACTCCTTAAGTTTATCACACTCTGAGCTTGTGACCCTCATTGGGCCTACAGGAATCCTCGCGTTATCAGGGTCAAATATTTTCGACCTTTGATTTTCTACTGGATTTGGATCCCTTGAGTTGACTTTCAGTCCTAGGGAATGGTCTCTTGTCCTAGTCTCCCTACTGCCTGCAGGCCTGGACCCTAAAGAGTTGGCCTATTACCTTACAGGCAAAATTGGAACCTGTCTGTATTTGTTCCTAGACACTACAGTCACTACCAAATCCATCTATTTTTTCCTGGGTCTAGAATTTAGAAATGTTGATATTATGGATGAACACATATAAACTGCTCCTCAGTCATTCTTTCCCCTTGATCCATGTGGTTTTTATTCTTAAGATGTTTTCCTCCTAAGGCCCATAGGTTGTAATATATGTTTTTTTATGTGCATTTATATTTTAGCAAAATACCAAAAATGCCTTTGGCTTCTAGATGTTTTATAAGGAAAACATGCAATGTTATGACTGTTTCATTTTATCCCCTTCTTGCTAAAGCTATTTTTCCTTTAGAAACTCAGAGCAAGAGTGAGCAGTTGGGAAAGGAGGAAATCAGCTACTGGTAAAGAATAATCCTAAAATCTTTCCAATACTATTTATTTTGTTAAAAATGCATCTGCTAGTCAATTGCATTTAACTAATACAGAAATGGCTAAAAATCCATGATTTCACGTTGGGTTGAGCCATCTGCTACACACTGAGCCTGTTCTTTTCTCAGGTGCGTGTGAATAGTTGGGAGTTGTTCCAAGATGACATCTGAAGGAGGAGGGCATGTCATCAGAGACATTGATTGGAAAAAGTTGTTTCTGAACCATGGAACCATGATAGTTTTAACAAAACAAGGAGAGAGAGAGAGAGAGAGAGAGAGAGAGAGAGAGAGAGAGAAGTGAAACCTTATTTGTGGTATTTGTGTAATTATGTTAACTCCAGAGGAAAGGATGGAGGCACTGCCAGCCAACGTACATTTCCTCAGGGATGCAAATGTTCTCTATCTGTGCTGTGCAATATGGTAGCTACTGGCTTGAAATGTGCCTAGTGTGACTGAGGGACTCATTTTCATTGTAACTTAGATACATGTGGCTAACATCTGCAGTAGAGGGTGGTGAAGAGTTTGAGGACTGGACTCCAGAGTGAGCAGCCTTTTGATTGCAAAGAGCTTCTCACGGTCTCTGCATACACATCTTTCAAGGATGGGGATTTTTGGCATAACCCTCCTCCTCCATTGCTAGTACTTCCGGGTTTATGAGTCCATTTCGTTTTTACTTCTTGTACGCTCCCCTTTACCATATTTGTTCAACAAATCTGTTGTGACGCATAGAGTGTTGTTACATGTGCTGTTTCTGAAGATATGCAATTTTTATTCAGAATGACATTTACATAGATTGGATTAAATACATTAAATTTCTTCCGACTAGGGAACTTGTTTGGTGTGAACAAGCGCTTCTCATGTCACTGAGAATACAGACTTGAGGGAAAGGTGTAAACACAGGGAGGAGATAGAGGGAGCTTTTTACTTTACCAAGGTCTGACTATCAGTATCTCGCTTATTGCTTTTTAAGTTTTTTATCGGATAATATAGATCAACAAATTTGAGGCTTGTGGTGAATCATGGAGACATTTCGTACAATCACTAATTGCCTGTTTCTTTTCTCCCTGTCACAGTCCCTCCTCACTTCTTTCCCCACAGTTGGCTACTCAGCCTCTTCTAGGAGTTGCAGTGACAGGAACTTGTTTCTGCTTCCTGAGGCTGTCCATTCCACTGCTGGGTGACTGCCATCCTTAGAAAGTTCCTCCGTATGCTGTGACAGAATCTGTTTTCAGCCATGCTTTCTACTTGTGGGATAACACAAGCACATGCAATTCTATTTCTGTGTATCAATCCTCCAAATCTTCGAAGATAAAACTCTATTACATAGGAGTTCCCTTCGTGGCTCAGTGGTTAACAAATCCAACTAAGAACTGTGAGGTTGCGGGTTCGATCCCTGGCTTTGCTCAGTGGGTTAAGGATCCGGCGTTGCCGTGAGCTGTGGTGTAGGTTGCAGACGCGGCTCGGACCCCACATTGCTGTGGCTGTGGCGAAGGCCGGCGGCTACAGCTCCTGTTAGACCCCTAGCCTGGGAACCTCCATATGCCACAGGTGCGGCTCTAGATAAAGGCAAAAAGACAAAAAAAAAAAAACAAAAACCTCTATTACATAGAATTTCTGAATTTATTCCCAATTAATTGATTCATGGCAGACTTAGAGTCTCTTCACTGTCCTATCCTGGTTATCTGGAGCTGGACATAGGCAGGTTTGTTAACAGGACACTTGAGGTAGTGCTCAAAACTGAAACAGATACTTCGTTGAGTTTTTATCAGTAACAGAGCAGAACACTTACTTCCTGAGTTCAGGATAAGTTATTGATAGAGCCTGATGATTATGTTAGCTTTTTAATATTTATTTATTTATTTATTTATTTATTCATTCATTCATTCATTCATTCATTCATTTATTTAGGGCTGCATGTGCAGCATATGGAGCTTCCCATGCTAGGGGTCAAATCGAAGCTACAGCTGCCGGATTACACCTCAGCCACAGCAATGCCAGATCCGAGCCATGTCTGCGACCTAAACCACAGCTCAGGGCAATGCCAGATCCTTAACCTACTGAGTGAGGCCAGGGATCAAACCCATATCCTTGTGGATACTAGTCAAGTTCTTAACCTGCTGCATCACAATGGAACTCCTTAATGCTTTTTTTGTTTGTTTGTTTTGATTTTGTTTTGCTTTTTAGGGCCACACCTGCAGCATATGGAGCTTCCCAGGCTAGGGGTCCAATTGGAGCTGCAGCTGCTGGACTGTGCCACAGCCACAGCAACGCCAGATCGAAGCCACATCTGCAACCTACCCCAAAGGTCACGGTAACACCGGATCTTTAACCCACTGAGTGAGGCCAGGGACCGAACCTGCAACCCCATGGTTCCTAGTTGTATTCGTTTCTGCACACCACAACAGGAACTCCTCCTTAATTTTTTTTAAAGCACAGCCACGCCAATACTTATATTGCTCATATAGTCAGCTAAAGGGCCATAGTCTTTTTCACAAGTGTTAGGTCATGTCTCTCCTGAATTGGCAGAGTTGTGTTTGGGTGACCAAGTGCAGGACTGCACATTAAGCCATCTTGATAACGTTGGTGCATGTGGTGGGCACTGTGATGCATTTGCCAGATCTTCAGTAATGAAGAATTTATTTCCCTCAGCTGTCAGCAATCTTGAGAGATTGCCCTTGTTAAAGAAAACTACCTTGCCCAGGTCACACTTACTTTTAGGGGCAGCCTCCATCTACTGATTGATCAGTTCACAGGTATAAAGTGCCCTCCCTCTGGGGACTAAGCTGGACCTTCGTTGGGACTGTATCACATATCAGTTTCTCCCTCTGCCTATCCCTGGTTCCTTTCCTTTTCTAGGTGTTGATCCTAAGAGCCTTCCCTGGTGCATCTCCTGCATGCTAATTTCCAGCTCAGAGCCTGCTCCATCTTCAGAGAACCCGGCTGCACTCGCATAATATTCCAGTCTCAGCAGCAAATCATTTTGGATCCTGAATCTGTTATCAAGGGAACCAGGTATTCAAAACCTCAGATATGATTCCTTTCCGAAGGTCCAGGACCATATTTGAAACTTGATACTGGACGTTTCTACCTTGGCATGTCATAGGCATCTCAAATAGTATAAGTGGTAGATGATACATGTTGAATTAGGAAAACGGCAGAGAAAGGAAGGGAAGAAGCTTTGGCTATTTAGGCTAAATATTGTAATAGCCTCCTTCCTGGCCTCCTGTGACACTCCACCTCCCTTTACATGAGCACCAGGGAATCCTTCCAGAACATAGGTCTGATTATGTTACCCTCTGATTTAAGAACTTTGATGCTCTTTCCCCTATTTTCTTGCTTAAAGGATCAAGTTAAGATTTCAGAAGCTGGCCTTAAAGCCTTTTACCCAACCTTTCTCTCTTTCCTGTTTTATTGGCTGTCGCTCCCTTCATATGTACGTAGCCATACTAGACTCCAAACATAAACACTCTCCTGACACTTTTTTCTCCACTCCCTGTCATGGAGAGATCCAACACGCTGCTGAATCACTCTCATCTCCCAGTAGGTTATGAGCTTCTCGGAGGCTTGCTTCATTCCAGGCTTGCTCTCCAACAGTGCCTGACACATTGTGGTTCTACTAAGTCCCCAGTACGGCCCACAGCTACTAAGGCATGTCCCTTCTATAGAGCCGAACATATGATTCAAAGTTATAAGGTTAAGAAAAGGAAAGTAAGATACTCGAAACTTTTCATGACCGAGTAAATCCCAAGTATGGATTTATAGGCCTTTTTAAAGTACTTTTCAGATGCTTTGATGTTATACTACTTTTCTTACTATTAGTGAATCTGAGAAGTTTGAACTTTTTGTAGATCTTGTTCATAATGAAGCTGGTATGACCCAGACTAAGATGTCATGGTAAATTAAAAGTACATTTATGTAGGAGCTCCCGTTGTGGCTCAGCAGGTTAAGAACCCAACTAGTATCCATGATGATATGGGTTTGATCCCTGGCCTCGCTTAGTGGGTTAAGGCTCCAGCACTGCCGCAGGCTGTGGTGTGGGTCGCAGACGCTGTTCAGATCTGGTTTGCTGTGGCTGTGGCATAAGCCAGCAGCTGCAGCTCCAATTCTACCCCTAGCATGGGACCTTCCATATGCCACAAGTGTGGTCCTAAAGATAGATAGATAGATACATAAATAAATAAATAGTACATTTATGTGGAAAATGTGATTTTAGGATTCTTGGAATTGCCGAGGGAAAAATGAAACAAAATAACACCAAACAAGTTGCCCAATTGGTTTCATGAAATGTTAACATATTATTCCCAATGAGAGACACATTTATCCATATTTTTCTCTTAGAAGGCAAATGTCAGATTTATATAGTTTCTTTCTTTCTTTCTTTCTTTCTTTCTTTCTTTCTTTCTTTCTTTCTTTCTTTCTTTCTTTCTTTCTTTCTTTCTTTCCTATTTTAGGACCACACCTGCGGCATATGGAGGTTCCCAGGCTAGGGGTCGAATCAGAACTACAGTTGCTGGCCTACACCACAAACACAGCAACACAGGATCTGAGCCTTGTCTGCGACCTACGCCACAGCTCACTGCAACTCTAGATCCTTAACCCACTGATCAAGGCCAGGGCTTGAACCTGCATCCTCATGGATCCTAGTCGGGTTCGTTAACTACTGAGCCATGAAGGGAACTCCTATATAGTCTTTCTTGATGTTGGATTTAGCACGAGGTACATGTTCAAAGGTAGTGATTCTATGGAATTATGGAATGAACTGTCATTTAATGGCTTCAACTTGGTAAAGACATAGAATCCAAATCCTCCAAAATGACCCCAATAGAAATGCTGAGCTGAAATCAGCAGAAGGAAACTTATAAAAATAATTATTTAATTCTGAATTTAATTGTTAAAATTTTATAAGATAGAGGAGATCTGACTTAGAAGTGGTTTATGTGAAAAAGAATTGTATATTTTTTGTCTTTGTTTGTTTTAGGGCTGCAACCTCAGCATATGGAAGTTTCCGGGCTAGGGGTCGAATTGGAGCTGCAGCTGCTGGCCTACACCACAGCCACATAAAAGCCACAGCCACAGCATCACCAGATCCGAGATGCATCTAAGACCTACACCAGAGCTCATGGCAATGCCGGATCCTTAACCCACTGAGTGAGGCCAGAGATCGAACCTACATCCTCATGGATACTAGTCAGGTTCCTTACCACTGAGCCACAACGGGAACTCTGAGTTGTATATTTTTGTAAGCCAACAGTTTGATGTGACTGTTAAAAGGGGGATGCAACCCCTGCAATGTCTAGATCATAGAATAAATAGCTACCCGATGTTACATTGATTAAGACATGCTGGGAATATTGTATTCAGATTTAAAGGGATGCCTCCAGAGGAAGGCAAGCTGGATGGGGGAGGCTTTGCTTTCAAATAGGAGAGGTTAAAGCAGCATAAATACTAAACTGGAGCAGTTCCCATTGTGGCTCAGGGGAAACACATCTGACTAGCATCCATGAATACTCAGGTTCAATCCCTAGCCTTGCTCAGTGGGTTAAGGATCTGGATTTGCCGTGACCTGTGGTGTAGGTCACAGATGTGGCTCGGATCCCACGTTGCTGTGGCTGTGATATAGGCCGGCAGCTACAGCTCAGATTTGACCCCTAGCCTGGGAACTTCCATATGCCTCTGGTGCGGCCCTGAAAAGACAGAAAAAAAAAATACTAAACTGGAGAAAAGATGACTGTCAGATGGGGGAGGAGGGGGATTCAGACTGGAAGCGTGATTATGTAGAAGGACCAAGTATTGGGTTATATTAGTTTGGCACTAAAAATGGGTAGAACTTAAAAGAATGACAATTTTGGATCCAAACAAGACTTTATAATCTAAGACATCTAAAGATATCCAAAAGCACAGTGTCTTTCCTTCTGTGGTAATGAATTTCATATCATTAGGAGCAAGCAAGTTAATGTCATATGACATTTAAGAAGGAGGAGTTGAAGAATTCCCGTTGTGGCTCAGCGGTTAACAAATCTGACTGGGAACCATGAGGTTGCAGGTTTGCTCCCTGACCTTGCTCAGTGGGTTAACTATCCAGTGTTGCTATGAGCTGTGGTGTAGGTCGCAGGCGTGGCTCATATCTGGCGTTGCTGTGGCTGTGGGTAGGCCGGCGGCTACAGCTCCAATTCGACCTGGGAGCCTGGGAGCCTGGGAGCCTGGGAGCCTCCATATGCTGCCAATGTGGCCCTAAAAAACAAACAAACAAACAAAAATCTATTGAAAATGTTAGATGTGAGGTGGGACCAGATGGCTACCAAGGACCATTTTAGGTTTAAGATGATATGAACTTAACCAGTGTCCGAAGGCATCGTTATATATTGAAGTGTTGTTGATGAAGTCCACTTTGGATTCTTGGCTATTTTCTAGATTAAATTGTGTTATATAATATCTCTTTTCATGTTTTAGACATTAAATTTATATTTTAAAGAGCAGACAGAGTGTGAATAGCATATCTAGCATATCATAAAAGTTAAGAGAAGGATGTTTGTTCTTGTCCTGGCTTTCCCACTTGCTAGCTGTGACTAAGTCAGTTTTTTTCTCTGAACGTTAGTTGTTTTTCCCTCGATTGTCAAATATGACTAATAATTGGATATAAATTTGGGGTAGTTGTAAGGATGACATGAAACCTAGAGCACTCAGGTTAAGTGCCTTACATGTAATAAGTATTCATAAATGGTTATTATTGTTATTGTGGTTGTTATTACTTGTTTCTCCATATTTATTGGAGGTTAAACCAAAAATGTTTCCTACCTATTGAAATAATGCAGACATGTTATTCTTTGCTTATAATATAATAAGGTTTCCTTTGTGATTGCATCTTGTAATTATTTGATAAGTTATCCTTATTAAGTTTATGGGCAGTTTCAAACTTTAATTCTTTCACTTTTATTTGCAACATAAAAAATAACAGAATTCATGAGGCAACAGATGAAAAACGTTATCACTTTTTGAATTATACATTTAGTTGAAAATTAAGTTATTTAAAATATAATTGCTTCTGGAAATGACTTTATGAGCAGTAGAAGGATTTAGTGGAGGAATAAAAAATAAAGCAATTGCACAAAGCATGATTTGATTCCCTACCATGGCTTCGTGAAACACTCAATTATGGCCCTGTTTTTCAGAATGTAGTCACTTTGATATCAGTAAATGGCAATCTTCTGTTCTCTAGTCATATATTTTTTTTGGGGGGGGGGTATTTTTAGGGCCATACGCACGGCCTATGGAGGTTCCCAGGCTAGGGGTCGAATTGGAGCACAGCAAAATGGGATCCAAGCCATGTCTACGACCTACAACACAGCTCAGGGCAACACTGGATCCTTAACCCACTGAGCCAGGCCAGGGATCGAGCCTGCGTCTTCATGAATGCTAGTCAGATTTGTTTCTGCTGAGCCATGATGGGGATTCTCTAGTCACATATTTTGAAGTATGGATAGCGTATGTTTATGTTGGTGGAGTTAGAACTCAAATATAAGTTACATCTTTTCTCTAATGGAAATAAACTGAATTGGCTATAGTAATTTTTGGCTTAAAGTAATCTTGTTAATAGTAAAAATATTCTCATCTGCAAAATAGCGATGCTTTCTTCGGGGGGTAATAATGATATCAAAGGCAACGTATATGACATAAAAAGTATTATAAACAGAAATTTTAGATTAAATAGTTTTAAACACACTTACTTCAGAAGTACCTGAATCCTTAAAGCATGGAAACGTTCATTGGAAAACTCCACAAGGGGTATTGTGTTGGCATTTTCCAGATTCTCTTGACCCTGGTGCTGTTTTGTTCCTTTCCTGGGTCATCTTGAGTGACTAGTTCTATGGATGGATTGGCTGAAGAACTTTATATAGAAAGAGATCTAGACTGTCCCAAGATCATATAGCAATTTAATGGTAGAGACAAAGTTAGAATGCAAATATTTCCAACTTATTATCTAGTGATCTTTCCGCTTTAAAATGTTGAGTCCTTAATTTGACTCTTTTCTTGGAAATCAGTGGTTACAAATGAATTCATCTTTGTTTCTGCCAAAGAGGGAAATGAAGTGTATATCAGTATCTTAATCCATGAAACAAAGACAGTAACCAAGGCTTTCTTTTGAAGCACAGTGACTGAAACTTTGGGGATTGAAGCGCCTCCTTGGTGAAGATTTTCCTTTTTTGAGCATTTCCTGCAGGTGTCCTTGGCTTTACTTTGTTGACAAAACAATTGTCTGCTTCATTTTGACACATTTATTAATAAATATACTTACATATGTTGATCTGTGCATTTATACACCTGGATACATAGACAGATATACTTTTATAAATTTGGATCATACTATACTGGCTGTTTTTAATAGGTATTAGATTCAATCTTCTTTGATTTAACAAAGAAAAAATAAACAGTATAACTGAAGAAATTCCTAAAATTCAAATAAATATTGTTTTTCCAAAAGTTATTAGATTCTTGGGAGTTCCCATTGTGGCGCAGTGGAAACAAATCCAACTAGGAACCATGAGGTTGCGGTTTCAATCCCTGGCCTCGCTCAGTGGGTTAAGGATCCACCATTGCTGTGAGCTGTGGTGTAGGTCGCAGACATGGCTCGGATCTGGTGTTGCTGTAGCTGTGGTGTAGGCTGGCAGCTGTAGCTCCGATTAGACCCCTAGCCTGGGAACCTCCATATGCAGTGGGCGCGGCCCTAAAAAGACAAAAAAAAATAAAAAAAATAAAATAAAAGTTATTAGATTCTATAGCTTCTATCTTGAGATAATAAAAATATTATGATAAACAGTGAGAGGTTGGAATTCTTATTTTTAAAACTACCTGGGGTTCCCACTGTAGCACAGTGGGTTAAGGATCCAGCATTGCTGCAGCTATGGTATAAGTCGCATCTGTGGCTGGAATTTGATGACTGGCCCAGGAACCTCCATATGTCATGGATGCAGCGAAATAAAAATAAAATAAGATAAAATAAAACAAAACTACCTGTGTAGTAGGCTGCCTTTAAGATGGCCCCCAATGACTTTATTTTCACATTGTCAAAGTTTTTAGCATTTTTACGGTGTCAAAGTTTTTTCTTTTTTAGTCATTTTTGTTCTGTTCTGTATCCACAATTCCCTCAGCTGTCTGTTGCTGGAAGAGTGTTTCTACTGCCTCTTATTTATGACTACCTTTTTTCCAGTACTTCTCCTGCACTAATGACCTCTCAGTTATTCCAGGGGGTACACTAAGAGCATAGCTCTCAAAACCAAAAGACACATGGATTTGCTTGCAGAGACAGAGGCTATGTAACAGGGACAACTCTTTTCTTCTGTTTAGGCTGTCTTAGAGGAGGGAACCCCACAGAACTATATAGGTGATGGCAACTCTGAATTGGAAGGGAGAACAGACAGAGCTAGTAGATGGTAGAATCGGAGTTAAAACCAAGGTAGTTTTCATTTCAGGGTAAGCCTATGTCCTTAACCACCGTTCTCTACTGCCTGGTGAGGGAGCGAGAATACAGGAAGACCAAGGAGCGTTATGACCTTACTTTGGCTCTCCAGTGCGAGAGGGGAATTGGCTTGGCTCTGCGTGAATATTGGATAAAAGCTGAAATGTATGCCCATTCCTTTCCATTTCAGGAAATAACAAAAGTGTAGCTTAGGGCTTTATTTGATACAGAGTGGCATTGCTGGAAGGGAAATAAACCCCTTGCTAAGAGTAAATCTACCAAGAGCTCTTCTTGTAAATAAACCACCCTTTTCATTGGCTCCTTTCCGCCTCACACTTTCAAGTACTACTTAGCCTCACTGTAGGTGCCAAGGGCTTTCTGTTTCCAGACACTTCAGAGGCTAGCAGGGTAGTTGATTCAGATTCCTGTCTTTCTTGTTCGTCTCTTGGCTTTAGTGCTCTCGGCTTCCCACCCTTACCCTTTACAGATATCCTCTTGCACAAGCTAGATGTGACTCATTAGGGGTAATACCCTACTTGTCTGTGCTGGATGTAGTCGTGGGATTCAGGTAAACTGTGCAGTGCCAAGGGTAGATTACCTGCCTGTTGCATTTTGCACAGGGTTTTAGGCTTCAGCTGTCTCATGGGCATACCAGTTACAAGTAGTTATCTAACTTTTAATCAAATTTGATTGATATCAATACAGGAGTTTGATTGGGCTTTTTGTAACTTAGGAAAATGGAGCCATCTTGAACTCGACAGAACTCTGACACATTTTAAGGTGGAAAGAACAAAATGAGCAACTTGAGGATTTTAGTGCACTTAAGAATTAGAGAATCAGAGTTCTCATTGTAGCTCAGTGGGCTAAGAACTTGATACAGTGTCCATGGGGACGTGGGTTTGATCCCAGGCCTTGCTCAGTGTGTTAAGCATCAGGTGTTGCTGCCAGTAGCATCGGTCACAGATGTGGCTTGGATCCGGAGTTGCTATGGCTGTGGCATAGGCCTGAAGATGCAGCTCTGATTTGACCCCTAGCCTTGAAACTTCCATATGCTGCATGTATGGTCATAAAAAAAAAAAAAAGAAGAATTACGGGATCCATCTGGTCACAATATACAGTATGTAAAAATGGCTTTATCCAATAATATAATCAGAATATATCTGATTAAAACAGAAGTATAGCTCAATTTAAAAAATTCTGACACAGGAGATTCTTCTTACATACATTTCTAAACTTATCTTAGATTTTTATTTTACTTTTAATTTTTTTTTAAGGCCTCACCTGCAGCATATTAAAGTTCCCAGGCTAGGGATCATATCAGAGCTGCAGTTGCTGGCCTACACCACGGCCACAGCAACATCAGATCCGAACTGTATCTGTGACCTACACTGCAGCTCATGGTACTGCTGCATCCTTAACCTGCTGAGCAAGGCCAGGGATTGAATCTGTATCCTCTTGGATATTAGTTGGGTTCATTACTGCTTAGCCACAGTGGGAACCCCAAAACCTTTCTTAGATTTTTAAATTTTAGAAAAGATTTATATATATATTTGAATGCTGATTTCTGGTTGTTTTTCTGAGTCGTAAATGAATCATTGAACATGAATCATAATAATTAAAAAATCTATTTATAGCGACACTTGTGTTTGTTTCTTACTCTCAATGTTGCTTTGGAAATTACTGTAATACAATTGTTATGAAACTCCCCAGGAAAGGAGCTAGATTTTGGGGGGAATAGTTTTGTTTCTATAATATCAGCCCCTTATATTTGTATAATGCTATAAAGAACATTCAAGTCTGCTGTCTCTTTTGATTATCACTAAAAAATTGTGAGGCAAATACATCAGATATTCTCATTTTATAGATGTGCAAATTGAAATTCTAAAAGATAACACTGTTCAGAAAAATTTTAGTTGCAAATCCAATATCCGCTTATATTTGCTGAAAAGGAATTTATTGTTCCAGGATATTTGAGAAGGATGGACAGGTCTGGCCTCAAGATCTAACATGTCTAGAGATGCATGCGGCAACTGATTTCCTTTTTTGCTCCTTCTCTAGCTTCTCTATCTGCATGTTGGCCTTTTTCTCTCAGGCTCTTCCAACTACCTAGGGACATGGTTCCTGGCAGGTATGGGAATTATGTATTTGCTTTTTTGAAATCCAGCTGCAAAGACAAAGCCTACCAGTGTCCTGCTCAGCACCAGAGTAAGATTCTGGGAGGCCTGGCTTGGGTTATGTATCATTTCTTGGATCACAATTCACACTCAAGGAGATAAAGGATTTTGATTGACCTGGTCTAGGTTAGATAGACACTCATGTGGCCAGGGGAGCAGGGTCTGTGACAGAGGAGACAAAACCACAGAGGGTAAACCATGGCTCAAGGTATTTTCATATTTGGTCAGTCCTTCTTCCCACCATGTCATGCTGTGTATGCTGTTTTTGTTCTCCAGAAGGTTTCATCTTACAAAGAATTCTTCTCAGAAGTACACAAAGATCCCATTCACTTACTGTCTTTAATATTTTAATTGTGAAATGAGTATGGGTCCTTGGGAAACTAGAAAAAATAGTATATAGAAGTCCCATATGTCTTTTATTTTATTTTTGCTTTTTTAGGGCCACACTCACAGCATATGAAAGTTCCCAGGCTAGGGGTAGAATTGGAGCTACAGATGTCAGTCTACACCACAGCTCATGGCAATGCCGGATCCCTGACCCACTGAGCAAGGCCAGGGTTTGAACACGTTTCCTTATGGATACTAGTTGGATTCATTTCCGCTGCGCCACAAAGGGAACTCGCTAGAAGGCCCATGTATTTTTCATCCAACTTCTCCCAGTGTTAACATCTTGCATAATGATAGTACAATATCAAAACCAAGAAATTGATATCAGTAAGCTCCAAAGAGCTTATTCAGATTTTACCAGTTTTGCACACATTCATCTGTGTGTATGTGTGTAGTTTTACACAGTTTTATCACACATGTAGAATTATGTAACTACCACCACAATCAAGATACAGAACTGAACCATCACCGCAAATATTTCTCTTACATTAATCATTTATAGTTACACCCATATCCTTCCACCTTCTCACCAATGCCTGGCAGCCATAAGATGTCTTCTCCATCTCTATACTTTTGTCATTTTGAGAATGGCATTTAAATAGAAATCATAGGCTGCAAACTTTGGGAGTGGTTCTTTGCACTCAGCATATATTTGAAGTACATTCAAGTTGTTGATTATCAATAATTTGTTACATTTTGATGGTTCAGTAATGTTCTATGACATAGATGTAAATATTTTGTTCAATCCTTTATCTGTCAAAGGACATCTAGGCTTTGTTTCTAGTTTTCAGCTATTACAAATAAAGCTGTTAAAAAATGTGCGTACACATTTTTATGTGGCCATGACTTGTCATTTCTCTGGGGCAATTGCCTAAGACTGCAACTGATAGGTCATATGGTAAGCACATCTTTTTTAAGAGACTGGCCAACTGTCTTCTAGAGTAGCTGAATCATTTTATATTCTCCCCAGCAATGGATTAGTGATTCGGTGTCTTCACATCCTCGCCAGCATTTGGTGTTCTTACTATTTTTTATTTATGCATTCTGAAGTTGTATAGTGATATCTCATTTTGGTTTTAATTTGCATTTCCCCGATGATGTTGAATATCTTTTTATGTGCTTCTCTGCCATCTATATGTCCTCGTCAGTGAAATATTTGTTCCTTGCTCCTATTTTTGTCCGTTTTATAAATGGGTTTTTCCAGTTGAATTTTTGGAATTCTTAATATATTCTATAAAGGTCATATCTAAATATGTGGCTTATAAATATTTCCCCAGTATCTAAAACTTGTATTTTCATCCCTTTAACAGGGCCCTCTGCAGGTCAAATGCTTTTAATTTTGATAGAGTCTAATTTATACATTTTTTATGTGTAAGGTTTTTCGTGTCATCTCCAAGAACTCTTCATGTAGCCCTAGGTCCTGCATATTTTATCCTATGGCTTCTTCTAAAAGTTTTATAGTTTTGCATTTTTACATTGTATCTATGATTCACTTTGAGTTCATTTTGTGTAAAGTACAAATTTTAGGTAGAGGCTTTTCCCCCCTATATATTTCTATTAACTTTTAATTCAAAGGAATGCTCTTCAGTGATAATCTATACAGTTATACTGTCAGTGATTTCCCAGAAATTATTTACTCAGACATAATTCTTGATGATTTCAGTATCTTGCTGGTGTTCCAAACAGTGCTGAGCTGAAGGTTGGAAGCAAGTTCTGGGTTCTAATTTACTACTTACATGGGGAACTTTGAACAAGTCACTTAGAGTCTCAGTTTCCCAATCTACAAAATTGAATGAAATGCATGCTTTGTCTCTCACGGATGATTAAGTGATATAGTGTATGTAAAAGTTGCTTTAAACAATTAAATGGCTTTTACACAGTGAAATACTTGAACAATTCTAGGATGATAATGGATTTTATTAGTAGGGGTAATAGAATAGTGCAATAACCCCAGTGTTTGTGGCTGCGTCCCTAGCCGTCCCTCCTCTTCAGAAGGGCAGCATTCCCTGATCTATAGGAACAATCAGAAGGTTTGGCTTCACTCTTTTGTTTCCTACCTTTTCTGTCTTTTTGAGGTAGCTGTCTGACAGTCACCACCCGGGACCCTGACCTGCCACTCCTTTGTCCACTCAGTAAGCCAGGGCCTGGGAGCAGATGGTATGGAACAGCCCTGCTTTCCATTGTCCACACTGTCTTTCAATCTAACTTCAAGACTAACACATCTGGTGATACAGGTTTGAAAGTTCCGGATGCAACCATGGATACTTTACTATTCATTGAGCTAGTTTTTAATATTATCTAGCAGGTTGTAAACATTCCCTTCCATTTTCCATGCAGAGTCCATTTTGAATGAGCATCTGAGAATTGCCTTCCCCTTCTCTATGCTATTCTGGTCTTTTTATCAACCTCCTTTTCCCCCTGAGTTTTGACTTCATCAACAAGGGAGAAACACCAAATCCTGTAAAAGTTCCAATTATCCAAAAGAATGTCCTTAAAAAGTCTGGAGTTCACTGGTGTTTTCACTGCGGTGGTTTGGGTCACTGCTGTGGTGTGGGATCGACCCCTGGCCCTATAACTTCTGCATGTTGTGAGTATGACAAAAAAAAAAAAAGTCTACCTTGACCATCCTACCTCCATCAATGCACTCAACACTGTCTATCTATTCTGTTACTCTGTTTTATTTTTTTCAACACTGATCGTTATTTGGCCATACATACATATTTGTTGCCTGTCTCCCCTACTGGAATATCGGCTTCATGAAAAGGAAGGATTTAGCCTGCTTTTGTTCACAGCCAAATCCCCAGAACTTTGAACACAGAATATGCAAAATGAATATTTTTTCAATGAATAAATGATTTTTTTCAGAGTGGATTCTCTATCAGACAAATATTTGACCATGTCTTATCTCATAGTTTATCTCATAGCAAAATTACATCTCCTAGTTTAACTGGTTTGGTTTATGTGCCGGTGAAGTTCCTGTCTCTGTTATCTACCCTCAATCCCCCTTTCCTTACCAGGCATGTTAGAGGATAGAAAGGAAGGGGGGTGAGGAAGCAGGAAAAGCCCGGTATGCCAAAAGACACGTTTGGTGGCGGTGAGATGGGAGGCAAGGACACTGTGATCAGGAGCCTTGAGTATAATAATGAGATAATAGATTTCTATCCTTGCTAGGCAAGACAGCTGTGAGCATAATAAACAAATATAAAACTATGCAGCAGAAAATGATTATAAGTAATTAGTGGTGAATGGTTTATTAGTCAGGGAAAAAGACAAATGAAAGGGAGGTTTGAGGATATTACTGGGGAGGAACAAATACCAAATCTATGGCCTTTGTGGTCAGGATATGGTATGGAACTTGCCATGCAGGGAGAGGCAGGTTCATGAAAAGGAAATTTGGCTCCCTTCACAAAAATGCATTGCTCTTTCTCATAAATGCCTTCACTGTGTTAACAGTGCTACTGATAGCAATAATGACTGTAAAACCTAACACTGACTGAGCATTTTCTAGGTGTCAGGCACTGTGCTGAGTGCATTATGTGTATTATTTGGTTTAATCAGCATTATAGACCTATAAGGGCAATGCTACTATCATTTCCATTTTACAGTTGAGGAAACTGAGGCAAAATAATTTGCCAGAGATAATCATAAGCCTCCTGCTTTCCAGTTAGGTTCATTGTACTTAATTTTGGTTGGAAAGATGGAATGCATTTTAATATTTAGAAGGGTGTGATTTTGACTTTAATGCATAAAATAAAGTCTGCTAAGTCAGCAGAGCTGCTGTGAGAGCAAGTTAGTGGGCCAAATCTTTCCAGAAACCTAGACCCTTCGGTAGTTAGGTTGGTGTATCTGGATAGGCGTCAGCATTTTAAGGCCACTAAGGAAACTTCTATATACAGACTGTTCCTTTTCTTATAGTCAGAAACCAGAGCTCTCATTCCTGCCTCTTTATTCATTGCATACCTTACCATCATCAATACACCATCTCCTATTCATTTCAAGCTGGGGTCACTAACAAAGCAGGCACAGCCAGAGTGGTATTGCAAAGGTGATTACAAATCCAAGCTTTGCCACTGGACTTTCATTTTTTTTTCATTCATGCAACAAGTGTTTATTGAACACTAGATATGTACTAGATACTCTCCAAGGTACTGGTGGTACAACAGTGAACCAGGTTACCAAGGCCCCACCTCTCATGGAACTTCAGTTCTAAGGAAAGGAGAGAGAAAAAAAAGGCCCTCTTTATTTCATTTAAATTTCATTACTTTTTTAAATATTAAAAAATCTTAGGAGTTCCCATCGTGGCTCAGTGGTTAACGAATCTGACTAGGAACCATGAGGTTGTGGGTTCGATCCCTGGCCTTGCTCAGTGGGTTAAGGATCTGGTGTTGCTGTGAGCTGTGGTGTAGGCTGCAGACGCGGCTCAGATCCTGTGTTGCTGTGGCTCTGGCGAAGGTCAGCAACTACAGCTCCTGTTAGACCCCTAGCCTGGGAACCTCCATATGCCGTGGGTGCGGCCCTAGGTAAGGCAAAAATACTATATATATATATATATATATATATATATATATATATATATATAATTTTATTAAGGTATAGTTGATTTACAATGTTGTGCCAATTTCTCCTGTACAGCATAGTGACCCAGTTTTATATATACATATACATACATATATATGTATATATATACACACACACACACGCACACATTCTTTTCTCATATAATCTTCCATCATGGTCTAGTCCAAGAAATTGGATATAGTTCCCTGTGCTATATACAGTAAGACTTCACTTCTTGTCCATTCTAATGTGATAGTTTGCAGCTGCCAACCCAGACTCCCTGTCCAGCCCAATCCCTCCTCCCCTCCTCCCCCTTGGCAACCGCAAGTCTGTTCTCTATGTTTATGAGTCTGTTTCTGTTCTGTAGATAGGTTCATTTGTGCCATGTTTTAGACTTCACATATAATTGATATCATAAGGTATTTGACTTTCTCTTTCTGACTTACTTCACTTAGTATGAGAATTTCTAGTTGCATCCATGTTGCTGCAAATGGCATTATTTTGGTCTTTTATATGGCTGAGTAATATTCCATTGTATACATGTACCACATCTTCTTAATCCATTCCTCTGTCAATGGACATTTAGATTGTTTCCATGTCTTGGTTATTGTGAATAGTACTGCAATGAACACAGGGCCCTCTTTAGATAAAGGGTTAGAAAAGACCTTTCAGAGTCACTAATATATAAGCTGAACCCTGAAGGATGAGAAAGGAAGAGAACTGGAGAAAAAGTGTTCCAGAAAGAAGAGTTATCTCACACTACTGTTTGAAACATTGCAGTGGTGTCAGGGCACAATAAAAGTCTAAGCTCCTTGCTGTGACACAGATGTCTTCATAATCAGATTCCCACTTGCTACATCTGTATCTTTGTCTCCACTCAATCTCACCTGTGGTAGTCTGACACCTTCCCGCCATTTGCACACATTGTGTCCACAGCCCTGAATTCCTTTCCAAAATCTTCATGACAAACTGATTTTGATCTTTCAAGACCCAGATCAAGGATCAGCTTCTCTTACTTCCTCGGGTAGAGCTGACCACGTCCTCTTTTGTGATTCTAGAGCTATTTTTAGCACTTGTTACACTGTAGTGCCTTTATCTATTGTCATCAGACTTGTGTTCAAAATTGGGCTTTACACTTGATCTTTGTGATCTTCAGCTTTCTCAGTAGTATACCTCAACACACTGTAGACAATCTTTTACAGGTCTCCAAGCTTCCTCTTCATACATCCATAGAATGTAGGAGCTGAACAGTAGCTTAGATTTCTTCTATTGTAAACTAGAATAGAATTCTGTGGAACTGGAAGAGGCATTGTTATTGGTTTTCAAACCGTGCTTACAGAAGTTTTGTGAGTCTCTCAGAGATGTTCCTAGAGCTAAGTTGGCAGGAATCTGGGCTGCCACCTTGCTTTACTCAGAGCATCTGTTTATATATTTTTAATCTCATTTATTAACAGTTTTCATAAGATTCATCTGTTTTTTAAATTTTCAACTACTTTTAAGGGTTTGAAAGTCATTCATTTAATCCAATCCCTCATTTTACAGAACTCAACTTTTTAAAGGGAACACAACTAGTTAGCCATGATACCCAAATCCAAGTCTCTCAGCTAGCACAAAGCCCTCAAGGTAGGACCCAAAGCCATGGTTTTGAGATTCCAGGTCTTGCTTTATATGAAATGAGCAGGCCAAGCCTTCATATAGAATTCACCAGAATCATAAGACTCCGTAATTTTGTTTTGTTTTTAGGATCTGGAATTCCTGAGTATCTACTAACAAATCCCCTAACACAGTTGATTTGTTTTTCTCCATGTGATCTGCAAAGATACTTATACCACAGAGGGAGCCAGTGCACCAGGAACTAGAAAATGCTGACTCATGGGTACCTTCCAAACGAGAATACAAATAAGGTTGTCCAAGGCACACAAGTCTGGTACATGTCTTTACAGAGGGAGAAGCATTCTTCTTCAGATCCTTGCTTTTCCATATTAATCAGGCTGCTCACTGACGTTTTGTGTAAACTGGGTTTGAATATGAAACCATCATTTCCTATCTCTCATATTTACAAACTTTTCACCATCCTCTTTCCTTTTCTCAAGCTTGATATTATTTTTATTTATCTCAGAGTGCTGGATATCGTGGTGGTCCCAGTAACAGGTTTTACAGAGCCTTTGTTTTAATTGCAGATTTGAATATTTAACTTCTCGTACCTTTTGCGCTTGAGTCCATATGTTTGCTCTAAATAGCATTAAGTGATTAATTGAGTCATTAAGATAATTGTTGACTTATCAGGGATCCAAAAAGCTGAACGGAATGCTAGAAGTGAAAGCTAACCACATTTATTTAGCTTTCAGTGCACATGTGCATGTGTGTTTTCCAAACAAATGATTCTGCCATGCAAATTTGAGAACGATATGAAACTGGAGAGATGGCTAAGGCTTTAAAATCCAAGATCTTGACAGTTTAGGAGTGGCCAATTCAAACAAAATAATAAAGAAAAAATGTCCACTGTGCCCCTGGCTTCAAAAACCAACTTGACAGGAGAGCTCCACTTTAAAATGAGAATTTTCGTTATCATAAATTCAATGAGTCAGTCTTAGCTGCAGTAATAGAAGCATAAAATCTGGAACAGGAGAAGCGATAATACTGATGCTCTCAGGTGCTGATTGGATTACTCCTGCTGTCTTGTGTGTAACCGGGTCCAGGAATGGCCTGTTTTATTTCATTTTTGTTGTTGGCTTTTTGCTTTTGTTTTGTTTCTGCCTCTGATGATATCACCTTCAGTGGCCCCTTTCCCCCACATCTCCCTGTAGTCTTTGTTTTAGAGACTTGACATTTTCTCAGTCTTCCACAAAAGGCTGTTTACATATAGTGTCTCTGACTGGAGCCCTTCTTTCAACCAGATTGCCACCCAACTGGCCCATATGTAGAAATTTGGAGTGACATTTTAAGGGGATATAAAGATACGTGAGGAGTTCCCATGGTGGCTCAGTGGAAACGAATCTGACTAGTAACCATGAGGACATAGGTTCGATCCCTGGCCTCGCTCAGTGGGTTAAGGATCTGGAGTTGCCGTGAGCTGTGGTGTAGGTTGCAGAAGTGGCTAGGATCTGGTGTTGCTGTGGCTGTGGTGTAGACCAGTGCCTATAGCTCTGACTCAAACCCAAGCCTGGGAACCTCCATATGTCGAAGGTGTGGCCCTAAAAGGACAAATAAATTAATTAAATAAATAAATTTAAAAAATAAAGAAATTTGAGCACATCCAGAGAGGGCTGTAAGGTTTCAAACCCTTGTCCAAGGAGGAGCAGTTCAGAGGATCCGGTCGTGGTCAGTCTGAGGGGGAACTGTGTGTGAGTGGGGTCACTGCGGAGGCACAGATTTAGAGAGGCTTAGTCAGGGCTGCCCTACTGGGACACTGTGTCCACGTGTCCTTCTCAGGTCGTCAACACTGAGAGGGGCAGGATGGAGACTGGAGGCGGCTGCATCAGGAAGGTGCCTCAGTCCTGGTGTAAGGATAACTGATAACGATTTTACCTCAGGATTGTGTCTAAAAGAATGTAATTCCAGTGGGAATTAATCCAAATCTGGGGAAAACAAACGAGAATATGGGCTCCAGGCACTCTCATCTGTATCTTAAGGAGGCGGCGTCAAATGATTCTGCTGACAAATATGAAATTAAAAAGGATTGATAAACGTAAAGAACACCTAACGCCCTTTTTGCCATGGAATCCATGCTAAATAGATTATTGTTATCATTAGGGTTATTATTATTACTGAGCCTCAACTTATGTTTAAGTCGAGCAGCTGCATCCCACAACACCTGTGCCACCCCTCTGATCTGGTTTCTGCTCTTTCATGGCTCCGTCTCTGTTCCCTGGTGTCTATGTCTGCATCCAGCCCAGGTCCAGCCAGACAGGACGGTATCAGTGCGGACGCATCCTAAGTCTATTTGTATTCACAGAGTTCAGTCCTTGAAGTGTACAGATTTCCTGACTCCATTTCACAGGGCTTGGTGATTGCATTTCTAGTGCTCTCCTCTTGCTTATTTTCATTCTTACCTGCCAGTGCATACATCCATGTGATGCTTCTCTGCTGTGTTAATTCCCTTTTAAAGCTCCAGAATGCCTTTTGTGAATGTGCTGGAATGTCTCCTGTTCTTGTGCAGGGGGAGGTTTTGTAGTCGGAACTTCATGGTTTTAGGCAAGAAAAAAAGAATTTCCCCCGTGCTATAGGCTTCCTGGAACAGGGGAACTTATTACTCACTCTTTTCTCTGGGTACTTCCTGGCTATTAGGACAAATACCCCTGCAGCGAATATAACATCAAAGGAACTGTCTGGCCCCAGTACTTATCTGCTTCATATCTACTGTGTCTACCTTACCACAGTTATTCCTAAGTAACTAAAATCTGTGGCTTCATTCCATTTTTAGATAAATTGGATGCTTTTTCCCCTGACCTAAAAATGAAAGCACAAGTATCTGTCTATAAGCCAAAAGCAGATTTTATTATAATGAGCCAGACCATAAGAGAAAAATGACCCTGTTATCTGTGTATTAGTAAGAGCTACTTAACATTACCTTGGACAAAATAAATCATTTAAGCCCTGCATTTAAAAAAGTTCCACGTCCATTTGTTCAGTTCCATTGACTGCACTTTGTTGCTACTTTATCCTGCAAAGAAAAGGCCCAAAGTGATTTTGTTTAGAACGAAGTTATCTGCAAGAATATCGTTGATTTTTTTCCTTCTTATTTTCTTTTTAAATCTTTATACAAAAATTAACAGTCCAGAAAAAATATCCAAAAAAGGGGGAAAAAATCACATAAATCCCATAATTCCATTACCCAACAATAATCATTATGGAAATTCTAAATTTTCCTACTCACATCTCTTTCTCTGTTGTGTTTGTGTGTGTGTGTGTGTGTGTGTGTGTGTATATGTATATATTATATGTATTTGTCATATAATTAAAATTATTATATACTGTGTCTATGATTTTAGTTTTTCATTTTTGAGATTATGCTACAGATATGTTGTGGTAGCATGGATTATTCATTTAGTATTTCATTGTGAACATTTCCCTATGTCATTAATATAATTTTATAATGACATATTTTAAATTCTTACTTAATATTTCATTTAAATTTTGTATGATGTTTTGACTTCTTTATAACAATAAGACATCAATATTATTTCTAGTTTATTTCTCTTACAAGTAATGTTGTGAAGGAAAACCTGGTTAATAGACCCTTGTACAACTAGACCTCGGGATTTACTAGGTGAAATGGCATGGGCATTTTTCAGGCTCTTGATACTCATTCCTTTATTCACTTATTCATTTACCACATATTTTATTATGAATCTCCTATGTGTCAGGCTCTCTTGAAGTGGCTGGGTACATTACCAGTGGAAAAAAACTCCCTGGAGTTCCCAGGTGGCTCAGTGGGTTAAGAATTTGGCATTGTCACTGCTGTGGCTTGGATCACTGATGTGGTGTGGGTTCAGTCCTTCGCCTGGGAATTTCCACATGTGGGTGCAGCCAAAAATAAAATCCCTGTCTCCATGGAGCTGACATTCTAGAGAGGGAAAGCATACAATTAAAATATATGGCCAGGAGTTCCCATGGTGGCTCAGTGGTTAACAAACCTGACTAGCATCCATGAAGATGCCAGTTCTATCCCTGGCTTCACTCAGTGGGTTAAGGAGGCCATGAGCTGTGATGTGGGTCACAGATGTGGCTCGGATCCTGCATGGATGTGGCTATGGCATAGGCCTGCGGCTGCAGCTCAGATTTGAACCCTAGCCTGGGAACTTCCATATGCTGCAGGTGTGGCCCTAAAAAGACAAAAGACAGAAGACAAAGAAAAAAATAAATTAAATAAAATATATGTCTATATATAATTGTCAGGTGGTGCTGTGTGATGTGGAGGAAAAGAATTCAAGGTAATAGGATGAAGAGCTCTGGGGTTGGGCATGGGTGGAATGACAATTTTTATGAAGTAGTCAGAGATCTCCCTGCAAAGGTGGTATTTGAAGGCAGACCTGAAAGCTAGGAAGGGAGGAAGGCAATTACATGTCCAGAAAAGAGCAGTCTCATCAGCGAGAATGGCAAGTGTGTAAAGACCTTGTGGCAGAGGCACCTCTAAGGTACTGAGGAACCACAAGGAAATCAGGCGGCTGGAACAGAATGACTGGGGAGAAAGCAGTAGCCCATATGCTGTAGCCCAGAATGGTGGCGAGTTGGGGAGATGACAAATCATGTAGTATCTTGTAGGCCTTTTTTGCCTTAGGCTTTGACTCCAGGCGGATAGAAAGTTATCAGAAGGTTTTGGGCAGAGAAGAGATGACGTCCGACTTATCCTTTAAAATATGGGCTAATTGTCCTCCAAAATGATTGTACCAATTTTTACCCCTCACCAGCAGTGCATGAGAGGTCTTCCCAAACCTTAGATCTGGTCATACAAAAAATAAAACAAAGGAAATGGAAACAATAAACTTCGCTGTTTATTTGTTTTGACAAAATTGAGTGCCCACCCTGTGCCAGATGCCATGATAAGTACTAGATATATATTGGTAAAACAAATGATATTCCCTACCTCTGGGGAATGTTTTTGTCTAGTGAGGTAGACATACAATAAACATATATATTCTTTTTTTTTTTGTCTTTTTGCCTTATTTGGGCCGCACCCACGGCATATGGAGGTTCCCAGGCTAGGGGTCTAACAGGAGCTGTAGCTGCCGGCCAACGCCACAGCCACAGCAACGCAGGATCTGAGCCGCATCTGCAACCTACACCACAGCTCACGGCAACACCGGATCCTTAACCCACTGAGCAAGGCCAGGGATCGAACCCGCAACCTCATGTTTCCTAGTCAGATTCGTTAACCACTGAGCCACGAAGGGAACTCCCATATATATTCTTAAGATACATGTTATCAAGGACATAGTGTTGCAGTTGTGAAAAACATGCATGCCTCTTGAAGGTGTGTGTGTTTACTTAAATGAGATAATTGGGGAAGTTGTCCCTGAGGAATTGACATTTAAGCAGGGAGTTAAAAAGTAAGAAGGGATTTATTAGTCATGCAAAGACAGTGAGGAAGAGAAATCCAGGAAGCAGGATAGAGTTGTTTTGTTTGTTCATTTGTTTTTCTTACTTATAAGGTGGAAAGTAGTATTAGGTACTTATTGGCCATTTGTATTTCCTTTTTGGTGAAATTTTGGTTAAACTCCTTTACCATTTTTCTTTGAGTGTTCATCTTTTTTTCTTATTGGTTTATAAAACAACAGTAAGGACATTAACAGTGGCTTTGCCTTATCTGCCATATTTATTGCAATATTTGTCCAAGTTTATTTCTTTTCTTTTGCAATGTTTTAGAGATTGGTGAAGTTCTTACTGTTGTCTCAAGCATGTTTGATTAAGTTTGGTTACTAAATCTGGCAACCCTAAGTTTATAGGGACTGTGTTAAGATTCTGCCTTCTGTCTTACTGATCAGTCAACTACTGTTGGAAAACATACAAGGTATAGGTACTTGCCTTTGACAGGTCAATTCTGAACTCATCATTCCTCTTTTCAAAATTTTCTCGAGCTACTTTCCAATATTCTTTAACATGAATCTTCATGGATTTTTGTCTCCTATGAGAATTTTAGTTCAGTTTTATTAAGGGCTTAAACTATGATTGTGTTAAGCCTATGAATAATTAAGGAAGGAATTGAATTTTTTACTGTACTAGTTCTTTCCATCCAGAGTTACAGTATATCTTTCCATTTATTCAAATGTGTTATGCTGTCAGCAAAAATTTAATATTCTCTTTATATGGATCCCATGTTTTAATTTAAGCTACTGTGAGTAGAATCTTTTTATTTTTATCAAATGCAGATCTGATCATATTAGTTTCTGCATTATCATTGAAAACATTCTGATATATTTTGGTTATCATTGTTTAGTCTTTTATCTAGAACCATGTATTTATATAGCTTTGGTTATTTCCAGTTTGCCATTATTATGAATAATGACATGATTATATATATCCTTTGTATTTCTAGCAATTTATTCATATTAATATTCATGACTGTTCTTTTCTTCAGTGAAACATGACCTGTCTTTCCTAATCTAGTGCCTTTTACTTTATATTCTCTTTGTCTGAAATTGATATTATCAAACTTACTTTAAATTTACTTACATTTACCTGATGAATCTTTGCCCTCTTACGTTAACCTTTATTCAAGTTTCTGTATGAAAATAGTATTAGTCAGAACATATCAATTGAAAAATATATAATATATAAATAATAATAAATAATAAAAGAAATAAAAGGCACTGAAAAACACACAAATCTATGTCAGTCCTGCGAAGAATCCAAAAAGTCTGTCAAGGTTTCTGGAATTAAGAGATAGATGTATTTGCACATTGAGAACCTCTCTCAGCATGTGACATAATTTCTGTTTATAGAATAGAACATTAAAACCACTGGCCAAAATTTTAGAACAGATTGTCTTCAAATGTAAGATGTGCTTGATCAACAGGTGTTTTAGATTAATCTGATTGAAATGACAAACTGTAGATTTATGACAGTGCAGAGAGGAAAGTATTGTTGAAATTCCCAGATTTCCCTCTTTTAATGTCACCTCAATGGACTACAGTGAGGTCTGGTGTCTCTAGAGTAGTCCAAACCACCAACTCCTCATTTCCCCTCTACCCTGTGGGATGAGAGCAGACTACTGGGCCCCTTTTATCTTTTCGTCTTTTTCAGGGAGCCACCTTCCCCTGCCCCAGGTTTCCCTGCAGCTTACTGATACGGTAAGTAAGGACTTTAGATAATCATGATTGCTGTTATCTTTCATTTCCATCCAGTCCAAGGAATGCTGCCCCTTTTGATTTCCTTGTACAGTTTTTCTTCTTTTATTCAGGTTCTTCATTCTTCAGGCCCCATTTAAGCTCTTCTTTCTGATCTCTAAGCTTGGAAATACATAGATCTCTCCTTCTCTACCTGCACTCTTGAGATGATCTCAGCTATACCCATGGTATCACATGCACTTATATGTAGATGACTAACAAGAGTAAAAGGGGAGACTAGTTCAACAGCATTTATACAATACCTTACAGTAACTTTCATTAAACTAATCATATTGTGGCAGGCATAGGGCTAAGAGCTTTTACTATATTATCTAATTAAATCCTCATAAAAATTCTGTAGTATGTCTTACTACACTATGCTATACTATTCTTGTCCTTGTTGCCCTTCCATTTATACTTGATCTCAACTCCTTCTCTAAGATATGGTGTCAGCATTTCTCCCAACCCATTCCATTACCAATTTGAATCTAATGGATCCTTTATAATACCAATATGCTAAAGTTTCTCTGATCTTAACAGAATCCTCTTTCCACACATTTTTCCTACTGGCACAGAATATCTCTGCTCCTTCTCAGCAAACCTCTTCAAGAGTTGTTTCTATTTGCTGTTTCCAATACCTCTCACTTTTTCTCTTGAACCCAAACCAATCAGCAATGAAATCCCTTGCTAAATCCATCAATTATTATCCCTTGTGTCATTTAGTCTACGAGTACCTGGTGTTTGAAGCTCATCATTCCCTCCTTGTAACACGTACTTGACTTTGCTTTCAGTAGTTCTCTGGTTTCTTATTATCTCACTGGCTTCTCCCCAGTCCCCTTTCCTGAGTACTCTTCCTTTTCATGAACTCTAAAATTTGTACTGACTTAGGGTTCAGACGAGATCGGGTGCGTTCAAGGTGGTATTGTAGTGGTTTAGGGTTCAGTTCAGTTCTTGGACATCTTTCTCTTGCCACACTCACTCGTTGAGTCGATGTATTAGTTTGTTAGAGCTTTTGCAACTGAATACCACAGACTGAATGACTTAAACAACAGACGTATATTATCTCACAATACCAAAGGTTAAAAATCTAAAATGAACATGTCAGTAGGGTTGGTTCCTTCTGAGGCCTAGGAGGGCAGGATCTGTTCCAGGCCGCTTTCCTTGGCTTATAGACAACCATCTTCATATTTACATAGTGTTCTCTGTGTGTGTGTCCAATGTGTTCAAATTTCCCCTTTTTCTAAGGACACCAGCCCTGTTGGAATAGGGCCATCCTAATGACCTCATTTTAACTTACTTACTTCTGTAAAGAACCCTATCTCCAAATAGGGTCACAGTCTGAGGTACTTGAGGTTAGGATTTTTTTTAATGATTTTTAGTTTGGTCCATTATAGTTGGTTTAGCGAGAACCATTCTTCTTCTTCTTTTTTTTTTTTTTTTTTTTTTTTGTCTTTTTGCCTTTATGTAGAGCCGCACCCATGGCATATGGAGGTTCCCAGGCTAGGGGTCTAACAGGAGCTGTAGCTGCTGGCCTTCGCCACAGCCACAGCAACGTGGAATCCGAGCCGCGTCTGTGGCCTACGCCACAGCTCACGGCAACGCCAGATCCTTAACCCACTGAGCAAGGCCAGGGATTGAACCCGCAACCTCATGGTTCCTAGTCGGATTCGTTAACCACTGAGCCACGAAGGGAACTCCGAGGTTAGGATTTTAACATAAGAACTTGGGAGGGATGCAATTCTACTGCTGGTTTCATGAAATAATTTGACTTTCAATACCATCCATATGCCAGTGGATTCCTAGATTCTATCTCCAGCCTGGGCCCCTGCCATGCATTCCAGCTGGCTGTTGTATGAATCCTCTTGGACATCTAATAGGCATCTCAGGTTTAATGTGTCTATATTAATTACTATTCTCTGGGCTCCACCCTGTAAGAAAATCCTTCCTCCTCCCTAGCTTTCTCCATTTCAGTAAATGGAAACTGCATCATTCCAGTTTCTTAAGTCAAAAAAATACTGGTATAATTCTTAACTTTTCTTTCTTGATACCCAGCGTCTAACTCCTCAGCAAACACTGACTGTTCCATATTCCTGGTGTATCTAGAATCTGACCACTTCCCACTGTATCTTCTGCTCCCATCTTGATCCAAGTCACCATCTGCTTCCATCAAAATTATTGAAGATAGCCTTTTTTTTTTCTTTTTAGGGCCACTCACACAGCATATGGAAGTTCACAGGCTAGGGGTTGAAGTTGAATCAGAGCTGCAGTTGCTGGCCTACACCCCAGCCACAGCAACTCAGGATCCAAGCCAAGTCTGCAACCTACACCATGGCTCGTGGCAGCGCTGGATCCTTAACCTACTGAGCAAGGCCAGGGATCAAACCCGAGTCCTTGTGAATGCTAGTCGGGTTTGTTAACAACTGAGCCACAATGGGAACTCCCAGAAGATAGCCTTTTGATAGGTCTCCCTGTTTATCCCTTGCTCCCTATGGCATAATCTAATCAAAGAAGCCCAGGTTATTTCTTTAGACATAAATCAAATCATGTCAGTTTTCTGCTTTGAACTCTCCATTGGCTTCCCTTAAAAGGGCCTGTCAGACCTTCATGATGTTGGACCCCAGCTACCCTTCTGACCTTAAGTGCTACCACATTTCCTCCTATTCTCTCTCCTCCAGCTACACAGGCTTTTTTTTGCTATTCCTTCAACAGGCGAGCTCTCACATTAAGACCTTTGTGTTAGGGAGTTCCCGTCGTGGCGCAGTGGTTAACGAATCCGACTAGGAACCATGAGGTTGCGGGTTCGATCCCTGCCCTTGCTCAGTGGGTTAACGATCCGGCGTTGCCGTGAGCTGTGGTGTAGGTTGCAGACGCGGCTCGGATCCTGCGTTGCTGTGGCTGCGGCGCAGGCCAGTGGCCACAGCTCCGATTAGACC
>PVHT021183598.1:1535012-1585859 GCA_004024745.2 Catagonus wagneri
CAAAAAAAAAAAAAAAAAAAAAAAGACCTTTGTGTTAGTCCTCGCCTCTGCCTGGAATGCTTTTCTTCCATTTGACAGCATAGTTTGATCTGTTATCTCTCTCAAATCTTCTTCACTCAAATACCACTTTCACAGTAGGACCTTTCCTGACCTCCTTGTTTATAATTTCAAACCCTCTTCCACCTCTCCAGCACTCTCTGTAAACCTGCCCTGCTTTTTTCCCCACAAAATTTATCACCATCTGATCAACTATATCATTTATTTTTTTATTGTCACTTTCTATCTACAAAAATGTCACATGTCCTGTTGCCTAGAGATTTATAGGTACAAAATCCATGCTTGACATGAAGAAACATAACTTGACTCCCTCACTTTTTCTTCAACCAACAGTCATTGCATAACTTCTTTTCTGTGCCAGATGTTGTGCTGAACAATAAGGACACAAAGATGAAAACCTCAAGATCTCCATCCTTGCCCTTGAGGACATCATAGTCTAATCAGGTAGAAAGACAGAAGCCCTAGTTTTCTCAGAGGGAGTGACACATGGTCCTGTTGAGTGACAAACACTGCTTCTCTGGAAGGACTGCTCATAACAAACCAGGAGATAATCAGTCACCAAGTCAAACCCAAATGTGCCCTTCCCCAAGACTCCTCTGAATTTGCGATCTTTCTATACCTATAAAAATAACAAATGTGCATCTCTGCATCTCTGATTTATATGCTTCTGAAGTCAGGACTACGATTATTTATGCAAATGAAATTAATTTCAGACTTCATCAGTCTTTAGTGTTTGGGGACTAGGACTCTGCATTACTATAGGGGTGCCTCATGTTCAGTTAGGATTCAAGTCTAATTTCAAATACAGGATGAGAGCTGCTATCTAAGGAATCCTGATGTGAGATTCTTTTTAAAGCAAAATCTTTTTATTTGAAAGTGAATAATCTCCCCCAGTTTATCTTCTTTGTGTGATCTGAAAAAAAAAATCTGGTGCATGAACTTCTAATACATGGGAGTTTTAGTTTGCACATGAAATAGCTGAAAGATCCCTGGATTGAGCCTTTGTCTGAGCACTGCAACTTACTGATTCTTTGACCTTGGACAGTTTTTTTTTAACTTTTCTTATATCTCAGTTTTCTCCTTTACTAAGCAAAGGACTGAACTTCCTATTTCTTAAGGATACTTGCCATTCATAGAAACCGATTCTATTAGTCTTTAGTGTCCTTACTTTTTCCAAATACTTGATTGACCTCCTCCTACATCCTTGGTTAACAGTGAATTCTCATGACACACCATGAGTACTGAACCTAATTTCTGCCCTGTGGAAGATACATACCTTATATATCCAAGTACAGCCAGATTTTACTTCTATTTCTTTTATTTGTTACCTGTCCCATGAGATTTCAGAATTTCTCCATATGAATGGGACTGACTTTTTTATTCTTACTGTTATTTTTTAGAATATTCATCAGGAATATAAAGGAATGATAATATACAGTTTGATATACTTGTGCACTGATATCTCCCCCCATAAAACTCATGGGACATAGGTAGCATTTGGCAAAAGTGGAAGCTGTGATTTAGAGAGGCATTTTTCTTTTTTACTCAACAAGTACATACTCATAGAGCAATTTCTATGCCCCAGGCACAGCTCTAAGTATATACAAACATTGTCAGTTTTAAACCTCTTTTATCCCCATGAGGAAACTGAAGCACCAAAGATTTAAGCACTTTGCCCAAAGTTACAGAGCTCTTGACTGGTAAAGCTAACACTTGGACTCGGGCAATCTAGCTCAGGATTGCTCTTAACCCATATAGTAAACCAAGGAAGGTACCTAAGTTCACGTAGCCATTCCACTGGGGAGGCTGGATTTTCTTCACCTAAGTCTCTACCAATCTACATAAGTGAGTGTATTCATGCCTACAAATATGTTGCCAGACCTCAAAGACACTATGCATTTGTTCTTCTGTGTCACCAAATGACACGGACTCTCTGCATTTAGCATAAGCTAAATTATGGTTCTTATTTATTTAGGTAACATTGGTTTATAACATTATTCAAGCTATAGTAATCAGGACAGCATGGTATTGGCAGAAAAACAGACATATAGATCAATGGAACAGAATTAGGCACCCAAAAATAAACCCACACACATATGTGGACAATTAATATAGAACAGAGGAGCAAAGCACATACAATGGAGAAAGGATAGTCCCTTCACTAAATGGTGTTGGAAAAACTGGACAGCCACATGCAAAAGAACGAAAGTAGACTACTGTCTTACACCATGCACAAAAATCAACTCAAAATGGATTAGAGTTGAATGTAAGACATTAAACCATAAAACTCCTAGAAGAAAACATAGGAAGTATGCTTTGACAGTGGTCCTAGCAATATCTTCTGGATATATCCCCTCAGGAGGGGAAATAGAGGCAAAAATAGACAAGTGGTACCACATCAAACTAATAAGCTTCTAAACAGCAAAAGAAACCATAAACAAAATGAAAAGACAACCAGGAGTTCTCTTTGTGGCTAAGTGGTTAACGAATCCGTCTAGGAACCATGAGGTTGCAGGTTTGATCCCTGGCCTTGCTCAGTGGGTTAAGGATCCAGCATTGCCGTGAGCTGTGGTGTAGGTTGCAGATGTGGCTCGGATCCCGCGTTGCTGTCGCTGTGGTGAAGGCCGGCAGCTACAGCTCCTGTTAGATCCCTAGCCTGGGAACCTCCATATGCCGTGGGTGCAGCCCTTGATAAGACAAAAAAAAAAAAAAAAAAAAAAAAAAAAAAAAAAAAAAAAAAAAAAAAAAAAAAAAAAAAAAAAAAAAAAAAAAAAGAAAAGACAACCTACTGAAAAGGAGAAGATATTTGCAAATGGTATATCTGATAAGGAGTTAACCTCCAAAATATATAAAGAATGCATGCAGCTCAGCAAAAATTAAAAGCAGACGCCTTTATTGAAAAATGAGCAGAGGAGCTGAATAGACATTTTTCCAAAGAAGATATACAGATGGCCAACTAGCATGTGAGAAAATGTTCAATATCACTATTAGGGAAATGCAAATCAATTCTGTTTCTTAATGATAGTCTTGTGAGTTGATATTGTGTTGGTTAATGTTTTAGAATTCTGCTATTTCTGATGGACTTTTTAAGGTAGTTTTCCTTGATTTTCTCATCCATAAAATAATGAAGTTGAACACTATCAACTGGTAAAGTCCAAATAAACTATGAGTATTTTGGGGAACACTTTGAGTTTCTAGATAATTCTGCTTTGTAGATAAATAGGTGTCCATCACTGGGGAAATTGATGGTAAATGTAAACCATGGAATACTATACAGTTGTTACAAGAAATGAACTAGATGTACACAGGCAAATGGATGGATGTTTAAAAGCACAGTATTAAATAGAAAATAGTAACAGCATGTGATTTATACTGTAATTTATGTATATAAAACACAAAAATATCAGACTTCATATTTACAAATATATACTCTATATGTAAAGATAGATAAAAAATTGAAGTGGATGTGTTACCAAATGCAAGTTCATGTCTCCAAGGCACAGTGAAGACAAACAAACAACCATGGGAATTTGGCGCAGAAGGTTTATTACAGAGTCAAGCAAGGTGTTCAAAAACCCCAACTCTCTGATGGTTTTCTGGGCTGTTTTCATAGGGAAAATTTGGATGAGGGCTGCAGGTTGTTTGGCTTTCTTCTGATTGGTTTGTGGTGAGGTAACAGGGGCGGTGCTTCAGCAGGATCCTCCACCTGGGTGTGGGGGGCTTAGTTCCGTAGAAGAGCTCAAGGATATTGTTAAGTCTTTTCCTTGAGGAGGAACCAGGATCCTGCCCCAAGGCTGCACTATTGTTTCTTGACTGTTCCTCCCTGGTCTCTGCATCCCCTCCCTTCTCTGATTAGCAACTGTTTGAATCTGCCCTTGAGAACTCTGGGAAGGTCTAGGAGGCTGAAAGAAGTCTATTTCCTGCAAGCAAGGACTGGGGGACAGAGAAAGAATTTGTATTTTTGTACCTGGGAGGGCCCCATAGGGTCCTGCTTGTTTTCAAGTTTATCCTAGAAAGGTGAGCTAATATTGTAAATTCTGGTCTTGACTCAAAATGCATGATTGTAAAGTTGCTGCCAGAAATTAGGCCTCTGACACTGGTGCTGGATTAAACCTTGGAGACAGAGTTTTGGGTGAAGGAGAAAGAAATAGCTTTATTGCTTTGTCAGGCAAAGGTGGCCACAGCAGGCTAATGCCCTCAAGATAGTGTGTCCCACCTACCCTGGAGGGGGCAGCGAGGAGTCTTACCAGGAGTCTTCCAGGAGCTAGGGGTGATCAGCTCTTGAACATTCTTCTGATTGTTTGGTGGTGAGGTAATTGGGGGTCAGTGGCATCAACCTGCTGGGTCCTAGTGCTATGGGGTCTCTGTGCTTGTGGGCAGCATGCAACTAACTTCTTCCACCTGGTGGGGCTTTCATTATCTGCAAAACAGTTCAAAAGACATGACTCAGAATATTTTCTAAGAACTAAAGGTCCTTCACTTTGTCGAATGGCTAAAGTATCATTGCCTTCTGTTGCTTGACTGTTTTCCTGTCTTTCTGCATTTTCTCATTTCTCTGATTAAATTTATTCTTTGACTGAAATATTTCTACAGACAAAAGGCAGGCAGAGGACATGGGTGAGGTTTGGTTCTGAGACGGCTCTATAGGGTCCTGCTTGATTTCATAGTGCAGGCCATTTCTGCATTGTCTTGACGATACGTTAGAACTGACAACTTGTGTGACTTCTTTGGAGCCTGTTTTCTGATCTGAAATGAGGAAGATGGACTAAATCATCCTAAGGAAATTGCTAGCTCTAATGCTCTTTCTCCAGGAAAGTCACAAAGGGGAACTTAAATTCAGAAGTTATGTGCTGAGGCTATTTTTCTATATTCCGAGGGAGTGATTATATGAAAGTGGCACTTGTTTTGGAATAATTTATATCAGAATCGCACTTAGAGTTAGTACAATTCTATTAAAAGCTGTTAATGGAATTATTATTCTGATAATAAGCTGTTATTAGATTCTTAATATTAATGGTATTCATGGCATAACAAGATTAATCTGTATGAAAATTTAAGCTCTCACTCTGAGTATAAAGGCTGTTTTCAATGGGATACCAATGTGATGATTAGGAATAACATAGTAAGAAAGGATTTCTTTTTGGAATGGAGGAAAACATACTTTTGTGTGTTTTTCAAAACACTGAGGAAAAACAATTTTGTTTTCTGCTTTAATCAAAAACTTTTAATATGCAATCTAAATTTGCTCAATGAACTAGAATCTGGGCTTTTGTAATCAGTTCCTTCGTTAAACCAGCTGAACTATAATTGATTACTTCTATAGTGTGTTTAAATTTTATTGTCTCTATCACTAATTTACCATTCGCAGCCTAAGTACTGAGTTTGAAGTGTGACACTCTTGTATTAAAACATGAATTTCGTGTTTTTATTAAAGCCTCAGATGTTTTCTGACACATCGTATTTGTCCCTTCACTGTTGGACCTGGCTGCTCTGGTGGTTCTTGGCCAGCCTGCTTAATCACATGACTTTTATTGAAGTGCTTTTCATAGGATGCATCATTCATTAATACCATTCTATTTAGGGTGAGTTTGGTGAAGGTATGGGAGTTAAAGAGAATTGGTGGTATTTTACGGGCTATACCGTTGCTCCATTGTCTATTTGATTAGGATGGGAACATTTGATTTATCTCGGTACCTCAACAATTATACACACACACAAATACACATATTTTAGGGCTGCACCCACGGCATATGGAAGTTCCCGGACTAGGGGTCAAATTGGAGCAGTAGCTGCTGGCCTATGCCACAGTCACAGCAATGCCAGATCCAAGCCATGTCTGTGACCTATGCTACAGCTCACAGCAACACTGGATCCTTACCCCACTGAACAAGGCTAGGGATCAAACCCATATCCTCATGGATACTAGTCGGGTTCTTAACCTGCTGAGCCACAATAGGAACTTCAACAATTATATTTTAAGGTTTATAAATGCCTGTTGTGCTTTCAAAAATTCTGTAATAATAATACCAACTATGAGAGATTTCATATTTTACAAAGAGATGTCATGTACTTTATCTCATTGAATCTTCCTAAGAGCCTTATAAATTACTTGCTCCATTAAAGAGTTTAGGCACTAAGGCTCAGAACTAAGACCACACTGTTGGAAATGGCAGAGTCCTAGCTTGCTGACTGCAAGACACCCCTTTTCTCCATACTACATTGCCTCTCTGTAGGCAGAGGGCAGGTGTGAGTTTTGGGACTGTCTATTCATTAGTATCTTTCTTGTCAACAATAAAATCAACTGACTCAAGCATTTTCCAAATAGGTTCACTTTGCATTTAGCTGTCTCTTTAAAAATGTTCACAAGGTTATTTAAGTTTTTAATGTTGCATGGCATTTTAGCTTCTTAAAAATGACTTCAATCTCATTTAAAGACTCCTGAGCCAGTTCATAGACTAATTACCAGTCATGGATGTTCTCTCTGAGCTGAGGGTCTTTCTAGTATGATGAATGCTCTTCTCTCCTAGGTTGAATGGATCTTAAATGAAGTGATTAATTAAAAAAAAATCAATTAGTATGGAGGGCAAATATTTTACTCACAACAATCTCTAGTTTAGAGTAGTCCCCCTTGGACAAAGGTGGTTATGTGGCCAACCAGGAGAGCAGGGAGGAACCCACGCCAGGGAAAAAAAAAACCTGGGGCACATTAACTGTGCTTTGCACAGGAGTGGGAAGGAATTTTCTCTCCCCTTGCCCGCTGAGTAATGACCGCCCTTGACTTGTTCCCTTGGTTGGCCAATGATCTGGTTCTGCGATGAAATACGTATTACAAGAGTGCTTCTCTGTCTTGTTCTCCTGTTCCATCCAAGTTAGGGAATCAGAAACTAATAGATCATCAATGGGTATGTACTTATCTCTATATAGAGAATTGCCCAGGAGTTCCCATTGGGCCTCAATGGGTTAAGGACTCGACATAGGGTCTATGAGATTGTGGGTTCCATCCCTCCCTTGCTCAGTGGGTTAAGGATCTGGTGTTGCTGCACGCTGCGGTGTAGGGTGGAGATGAAGCTTGAATCCGGCATTGCTGTGGCTGTGGTATAACAGGCCAACAGCTGCAGACTCCATTTCAGCCCCTGGTCTGGGAACTTCCATATGCTGCAGGTGCAGCCGTAAAAAAACATTAAAAAATAAAAGAATTTTTAAAAATAAATAAAATTAAAAAAAAACTGTCCATATCTCTGAACTTAAGCTATGTCAGCCTCAGGATATTTTAGAAATGAACAAGATGTCTAAGTTGATTACATGGAGGTAATTAACTTGAGCTTATTTTCTTCTGACCTTAACTCATAGTTTTGCAAGCTAATTGGTAGCTGCGGTTAAATTAATGAGGTTGCTCTAGTGGAACTAGTGAATTTTCTGTTAGTGGACTTGGTTGTTGAGGTGGGCCAGCAACACATCCTTGCTCCGTATTTTTAAGAAGACCTCAAGTTCCGGTTTGTCCTGTTTTGGTGATAGCTGATGATTGAGTCTATTTATTAATAATGCCCATTTTCATCCTCGAAATTACCCCAGCTAGGGTGATAAATTATATGGTTATCCTATTTATTACTTCTCTTTACCTGCCTATAACGTGAAATAGATATAGGTACCCTGACCTCATAAGTAGGCTATAATTATTTTACATACCCCGTTTTCTGAGATCCTCTGGCAGACTCGCTGACCGAAAGGACATGCATACGTGCAGTCAGCTACTGAGTCGGGGCACCGGGATATGTATTCAGCGCCTGGACCTTTAGTCACTGTGTTCTACTGGCCGTGTGACACAGAGGTAGAAGAGGCTGCTGTGCAATGGTGCAGTCCTGGGGCTTGGGATAGAGAGTTTAGACTCCTTGATCTTCCCCTAGGCTGGGACTTTATTTTCTGGAATACAAAGTCTCTAGTCTCTCAAATGGAGAGGAGTCGGTGGAGAGGTCCTACATTGACTTAAATGGACACTGATGTTTAAGGGGAGAGCGGGAGGAAATTGGGCTTCTTGGAGTTGAGGGGGGCGGTAGTAAGGGGAAAAGGACCCCTTGAGTGAGGAAACAAAACAGAAAGGGGCTAAAGGGGGCTGCACAGACCTCCACAGGCTGCTTGTGTGAAAAGCATTTCTAGGGCCCACTGCTTCCTGTTGCCGCCTTCCCATTTTGCTGCATGAATTCTTCATCCTAGAGCCGGTGGGAGAGGTAGGCACCTGAAGCCTTACTTTTTGGCCTGTGGGCTGAGAGCGAGGGTGAGGGTGATGGGGATAGCATCAGACGAGTATGTGTCTTCAATGATGTGGCCTAACAGTAATAGCCATGAGACGTAGTCAATTGTGGGGCCACTTGGCTGCGACTGAACCTGTCACTGTAATTCTTGTGTGAAATATGGGTGGGTAGAAATACGTAGTAAGTGAAAACCACTTTCCCTCGTGGTTTAGGGTAGCTTCATTCCTGTTGTCAGGGCACGATAAGGGAGCCATCTTGTTCATATTTCTTTTCTTCATAATGCCTCTTATTCCTCTGGAAGCAAGTCTTTTCTCCAGCATGGAGAGACACCGTTCAATAGAATGGAGCAAATTCTTTCTTTGTGTTGGCAGACTTAAGCAATACAGTCAAGAAAGAGCTATTTAAAACATGAAAATTGTTCGGGTTTCGTACCGAGTGTAGCACCTGAGGACGATCAGAAGATTCTGGCTGAGCGATAGATGACGTGATATCTGTTCCCACGTTTCCACAATTCTCTCGGACGCAGGCGGCGCTGGTTTTCCTCTGCTTTTCCATTTGCCACCCTGGTTTTATCAATTGCATGAATGTGTATAAACTAGGAATGCGAGCATTGCTATTGTGACCTTTTCAACCCTCTGCCTTTTGATTATCCAGGCTGCTATTTCTCAGGGAAGTCTGAGAAAGTATGTTTACACAGTCTTTCATAAAATCCTGTGCCAGGGAGTTCCCGTTGTGGCTCAGTGGGTTACGAAAACCCAGCTAATATCTATGAAGATGCGGGTTCGATCCCGGCCTCACTCAGTGGGTTAAAGGATCTGGCATTGTCCTGAGCTGTGCTGTGAGTTGTCTGTGTCACAGATGTGGCTTGGATCCAGCATTGCTGTGGCTGTGGTGTAGGCCGGCAGCTGTAGCTCTGATTGGACTCCTAGCCTGAGAACCTCCATATGCCGTGGGTGGGGCCCGAAAATGACAGAACAAACAAACAAAACAAAGAAAAAAAGTAAACCCTGCGCCAGTCTGGGGATGGGGTGGGGAATGACAAGCAGAGCAATTAAACCTTTTCCTGAAAGACATAACAGACTAGGCAGGTGCTAAAAAAGTGATAAAGTTCACAGTCCTCCAAGCATACAGCTTCCCTCTGAAGGATCTTGGGAAGAAAGGGCCTTTAACACCTCAAGTAGATGATAAAATGAAGCACTCACATTTGAATACGGCTTTACAGTTCTTCTTTGCCCACGCCTGTGGCTTGTGGAAGCTCCCGGGCCAGGGATCGAACCTATGTCATATCAGTGTTGTGAGCCACTGCAGTGACCATGCTGGATCCTGCTGAGCTACTGGTGAATTCCTACCTTTACAGTTTTGGAAGGGTTTTCACTTTTATTGTCCATTTAAATGCCTTGACAGCTTCATGCAGTAGGCGGAGCAGATGTCATTATTTGGGGGCCTTAGGGATGATGCTTATTGGAACCTCAGCCCCACTGGGTGGAAAGGAAGCAGAGGAAGGTGGTTTGAGTTGAGCTACAGTCTGGGGAGGGTGTTGCTAATTCAGTTGCAGAGTTGCCCAGTGGGCGTGGCTGCCTTGGGATTTTGTCAGTGTCAGAGCCTAGTACTGGTGCTTTTTTCTGGGAGTGCTGTCTGGTGAGCAGGCCATTGTGGTAGGGGATTTTAGGTGTTAGGAAGAATCTAGTAGGAGGGAAGACAGTCCTGACTTATCAGCTATGGGCCTTGGAGCAGTGCCGGGGGGAGGACTAGTGGGAGGGACATGGTCAGGATCTAGCAGAGTAGGTGGATTCAGAGGACCAGCATCTCAGTGGATTTTGCCTGGCAGAGAGATTGAGACGAGGTCTGCTCATAAAGATTGTTCTAGATTTTCCAGGAGTCTTGCTCCTAAGATCGGTGGCATAACAATGTCTTTGTTTTCTATATTCATTTCTTCCTTATCGCTGTTATATCTGTATTACATACATATCAATTATTTGGATGAAGTAGAGATGATCCAATATACACTCATCACAACCTCTGAATCCTCATAAAATAAGGTGAATTAAAGTGTCTTCTACAGAATAGGGACTCGGCGACAGGATGATAAGCCCCGACTGTGCCCAGTGTGCTGTCCTGAGCAGAGCTGCAATAGACAGACGTGCAGTCACTGTTTTCCCAAATATCTTGAGATGGTGGATGTCAACAGACAATTACAAGTGTTTAAAATCAACAACCAAAGATTCGAAGTGCTCAAGAATCAGTGAAGTGATAGACTCCAAGGCTCCTCAGGTTATTAGAATTATTGTGCCCCTTGCCTGTGCTCCCCCAGCTGTTGCTTTGTTCTCCTTTACCTTGGTTCTTTACATGTCTGATTCCTTTGATAGAGTTAAAAACTTCGCAAAGGTAGGGATCAGGTCTTATTTCCTGTATTTATAGCATACAGCAGTGTTCTGAACATAATGGAATCTAAATAAATTACTGTATTTAAAATTAAGGTAACCTAGAGAAAGGGAAATATCCACACTATTACTTTTATTTCAAAGACGATTCTATTCTAATCAGAAAAGAGACAAGTATTTAAATCATACCCCAGAAAGAAGGGAAATAAATGAAAATTGTAGTACAGTAAAAATATGACTGTGTAGCAATCAGAAGACCTGGCTTTTTATCCTAACCCTGCTGAGAATTTACTCTGTGATTCTGGGTGAGGAGCTTCTTCTCCACAAGCCTTCCTTATTCTTGTCTTCAAAACGAGCCCATTTACTATATAATCCCAAAGGATCCTTCCTGTTTAATAACCTCAGTCCCAAAAGGCAAGCGATGTAAGTAATACAAGTTCATTTTGGAGAATAGAGAGTTGTATAAGATGAAGAAAATAAAAATAAGCTATAATCCTACTACTGAGGGATAACCAAAATGGGCATCTTTGGGTATTTCCTTGCAGTTATTACTCTGTAGGCGCGCGCGCGCGCGTGTGTGTGTGTGTGTGTGTGTGTGTGTGTGTGTGAGAGAGAGAGAGAGAGAGAGAGAGAGACAGACAGAGAGAGAGAGAGAGACAGAGACAGGTAGAGGAAGAAGAAGGAGCAGGAGGAGGAGAGGGAGGGAGGGAGGGTCAAAGATGGGAGAAGGGAGAGAAGGAGGGTGAGAGAGAGAGGAAACTGGAGAGAGGCAGGAAGAGTGACCCAAAATGGGGATGGGGAAAGACATTTACATATATGCTTGGTGTGTTTAGTCACTTAGCATGACATTTTGAACATTTTTTATGTCATTAGATAGTACTTAAAAAGTGATTTTTACTGGCTGAATTACATTTCATTGGTGTGCATCACAATTTATTTCACCAATGCCCTGTTATAATGTGATGCACATCTTTTAATATAGGTCTTTACAAATCTTGGCCTATTTTCTTATGATAAATTGATATAGCACATGAGCATTTTATCTATTATCTGGTATCTGTTGCTGAGTTACTCTATAGGAAATGGTACAATTTATGCTGCCACCAGCATCTCCTGAGAGGACCTTCTCAATATACTGCCTGCATGGGGTTTATCCTTACTTCTTACAACTTTGAAGCTTTGATAGGTGAACCTGTTTCATTATTTTTTTAGACTACTGGTAAGACAGAATATTTTCTACCGTGTTTCTTGGATAATTCCACCTTTTCTTTTGTGACTTGTCTATTTGATCACTTTGCCTGATTTTTTTTTTTTGAGGAGGGGTGGGGATTGTTTTTATTTTATTGATTTGTAAGTGTTTTTAATCTACTTAAGATGTTAACTCTTTGTATGTCATATTTTATAAATATTTACCCATTTTATCACTTGTCTGCTATTTTTAAATGCTTTTTGTCATACACACGCTTTACACATTCAGGTACTCAAATCTAGTAATTTTTTTCTTGAAGTTTTTTTATTTTGGTATTCTGCTTAGAAATGTCTCTCTTGTTCCAAGATTTTATAAAAATATAGCTATTGTCTTCTCCTTTGAGGGAGAAGTGGGAGGACAAGACTAGATACCAAGCTTGCTTTGTGATTGTGGGTGTCTTTATGTGAATGCATTTTTGTTGTGCTTAATCAAGTAATTATTTCCTTTATTGTCCTTGTTTTATAGACACAGTTGCAAGATGGAAAAATTTATAAGTGTTTTAATAACACTGTGTAAGCATATTTGATTCTAGTTCAGTATAATCCCTCAGGCATTTTATTTTTCTTGGACATTTCTATTTTATCTTCTTTTCCATCAGTATTTTAAAATACAGAACTTATGTTGAATTCCTTTGCATCTAGTTTTTCTTGTTTAAGATTTTAAATACAGGTCACTTCTCTTTCCTTTTGCACTGATATATTGAAAGCTATCAACAGGGATTTGGGGGATTTGGGCCAGGAACTGAGCTCTGTTATTTTGTAGACATTTGAAGACTGTGATTTTTTTAATCATGTGAACCTGTTATTTAAAATAATAAGTGAACAGATGAACCTACCTCTCTAGCCTACTATTTTCTTGCACCATGGCTTCATCCCATGGATTGAGTCTGATCAGATGACTCTGCTTTGCTCTCCCTCATCTTGTTTTCTTTTCTGTGCTTTTGCAATCCCTACCCCTGCATCTTAGAAATCCGACCTTTGACCTGGCACTCTAATTTATCTTTCAGAGTCCACATCAACAAACTGCTATCTTTTTGGAATTCGCCAACCTCTCTCAACATCTGTACAGCCATTAGCTTTATAATTTATAGCATTTGGTTTATACCATAAGTAACACATGTCCCAAATCATCATATGGCCCCTGGAATATTTGCCTGTTTCTTTCACTACTCTGTAAATCTTCTGAGGTAGGACTCATGTCTGATTTCCCATAATGCCAAGCACATATCATTCCTTGAATGAAAGAAAGTTTCAGTTCTTTGGATTTTTTCTGAACGTTAAAATATTGCTGTGTCTTTAATTCAATAAAAGAGGTGCTAAAGATCTTAGTTCGAAGAACTGATATGATGTTATAGGCCAGTGGTTCCTAAACCACTCCAAGTTACAGCTGTTCAAATCACTTTCAAAAATTATGATTCCCAGTCTGTGGCTCAGAACAACCAAGTCTGAATCACTGGGTATAGAATTCAAGAATCTTTTTTTTTTTTTTAACAACTCCATAGGTGATTCCAGTGTGTAGCCAAGTTAGAAAATCAGTGTTCCAAATTTTTTGAATTGGATTCGAAGTTAGAAAAACATCCTAGAGAAGATGCTTTGTTTCCTGTAGCTTTTGTATACTTCCCCCTTCATTTATTTGCTTTTAACATTCTTTAGAGTCCTGGACTAGTCAGCAAGTCTCAGCCTAGTTTGCTATCCGAAAAACGGAGACAATGCTTGTTCTTGTTCTATAGGCTTCTGTTTAAATGGGATGAGGCAGGCAGAGTGCTCTGTGAACTTTAAAGTACTGTAAAAATATTTCTTATTACTCTTAGCAGGGCTATATTTTCTTTCTGTCCCTATTTTATTTCTCTCTTATGAATTAATTGGCATCTAAAGAGTGGAGAATTTATTTCCACAATTATTTAAAACTGTCCCGTTGTTTCAGCTAACTTTGTTTTGATATTCTTCCTCTTGATCATCTATAGATATTTCTTCTGTTTTTTTGTCTTCTTGAATAAGTGATTAGATAATTTTGCAGTCATTGATCCATGTGTTAGTCAGGAGTTCTTCAGAGAAACAGAACCAATAGGAAAAGTCCAGACCCCAGAGAGCCAATGGCATGGATAGTATGTTTCCAGTCTCAGTCTGGCCTGAGAACCAGAAAAGGCAATGGTGTTAGTTCCACCCTGAGTTCAAGTCTGAAGTCCCAAGTCCAGTCTAAAAACTATAAGGTAGAGATAGAGAAATCTCTCCCACTCAGTTTTTTTTTTACCCCTGTTCAGGCCCTTAATGGATTGGTTGAGGCCTACTCACATGGGGGAGGTCAGTCAGCTTTGCTCAGTCTGCCAATTCAAATGTTAATCTCATCCAGAAACACACTGCAAATAATGTTTAATTAAATATATGGGCACCCTATGCCCAGTCAGAATGACACATAAGATTATTCATCACAATGTAAAATATAGAATATTTAGAAATTGCTTGAAAAATCTGTTCTACATAGGGGGTTCATTCATATAACCTCAAAAGAACTTGCACGTTTTTTTTTTTTATAGGCACATTTTCATCTTTGAGAAAGTGCTGTGATGTTTGATGAGACATGAGATATCATCTTTGCCAAGTTCCCCATCAATTTGCATGGCAGATACTTCATAGAATAATTTCTGCCCAGTGCGGATCACTGAGTCATTGTCAGTTTGATTAGGTAGCTTTCTTTTGACATAAATGCACTTTGGTGACATTTAAAATGGAATGAACGCTATTCTGGGCAAGAGAACCCAGTAATAAATTTCTCATGCTTTGCAACTCTGAGCCTTCTCAAGGTAGTGTACCTTCAAATTCAAACATATGGGCAGTATAATTTTATATTCTCCAACAGTGCATTTTTCATATTCATTTCTTTAATTTTTTTGAGTTGGGGTTGCTTTTAAAAGAAACAAAAATATAGTAGAGGGTTCTGTAGTCCTCTGAGTCACATCCACAGTTAAGTATTTCCACTTACAATGTTAGGCCAATTTTTTAAAACTGAAACTGGTTAGGTTTAAATTGCCATCTGAGTGCAATGTCCTTTATTGCATCAGCAAGGTAGCTCCAGAAGGTATAGTAGAACACCGATGATGCTTGGAGCAGTGCTCCCAAGAATACAAGAATAGGGTTAGAACTCAAATCCCACAATGCTTGCTTCACACATTGGGTTAAGTTAAAACTCTCTATGCCTTGTTTTTTTTTTTTTTTTTTTTTTATTTATGAAAGGTACTACCAGATGTCCAAATCACACTAAATGCTTTTACAAAGAAAAGCAAGTCTCTTAAAAAACTGTCATTATTATATAGGAGAACATGACTGAGTAGAGGTTTTCAGGCTACAGAGAACCTTTCTACAGAGGCCTTTCAATCTTGTGTCTCACTATGGTCTAGTGAGACAGAGCTTGTAATAATATAAGCAAACTTAGGGTCAGAAAGGTCATATGACCAGAGTTTCCTGGTGGCTCAGTGGGTTAAGGATCCAGCATTGTCACTGGTGTGGCTCAGGTCACTGCTTTGATGCAGATTCAGTCCTTGACCCAGAAACTTCCTCATGCTGCAGGTGCAGCCAAAAAAAAAAAAAAAAAAAAGGAAAGAAAAGAAAGGAGGCCATATGACCAATCTTGGCACAGCCATGACTTGGGCCAAGGTCTGACCTAGGCCCTTGTACTTTTACCTTTTTAGAAGAAAGTGGATGTGAGTGTATATGTGAATATCCGTTCATGTCTGAGTGTGCAAACATATAACACATGGCTATATGTACATATTATGGCTTTGTGTTAATGTGTATGTACATGTGAGTATGTATTGTGCATGAGTATTCAGTGTGCACATGTGTGTATATTTCTGAGTATGTGTGAGGGGTATGGAGCATGTGTATGTGGTTGCATGTAAGCATGTGTGTATATATGCATATTTGTGTACAAATGTGTGTGTTTACGTGTGTGTATGATGTAAGCAGAAGAAGGAAGACAATAGATCATGTGATTCCAAGTTAGTATAAATTTTTGATAAATTTTCCATATGTTTTATTTTTTGAAAATTATAAAAGGTATCAATGAGCAAAAAGTTATGAAAATGTCTCATAGAGTCAATGGAAGGTTTCTTTGGCAACAGGTACTCTATTCTGTTTTAAAAAGCTACTTCATTAGATATAAAGTCAAAATACCAGATCTAGAATAAAAATTAGAGACGTCGTTGAGAAATGCAGCAGAATTGCCTGAGAATCTCGTTAAAACTAAAAAAACTTGTGGTTCTTCTTTAGCCCTACTGTGTAAGAGTCTCTAGGAGTGGGCCCTATGGCTCTGTATTATGGAAAAGCTTCAAATAAGAAATGTTCCAACACTCTTGGGTTGAAATCTTTTGTTCTTATGAAAAAGAACACAGTAATAGTATTTCTGATATACTTACTTTCTTTAACTGAAAGTAGAGAGAATGAAAAACCATGGAGGAAAATTGAAAGTTATCCAAGAGCTGCCCCATAGAAAAGACTAGGCTTACAAAGATTCACTGGTGAATTTTAGTAAATATTTAAGGGATAGAAAATTTCATTATCATTTAAAATTTCCCAGAAAATAAAGATGAAACAAAACCTTCTAAAATTTTTTATGAAGCCAGTGTATTTTCAATATCAAAACTCAACAAGGATAGCACAGAATAGAAAACTGCAGAGTAATAACAGTTAAATTTCAAAACAAACATCCTAAATAAAACATTACCAAGTGGAATCCATCAACATGCTAAAAGAAAAATAGAAAACAACCAAGTGAACAGTAAGAATGGTTCCATATTATGGAACTTATTAATGTAATTGACCACACTAATATGAGCATTTTCATAAATATTGATGTCACCTCATAAACTTCGATGTTTGCTCATTATAAAAATCTTAATAAAATTGAGATAGACGTCTACTTAAATGACATGATTCACACACACACTTCTTCACCAAAACTCCCCCAAAATGTATCATGCTTAAATGCTAGAAAAATTTTTATTAATGTCAGAAACAAGATAAGGGGTGCCTACAATCACTATGGATAATGAACATCTTTTGAAAATTCCAGCGAATACTATTAGGAAAGAGGTAGAATGACTGGAAAATAAAAGTTAAATTATCGTGAGTATAAGACATCAAGGTTGCATATTTGTAAACAATAAGAGACTTGACTGAGAAATTGTTAGACAATAATATATTTCAGCAAAAAAAACTATTTATAAAATTTTATAAACAAAAAATAGCTTCCCTTTATATATACAAAAATGCATTAGAAAACACAATTGATGAGTATATTCTTTCACATCAAATGTAACACATGTAGAAACAAATTTAACTAGAAGTGTGTAAGGATGTATAGGAGGAAAATATTAAAATACTAAAAACTATCAAAGGACATAAAATAGATATGAATAAATGCAAAAACTATCCTATTGGTTAGGAAAGCTCTCTCTCTCTATATATATATATTTTTTTTCTTTTTCTTTTTAGGGCTACACCTGCAGCATATGGAAGTTCCCAGGCTAGGGGTCGAATCAGAGCTACAGCTGCTGACATACACCACAGCCACAGCAACACTAGATCTGAGCCACGTCTGTGACCTACACCACAGCTCATGGCAATGCCGGATCCTTAACCCACTGAGCAAGGCCAGGGGTTGAACCCACATCCTCATGGATGCTAGTTGGATTTGTTAACCACTGAGCCACGAAGGGAACTCCAAAGCTCAGTATTTTAAAGATAGAGAATCTCTATAAATTGATAAAAGCTCAGAGGAAGAACTAAATGAAGTGGAGAAAGCCAATATACCTGATGAAGAGTTCAAGGTAATGATTGTAAAGGTGATCAAAGAACTCCAAGAGAATGGATGAGCAAAACGATGAGTTAGAAGTTTTTTAACAAAGAGTTAGAAAATATAAAGAACAACTAGACATGAAGAATACCATGACTAAAATGAAAAATACACTAGAAGGAATCATCAGTAGACCAAATACAGAGGAGGGATGGTCCTGCACAGTTTATGGGATACTTTTGTATTGCTGCATTGATTGTATTTGGCTGAATGTAAGACAAAGTAAACAAAATCCAAAACTTCCACAAAGGTCATGGGACTTAAGGGCTTTATTTCCTCATGTAATAAAGAACATGGCGGTAGGCACTCCAGGCTGGTGCAGCTGCATCATGTTGTTTCTGGTTTTGTGCTCTGCTGTCCTTAGCAAATGAATATAGAATAGTTTATTACATTTCAGGAAATATAATTACATAGTTTACAATCCAAGGTGATTGGTGGAGAGCGTAAAGGAGCTCAGTAAAATTAATCTTCCTATTGGGAGGAACATAGCATCTTCAAATGGAAGAAGCACTATGGTTTAGGAGGTGGACCTTGGTATAGGACATAAGCTTGAATCCTACTTTTCAGTAACTAATTGGGAAACGTCGGACAAGAGTTTTAAGCACTTTTAACACTGATTTCCTAATTTTAAAAAGGGAAGATAGGAGTTCCCACTGTGGTGCAACAAAATTGGTGGCATCTTGGGAGCACTGCGACACAGGTTCAATCCCTGGCCTGGCACGGTGGGTTAAGGATCTTGCATTGCTACATCTGCAACTTAGGACGTAGGTCACAGCTGTGTCTTGGATCTGATCCCTGGCCCAGGAACTCCATATGCCACAGGGCAGCCAAAAAAGAAAAATAAATAAATAAAACACTATGTAAATAAAAGAGACAGAACGTTTCTACTACCCAGAGAACTCCCTTAAACAAAAAAGTGGAGATAATAATAGTTGCCTCAGAAGATTGTTCTGGGTATCATATCTAAATCTCCAGGAAGGGCATCTGATACGTAGTAAGCCATTATCTATCACTATGGATTTTCCTAATTCACAAACTTTTGGTTTTTAATAGTAGGTAGCTCTGGTTCCTGTAGAAAAGGTAAGCATTAGTAGTTTTGCTTCTTAGGCGTTATATGCTAAAAGCCTTCGATTCTGTTTTTAAAACAATACAGCTATTGGAGTTCCCAGTTACCATTGTGGCTCAGGGGAAACTAATCTGACCAGCATCCATGAGGATGCAGGTTCAATCCCTGGCCTTGCTCAGTGGGTTAAGGATCCAGTGTTGCCATGAGCTGTGGTGTAGATCGCAGATGAGGCTCGGATCCTGCATTGCTGTGGCTGTGGTGTAGACCAGCAGCTATAGCTCTGATTCTACCCCTAGCCTGGGAACCTCCATATGCCACAGGTGTGGCCCTAAAAAGACAAAAAATAAAATAAATTTATACAGCTGTGAATAAAAGTATATTCTGTTGACCTGAATGTGGGTATGCCACTGGAAGGTATTTCCTTACTCCTCAGGCACTGTTAGTTAATTTACTGATTTATTAAAGATCCATCCATCATTTTACAGAGATTTAAATTTCACCAAGGAAATCAACGTGTCAGTGAGGGCATTCATGTATCATGATGTTTGGAGCAGAGATTGAACAATTTCCAGTTGGATCTTTGATTCTAATGAGGAGAGAAAAGTCTTGTGCCTTCTTTTTCCTGATAGCTACCTTTCCAAGCTGTGGACCGTAACAGGCTGTGTGGTGAACTCACTACTTCAAAACAAAACAAAACAAAATGAAACAAAACAAAACGAAACAACAACAAAACAAACCTGCGTAGTCCTCAGGGTTGCAACTGCATGGCCAGAGACAAGCCTGGCAAGCCACCACCACAGTCATTTCCTGAGGCCACAATAATAAATTCCTAGAAATCAAAAATATGGAGCTATGAAATAGACACATTGTGCCTTTTTTTTTTTTAACCTGCATTGGACATTTTACCTTTCCTACGTGCTCAGAATTGTGTATAACCAGCAGCCAGAAATGGTAACTCAGTAACTTTGGAAACTGTTCAGCAAAAAGGAATGTATATTAAAATAACCATCACTGATTTTCATTCAAAAAGCAACCCCCATACTGACAGGACCTAATCTGTATTTATCTGGATAATTTGCTTAGGTGCTTGGAGTTGGTTTGCAAAATTCTTTGAGATGCATGTTTTGTTACTATAAAAAAGAGTGGATAGTAAGGGAATATTAAAAATAAATTCTGGCCATGCATATATTTACAGTCCACACTGATGGAAATTTCTCAGAATTTTCCATAAAAAAATCTACATAAAAAATATGTAGAATAAAGAACCATTGGAATATAAATTGACCCGATTATTCATTTGGTAAAATTCTACCCTATGATGGCAAGGAATGAATCTGGATTTTTCAATATTCTCTCCTTATTGCCTGGCCCAGTGCCTGGCACATGGTAGGCAGGGCTCAATAAATACGAATTAACCGAATGAGTAACCTTATCTTGGAGGAGGAAGATGCCAGGTCCTACTGTTGTGGTATTTTGATTTCTATATAAAGAAAAAATCATGTTTATCATCAATAAACACTTGATTAGGTATAACCATATGAATGCATTTTTTTCCTTCTAGAGGCTTAGTTCTTCTCTGTCTTGTCAGAGAAGAATTCTTATTAATTTCTCCTCCTCAGATATTCTGTAAGACAATCTAAGGCATTTTTCAATTTGTTCCTCTTTTTGACTTCCTATATTTAATAAGTCACTAAGTCCTCTAATTCTACTTGAGAACTCTCTACTGTGTAAAACCTTTTCTCTATCCCATCTACCATTGCCTTAGTTCCGGCAGCTATCATTTCGTACCTAAATATATGTTTTAAAATATAAATAAATTAATGAACAACATCTAACCAGTCTCCTAATCTCTTATCAATGCAGCAGATAATCATATTGTTTGACTAAATTATTTTTCTTTTCTTTTTTTTTGTCTTTTTGCCTTTTTTATGTAGAGCCGCACCCGCGGCATATGGAGGTTCCCAGGCTAGGGGTCTAACAGGAGCTGTAGCTGCCGGCCTTCGTCACAGCCACAGCAACGCGGGATCCGAGCCGCGTCTGCAACCTACACCACAGCTCAGGGCAACGCCGGATCCTTAACCCACTGAGCAAGGCCAGGGATCGAACCCGCAACCTCATGGTTCCTAGTCAGATTCGTTAACCACTGAGCCACGAAGGGAACTCCTAAATTATTTTTCAATAGATGCAGAATTCTACCAAATAAGATACAGGCAGTTATGAATGTTATAATAGTCTGTGATGAGTACACTGATAGCATTTACTACAAATCATAGTAGCACAAAAGAAGGATTATGTAATAATTATGAACACCATTGGTGGGCTGGCAGTGGAGAAAAGATAAAGGAAATGGTCACTGAAGAGGTGATGCTTGATTTGATTCTTAAAGGTTCATTAGATGTTCACTATGGGGATAAGTAGGGAAGCTGACTCTGAGTTGGAGTTTTTGTATTTAACCCGAGGGGTTTAGTACTTATGCAAGGAAGCAGAAGAAGCAAGACTGATCAGAAGAAGTCCAGTTGTGATACACGTCTAGAAAGATACCACAAGGACCTCGGGAGCTGAGATGGGTTAATAGGACTGTGAGTCATCTCCTCTTAGGCCAAAATGTCCATGTCTTTATGCTCCTGCATTGGTCATGAAATGTGAGTTGCCCCTGGGAAGGGGTGTGACCTTGGGCCAGGCGCCTCTCTGTACTTGAGGCAATCCGTCAAAGATCTGCCAGATGAGGACTGTCTACTGATAGAATTCCCAGCAGCTGAGGCAAGAAGTCTTTCCTTGTAGAGGGATCTGGGTGGTACATCACAGATGACGAGGAAGAGTAAAATAGCTTTCCATGTTTAGAAACCAGCAAGTAATAATTATTATCTTTATCAGTGGGGCATAAGGTGATGGTGTTAGACTGACGGCAAAGGTGATGGTGGAGAGATATGTAGAAGGCAGATCCTGATGATAAGTTACGCAGTTTGAACGAGCTAGGGGGACAAGCAAATGTGAATTCCCCAAACAAGAATACATTTTTCATGTGCTAGGAAAAGAAAGAAGATCTATTTAGGCAATAAATGATGACATTAACACAGTGGCAGTGGGGATAGAGGAGAAGTAATGGAATTAAGACAACATAGAAGGGGTTGGAAAACAGGTGAAAGTGAAGGAATATGGTGATTAATTGAATGCATGTGGTTTTTTTGGGGGGATTGATAAGGAGAAAGGAGTTATTGAGAATGACACATGTTTTTTAACTGGAACATTAAGCAGTTGTTTCTATAAACCAAGATAGGCAAAAGGGGAAGAATATACTGAGTAGGGGTTGAAGGAGACAGTGAGCTTAGGTATAGACAAGTAGTTATCTGTTATAAGCTGAAGTTATCTGCCGTAAGCTGAAGTTATCTGTTATAAGCTGAAGTTATCTAGGGGAGCTGTTTGGTAGGCAGATGAACGTGAGGTCTAGAAACATAAGAGAGAAGAGCTGAAGTTGGACATTTGGGATTCTTAGCACATAGATGATAACCGAGGCTATGGTGCTATGAGAAAGATTTGAGGGCTGAGAATTTAAGGGAAGAACCCCGGCTTCATAGAGGATGGTAAGGACTAAGCCTGTTACAGAAAAGTTTAAAGTAGATAGCAAGACAATAAGTGGAAGCAAAAGAGTTGGTTCTTACAGTATAACAAATGAGGTAAACGTCAGCATAGCTGTGCACTTGGCCTCGTTTCCAAGTCTCCTGGGGTCATGTGGGAGGCCCAAATAGATGCTGGGTATATGGTAGGTTCTATTGCTCCACAGCTGAGGAAACCTGAGCCAAGGACTCAGCACATTTTGAGCAAGGAGCAAACATCAGTGCAAGCAGCAAAAAAGGCAGTAATATTTCCCGAGAGAGTGAGCATTTACACAGTAGTCATGCTGTGGTCGCTTTGACCTACATCGTTGCCTATGTGACTAGCCAGAGAAAGAGCTTAGTATCAGGAGCCCCATAAGCCTGGCAGTTTGACGCCATCAGCAAGGACTTGTGGGGCTGCTCAGGGCTGGTGGTGAGCAGCCGCTCACTGAAAGGCTGTGATTTCCTTTGACCCTCTCAAACACAAGCAGGGAGGCAGAATATAGATCTATGCCCCATGTACAAAGGAGAAAATTGCTCTCGAATAAGGAAAACTGACTTTCCTTCTCTAGTGTATGAAAAAGCCAGGGCTGAAACCCAATTCTTCTGACTTCTGTATATACTTTTCTTGGTACTTAAAATGATAAGCATAACTCACAATTAGGAATTCAAGTGTGTGCCCCAGCTTGGAGAAGTCTGAGGTCTGTCAGCTCGAGATGGGAATTCCCTTGCATGATTTTTCTATATTTGGAATTCAGTTCACTCCAGTGAAAGTTCCTAGCAAGTGATATTCCCAAAGCCACCTTAGAATCCTGCTGGGGGTCATGCCCAAGGTTAAGAAGAGGTGAAACCAAAAGGAAAAGTGTTCCTAACTTGTATCTACTTGTGCTTTCAATTTCCCAAAGCTTCCTTTGCTGTGATTTCCGGTAATTGTAGAAAGTAACACCACATAGTTTCTCGCTGAATGCAATTAACCATTTAATGAAACTTGGATTCATTAACTTGTGTAGATTTTTACAAAATCACCTTGCTGAAGCCTATAGAGTGTGCCCTAATGACCCATGAACAAGCCACACATATAGTCTTAAAATTCTATAGTAAGTTTTTAAAACAAACTCTGCAGTAAAAGCAGTGGCTGAGCAGAAATATGTCATCTTGTGCTCTTTTAAAAGCTACTTAATTTTTTTAATGGAAAGTGAAATTTAGCTGACAGTTGTCTCTTTGCTGCTGCATTGGACTAAAGTAGATTTAAAGGCATGGAATGGAGTGTACTATAAAGTGGGTTTTGTGAAGAAAGGAATAAAATAGAATTTATAAGAATCCACAGAGAATTGAGGATTCGATGGTGAATTTTGGTGAAGATGTTTGATTATTGACTTCTTTCATTGCTCTAACAATGTCGGTAACGATGGTCGGGGGTGAAGCAGGAGAAGTAGTTTAGTTAGAATGGAAGTATCTTGGAGTTCCCGTTGTGGCGCAGTGGTTAACGAATCCGACTAGGAACCATGAGGTTGCGGGTTCGATCCCTGCCCTTGCTCAGTGGGTTAACGATCCGGCGTTGCCGTGAGCTGTGGTGTAGGTTGCAGACGTGGCTCGGACCCTGCGTTGCTGTGGCTGCGGCGCAGGCCAGTGGCCACAGCTCCGATTAGACCCCTAGCCTGGGAACCTCCACATGCCGCGGGTGCGGCCATAAAATGACAAAAGGCAAAAAAAAAAAAAAAAAAAGAATGGAAGTATCTTGATTGAAAAGGAGGTTATAAGGGGATCTATGAAAACAAAATGAAGTTACATAGAATCCTCTATGTTGGAATTGATGTCTGATTGGTAGTAGAAGAATGGGTGACGACAGGGGCTAAATCCTGCAGACCAGACCAATCCCCTGATGTAGACTAGGGGAGATCCCCAAACTAGGCTATAGAAGAAGCCTTGGAGAGCAGGTTGAATGTCAGAAGAGTCAGGTACGAGAACTCAGGGAGGTGAGAGTCAGCATCAAACTGGTGCCGTGGTGGGCAGGTGGAACAGGGCTTGGGCACAAAAGATAAAAACCCATGAAAAGAGCCAATACACAAGCTTGCAGCAGAGCACTTATTAAGGATTACTTAATGTTTAGCTGGTCAGCTATTGGCTCTATGCCTTAAGGAGGAATGGGCTGTGTTTAGAGGATGAATAGTCCCATGTCTGTGAACCGGAAGAATTCAGCCAGAGCTGATGGTCATTTTATCTTTTTGTCTTTTTAGAGCCACACCTGCAGCATAAGGAGATTTCCAGGCTAGGGGTATCATTGGAGCTGTAGCCGCCGGCCTATACCACAGCCACAGCAATGTCAGATCCAAGCCACGTCTGTGACCTACACCACAGCTCATGGCAACGCAGGATCCTTAACCCACTGAGCAAGGCCAGGGATCAAACCTGTGTCCTCATGGATACTAATCAGATTCATTTCCACTGAGCCATGAAGGGCACTCCATCAATTTTGTCCTTTTCTGATAGGACCTCTCACCAGCTTTTGCCACTTCAGACTGTTACCTCTTTCTTGAAATATCCCCTTTATTGCACCACAGTTTCTTGGCTGTCTGCTTACTTCTCTAGCTGCTCCTTCCCTGTTTCCTTTACTGACTTGTCTTCCCACTCTGCTTTGCTTCTAAATATTAATGGTTCTCAAAGCTCCGTAATTAGCTTCTTCTTATTCTCTGTACTAGTCTCATGGCTTCAATACCATTGACAGATAGTTGATTCCTATATGTGTACATATGTAATACATATGTATTCAATTTAAATATGTCTTAAGATTTAACCCAGTGTTTCTAACATTTGCTTTGAAAAATTGAATCGTGTTTATTCTTTTTATTTTATTTTAATTTTTTGTCCTTTTATGGCCGTGCCCGTGGCATATGGACGTTCCCAGGCTAGGGGTTGAATTGGAGCTGTAGCCCCTGGCCTATGCCACAGCCATAGCAACGCCAGATCCGAGCCACGTCTGAGAACTACACCACAGCTGATGGCAATGCCGGATCGTTAACCCACTGAGCAAGGCCAGGGATAGAACCTGCAACCTCATGGTTCCTAGTCAGATTCATTAACCGCTGCGCCACAATGGGAGCTCCTTTATTCTTTTTAAAAGAAAGGTAATTTGTACAGATGCACAAGCACTTGCTATAATTATTCTTATTCTCATAAGACTTCTTTTAAAGATATAAATCCTGCACGTATTCCTTATAATTAAAGCTAAAATGACATTTCAAATCAAATGTAATAAAAACTATAAAATCTCAGCACAGTATGACGGATAAGGTTAGGTTTTTCAAAATTAAGTCACTTCCTTCATTGTGGTTTTTTTTTTAATTCAGCATGCCTACACTGTGTACTCTGGGGTGACTCAATTCCCATAACACTTCTCTTTTCAAACTATGGTGAAACTTAAAAAAAAATGTAACAGACAGCCATGACATCATTTGGCCTTCACTTGTCTTTCAATGCATCATTTACTATTTAATTCCATTCCATTAGATAATAAAAATGCTTATTTATTTTTATAAATTTTTTACCATCACAGTAGAAATAGAGAATTAGAAAAAATAAAAGATCTATAGGAGTATGTCTGTGGACCCCACTTTGAGATACAGTACTTCACTTTCAAGTTCCATGGGAAAGTTAAATTGGAAATGTCTAAATTACACTCATCATTTTCTTGTACCTCAACCATCTCCTTATTCTGTGGTTGCCATCTCAGCAGTGGGTACCACCTGATTTATCTGGTCATACAGGTAATAAAACAGATTCATCCTTGACCCTATCATTCTTACTGTCATCTATAGGGAATAAAATATCAAGTTTTGCTGAGCCTGCTTTCAAATATCTCTGGATTTTATCTGACTACTGTTTCCCATTTCATACCATCAGCATAGCTAACCCTATAATAGTTGTTTTGGTACAACTAACCACCTTCTATCTGGTTTTCTTGTTCGTCAGAAACTAGGATGGTAAATTGGGTCTTCAACCAAGATCTTACTCAAAATTGGTAGGCTTGGTGTTTTGGCACTTACTTTTGAGGATTTTTATTGACTAAATAAGTCATGGAAAATACATTTCTTGGACTTCACAAGCCAATGAACTTCTTTTTTTAGGGCCACACCTGCGGCATATGGAGGTTCCCAGGCTGGGGTGAAATTGGATCTGTAGCTTGCTGGCCTACACTATAGCCACAGCAACACCAGATCCAAGCCACATCTGTGACCTACACCACAGCTCACTCTGGATCCTTAATCCACTGAGCAAGGCCAGGGATTGAACCTGCATCCTCATGAATGCTTGCTAGTCACATTTGTTTCCACTAAGCCAAAGTGGGAACTCCAAATGAACTTCTTTTTTAAAAAAATTTTTATTATAGTTGATTTACAGTGTTCTGTCAATGAAATTCTTGGTTGATTTGCTATTGCTTTTTAGTTTACTCACAATTGGCTTCATCCACATGACCAAAGTACAAAGGAAACTACCATAGATTGTCTCAGAGTAATATTTAGATTACTTATTTTATAGTTGAAAAGATTTGAGCAAATGGACTTGTTTAAGCAGAAGCAATTACTCCTATGATGGAAAGATGATAGTCCTAAGTTAGTAGGCCCTAAGGTACATATAGGTCATCTTATTTTTTCTTCTCTATGTTTAGATGCAGTCTTCTTTTATTGGAGGAGATGGGGATAGGTATAGTGGGGATGGAAGAAGGCTTGAGAGAATGGATTAGGAAATCCATCTGATTTGATCTGAGAATCTCCTTGCCTTTTTCCTGTTGTTCACCCACTCTTTCATGTGGCATAGTATCTAGATTACAGAAAACAATCAAATGTTTGTTAATCAATGAATCCTCAACTCAGCATTGCCATTTATGCCCCACTGGCCCTGGAAACTGGTGAAAGACAAAATCATAAAGGCACAGAATGGTAGAGATGATACAGACTTTCAGGAACATCTAGTTCAGGAGTTTTCACACTGTGTTAATGGACTTGATGAGGTGTGAATTCTTTTGCCCTTTCTTCAACTAAAGCAGAAATGCCTCAATTTATTTACACACTGGGGTTCCTCATAAGATTTTGGAAGGAATATTTTTAATTTTAAAAATAAAAGTGGAGCTTTTTCTTTTTCAAGATCAGTTTGAAAAAAGCTGATCTAAGTCCATCATTTGGCAGATGAGGATACTGAGTCCCAAAAGGAGGACTGTGTTTTATCAAGGATCCATATTTTATCAGACTGGATTTCAAAGTCTAACCTCCCACCTGCAGAACACAGGAGAGGGAGATTCCAGGATTTGGGAAACTTGTTGCATTAAAATTTCTCACTTTATCTCTGCTACCATATCTATTGTGGTAGGATTTCTTCAGACTGATAATAATATCAAATCCTAGAGTGTCTGATTTGGAAGAGATGTTTAGGTAATCTATTTCAAAAGTTTTTATACTTTTAGGCAGAAAAAATATTCTTCACTCAAATGAAATATTACAGGGAAGCCTATTGTTTCAACGTTCTTTCAGTATTCAATAGACATGTGTTGGACACTGTTCTAAGGTCTGTGGATACAGTAGTAAACAAGACATGTTGTTTACTTCCATGAAGGTCACATTCTGTTGTGAGTGGAGGAGAGATCTATTAAACAACTAAACTAATAAACAAACAATGTAACCTGACAGAGGAAATAGGGATAGACTTTAGTAATAAACCAATCATTTGAATTAAATCAAGAATTAAAGTCAGATACTGTGAAATTGGTATGTGGTTTCCAAATTACTGTACTTCTTCTATATTTCATCATGTTAACAATAAAATACCAGAGTTCTAAGTTGTGTGTTGCTAAGCGGTGTTAAAGAGGAAGGAATAACTGGGTAAAGCATATTGATTTCTTTCTTATGAGGAAAAGTATGCTAGATTAAAACTTATATGTAGCTACTTCAGTTAGTTTAAACCAGTAGTTATGTAGATTATGATAGGTGATAGAGGGGAAACAAAGAAAGTACTATGCTAGGGGACACCAGCACTGTGGCTATTTATAAAGACCAGTAAGGGACAGTGCCCATACCTGGCTGTGTGATTTGGCACTGCACACAGGTGCTCAGCTGAGGGGGCAAGTGAGGGCTGACAGTTCAAACTCTGCCACCGTTTGCTTCTTCCAGAGGTACTACCTGTTCTTCAAGACCTTTGCTGGCAGGGATGAGCCCACCCCAGAGGGACTCTACCTTAATTGGAACAAATAGGCTACATTAGGAAGCAGCAACACTGATCAGGAAAGATCTCTCTGAAGAGGCGACATTTGAGATTTGACTTGAAGGATAATAAGGAGTGCATATGTAGAACTGTACTTGAGGTGGAAAGAACAGCAAGACTTGTCTGGTTGCTGCTGAGGGGGGCGTTTGGCTGGTATGCTGAGGAACAGTAAATAGACTAATGTGACCAGAACAGCAAATGTAAGGGGGAAGAAGAAAAGTGAGGAAATTAGAGAGGTGATGATGGCCAGCGTGCATAAAACTTTCCAAGCCGTTGTAGACTTTGCCTTTTCTTTTGAATCAGATAGGATATTATTGGAGGTTTATAGTCATACCTTCTCTGATTAAAGCGCCTAACCCCAGTGGTGTGCTGTTAAAATGTTTAACAAAGAACTCTCTGCTTGCTTCTTTCTGTGATGTAAATCCCCCACCATGGCTGATTGCACATCACTGAATGTGGAGTTGAGAAGGCTTGGAGTAGTGTAAGTCAGTTGTGCATCTAATTTTGCAGATGTTAAAACTGCAGAGATCAATATGGTCAGACCAAGGAGGACCTAGTTTACCAAGCTAAGGACTATAGACTTCATCCTATAGGCACAGGAAGCGTATGGTGAATTTTAAGCAGAGATAGCATGGCTAAATTTGTGTTTTGCAAGGTCTTGGGGGTAAATTAAGTGTAGTACCTGTGTTATATTCACTTTAGGAATGAGAAAATGGGTATAGAAATATGAAATATCTTCCTGTAGCCAGGGGCTTTGAAGAGAATATTGTACAACCCAAACACATGAGTTAGTGGCAACATTGGAATCTGAACCCAATGTTTCCAAATATCCCTTTTGATAAAGCACCAATAAATGGGAAAAGGAGAAGATACACTTTCTTGACTTGAGATGTTTAATAGCACAACAGTAAAAGGACATGTGGGAGGGTGGCACTGGCAACACAAAAGTATGCCTCTTGTCAATAGATAAAAATGTCTAAAAATCTGAATCATTTCCAAGAATTTTGAAACAATGGAAAAGTTGGAATTAAACAGAATTATTAATTATACCTCTTTGTCTCCTTGTAGAAGGATAAACAAATGGCTGAGGATTGCCACTCATAATATAGCTCCATTAATAAACTACTTAAGTTCAACAATAAAATATCCCTTATTTGCAAAAGACTTAATAATGTATAATCAACCTGACAGAGGAAATAGAGGTAGATTTTAGTAATAAACTAATCATTTGAGGTACATCGAGGATGAAAGTCAGACTAGTTAATTTATTGAAAATAGTATGTGATTTACAAATTATTTTACTGCGGCTATATGTCGTTATGCTAACAATTAAAATACCAAGGTTCCAAGTTGTGTGTTGCTAAGTGGTGTTAAAGAATAAGAAATGTTTAGATAAAATGTTGGGTTCTTTCTCATGGGGAAAAAATATGTGAGTTAAAAAATTATACATGGTTTCTTCATTTGGCTTAAACCAGTATCAAGAGGCATCTTAAACAAAGTGAAATTTGTCATTTCTCTTGGAATACAACCAAGAAGAACTAATTAGCAGGAAAAGTTTTCCCCTACAGGCTGCAAAATTAGTCCTGAGGTCAAAATAAATGATAATGAGAAAGTTGGGTTATTAAGTCTAAGCATAGTTTCCAAAGGATATATATGAAAGGTCACTGAATAGAATATTATCATAGGGAAGTTTTCAAGCTTGCAGATTGAGATTTAGTTAATATAAGTTACTGAATTTTTAACAAATTTGCATCATATACATTTCTTTCATGTCTACTGAATCATTAAATTAGAAAATATAAGCTCCCAAGACATTTTAATATGACGGTTGAATTCAAAATGTTCTGGTGTCTTAATTTTTCAGTAGCAAACTGTGAGTTTATCTTCTCAAGAAACTGTACTCTGGTTTAAATAGAATTGGAGCACTTCCTATATTTTTATTCAGTGAAAATGAAGCAGAATTCTTTCCACCTTCCCTTTGATTATCATTCATCTATTCCACAAATATTTATTGAACATCTATTCTGTGCCAAACACTGTGGTAGGCACTGTGTTAAATGCATTAATGTATCCATTAAGGATGTAGCTTAGTAGGGAAAATAAAATACATTTTTTCAATTTGCATATCACAAGATGAAATGCTACCAGTATCATATAAGAAGCACAAATATAATGTTCTGTGATCCCAGCGGAGGAAGACATTCCTTTGGGACAAAATGAAGGCTTCTAGGTTAGGATTAGAACGCACGTAAATAAATGGTGGGAGGGCATTCCAGGTGGAAGGAATAAGTCTTTTGAACAAAGACTTGGAGCTGAGGAAGTACAGAATGCATATGAGGAGAATGTAATTCAATGAGGCTGAATTCTGGGATGCGTATCAAGGAGAGTAATGGGAAATGGAGTAAAAATAGGTTTTTGAACTAGGACTGATTCATTAATCAACAACTACTGATTGAGCACCACTTGTATGCCAGGAAGTGGTCTTGACGGTGGTGATGGAAGAATGGACAAGACAGTCTTTAATCTCATATAATGTTGCAAATTCCTTGGGTGCTAAATATAGAATTTTGATAGTCTGCAGGCAAGGATATTATCGAAAGCAGTATGGCAGCAACATGATCATAGCTTTTCAGAAAAAATTTTTTTTCAAAGCTACTATCACTAGTTGAAGCTGCTAGAAATCCTGTGCTATTCCGAGTTAACTTTTGCAGAAAGTAAAACAACTGGAATAATAAGTAAACTTTGTAAGTAATATCACATTTTAAAGAATAGATTCCACACCTATTGTCTTATTTGTTCCTTTTGTCAACCACATGACATCAGATATTATTATTATTTCCCTTTTATAGATGAGTCTAGAGATTAAGTGACTTACTGATGAGCATACAGCTTTAAGTGTGTGAGGCAGGATTTGAAAACATTCTATCATTTCAAATCCTCCAGGATTTTTCTAGTCTTCAGCCTCTATAGAACCAAAGGTTCCAAAAACAATCTTCCTGTGCGTATTTTTTCCTATATAATTTCCTGTCCCATTACTCCAACACTAGATGCAATGAAACACTAAGGCGATGATCATGGGCACAGATTTCTGAAAGTCTTTTCTACTGCCAGTTTAATTAGAATTAAAAACAGTATTGTGGGAGTTCCCATTGTGGTGCAGTGGAACTGAATCCGACTAGGAACTGTGAGGTTGCAGGTTCGATCCCTGGCCTCCCTCAGTGTGTTAAGGATCTGGTGTTGCATGAGCTGTGGGGTAGGTTGCAGATGTGGCTCAGATCTGGCATGGCTGTGGCTGCGGCGTAGGTCGGCAGCTGCAGCTCCAATTGGACCCCTAGGCTGGGAACCTCCATATGCTGTGGGTGGCATCCCAAAAAGCAAAATAAACCAATACTATAGAAATCATGTGAGCACATCACATCACAAGGCCGGATCCCAGCTGCATTACAAATACTGATTGCTGACTTCTGGTGGGGTTAAGTGTATACTGTTTTCTAACACTTCTGGATTGATATGTGTGTCTGCCCATATCTCCTGTTGGTATTTTTTTTCTCTCACCCTGAATATCGCCAATATTGATTTAATAGATCTTTCATTAAGGTGACATCTTTCAGAGGCTACAGCAACATTTATCTTTCATGGACTGCAAGAATGGCATTTCCCTAGAGAGGGGTTCTATTGGTTATTTATTAGGGCTTTATCCCAGGGGTGCTGAGGTGGTAGGAGACCACAAAGGGAGAACCAGGGTTTGGATACCCATTTGGAAAGTTTGAAAGATAGCAACAAACTGTTCATAAATTCTCTTTGCTGAGCCAACAGCTGCATTGAATGATACTGAAGTTTCTAGGCAATTGTACAACAGTTCCATTAAAGAGGTCTTTTGGCACCACACAGGTAAATCCATCTGTAACAAATATTCTCCACATGGCTCCAATAGCAACTATGGAGAGCCATTCCATACCACTCAGATGCATGATCTTGTTGAATTATCATAACCATTTTATGAGAGAACTTGTATTAGCCCTCTGTATTGTTGATATGTGACTCTTGCTAAACACACCTTGTGCCTTTGCACAAGCTGCTTCTTATTCTGGAAATGACTACCCCACCTTGTCTGCTGACCGAACTAGACTTAAATGTTGAAACCCACATTAAGTTTTCCCTACTCTGTGGCTCTTTTTCTTATTGTATACTCTCTAAATCATTCTTTTCACAGTATGGAGGACCAACTTTGTGCTTGGACCCATGATAGGCATTTGGGATACAACAGAGCAGTAAAGCAGATAAAAAAAGGGCCCTGTTCTTATTGAGATTTTTTTTTGTAATGAAGGAAGAGAGACAATAAACAAGCAAAAAATATAAGGATTTCATATTATGATATGTGCCATTAAGAAAAGAATACAGGGTGATGTCATAGAGAATAAGGATGCAGGTTGTGCCTGGGTGGTCAGTGAAGCCTCCCTCTGCCTCTGTCTCACTCCCTTTCACTTGTATTGTTATATTCACTGAACTTGAATGCATCTGTTGGTTTCCTCATCTTCTCTCCCTAACAGTCTGTAGACTTACCATCTGGGAAGCTTCCCATCTATGAATACACTGGTACAGAGGAAGCAGTTCAAAAATACTGGTTGAATTGACTTGAAGAAACTTAGGCCATGAACAGTTAAGTGACTTGCCCAAATTTCTACTACTAAAAATGTATAGATCACAATTTGAACCTGATCATTCTGACTCCAGGTGCAGTGTTCTTTCCCTGATTATGACAACCTTCTTTCGATGTCCTTTTCGACCCCTAAGCCCCTACATGATCTGAACTACTACCACACTCATCCAATACTCTCCCCTCACTCTGTTCCTGCCCACTAGCCTCTTTGTTGTTCCTTGAGCAGGTCATGTATGCTCCCACCTCAGGGTCCCCTACCTGTTTTCTTTGCCTGCAGTCCCCTTTACCCAGTGTTCTTTCCCCACATATTTCCTTGGCCAACAACTTTGTCTCCTTCATGTCCTTACTCAAATATCACCTTCCCAATGAGGGCTACTCTATAGTCCCTATTTAAATTTCCAACTTGCTCCCTCAGCACTTCTGATCCCTCTTAATCAGTCTGTCATTCCTTCTTCTTCCCCATGAAACTTATCTTCTACCATATTAGGTGGCTTCTACTATGTTTATTGTTTATTCTCTCTTCAGCTAAAAGATAAGCTCTAGAAAGGTAGGCTCTTGTTATATTTTGTTTACCATTATATCTTAAGGTTCTAGAACAGTGCCTGAAACATAATAGTCATCTAATAACCATTGAATGGACTTTGAATAAATTTATGTTTAATCAGATATTGCTTATACATCATTGAAAAGCAATCCCTTAATATCAAAATTCAATGGAACTAGTAAGCAAAGGTCATGCTGTGTTACCAGTGGGTCCTTTGATTCGGTATCAACTATGCCAAGTATAGCACAGGGCTGAGGCTTGAGTGGATAACAGGAAACATGGTACATTCTTACAGGGTGAAATGCTGTCTCATTTATAATATGCTGGATCTCTCTCCACTTGAGCATCAGGATAAGGTTCACATGTCTGGCCAACTTCTATTTACTCTGCTCTTAGCACTTTGCTAGGCACATTGAGAATAATTTAGGAACTGTTTGGTGAATGGTCTCACACATAGGCAGCAACTGAGCATTCGCTGGGTTCTCTTCTTATACCTTCCAGAATCTTTCCTCCAAAAGAATAGTAGTACATGATTCTCCAAGTGGGTTATGAATTTGAGCTGGGGTACTTTACATCAAACATGAGGAAGTAATGGGAGTGATGGGTTCTTTTTAAAATGACCCATTTCTGCCCATTAATTTTACTTTTCTGTTTATCCATGGAAGCCTTGCATCTGACAGCAAAGCAGCTACCAAGATAGGCTCTCTTCAGCTTGGCAAGCAAAGCCATCTTCCACAGCCAAATTGTATTTAAATAAATAGATCCTGACTTAGCTCCTTCATAATACTTCATTTGTTTTTCTGGGTGTTTTTAGAGGTCATCCAAATTTTATTTAAATGTTGCTGTAGCATAAACATTGCTTCAAAATGAAATTTTGAAACATTAAGCATTTTCAAATATGAGCTTTTGGTGGTATGCTTTGTGATCTTCATTTAGTTTTCAGAACTTGCCCTAGAACAAAAGGCTTTGAGGACATGGTCATTGAATTCAAATTATGTGGAATGAAATCTCATTTCTATGGAAGTTTAGAAGCTGAAGCCCTGCCTGTTCATTGTTACCACGCAGTCTATTTCCAGCCGTTCTCGCCTGCCATTTCCATACAGCTACCTCAAGGCGGCCTAATTCACCATACTGCATAATTTTACAGAAGTCTAGTTCTCTTGCATAAGACAATTAACCACAAAGGAGTCCCCACAGATACACAACCATACTAAATCTCATTTCCTCAGATATATAACTATGCAAAAGGCTCATCACATGGCTATGCTTTGATCTGATGCACATGTAAGTATACACACACTCCCCATATCCTTATACTCATGCCCCCACTCACTTCAATCCAGCCCAATTTTCCCCAGACACTCAGTACACAAGCTCCCTAGTGCTTGAACCTTTCTCCTCTCCCTTATAAGAGTCTTATCTATGATAGAAGGTGTAGGTCAATAGTGTGGAAAATGGTGTACATAAAAGAAATGAGTGGAGCATCTTAGTAAAATACTAATAAAAGGGAGAATTGTTCATTTATTAGATTAATATCTAATGCATAGCAGTTACCCTTAAAATGGTCAGAATGTGAGCAGTAAGTAAGCATGTATTTTATTTACTAAATATATCTGTTAGGTAACGGTATTTGATTTTTTCAAAAAATAAATTGAGGGAGTTCCCATTGTGGCTCAGCAGAAGTGAATCCAACTAGTATCCACGAGGATGCAGGTTCGATCCCTAGCCTTGCTCAGTGGGTTAAAGATCTGGCATTTCTGTGAGCTGTGGTAGAGGTCGCAGATGCAGCTTGGATCCTGCGTTGCTGTGGCTGAAGCATAGGCTGGCAGCTGCAGCTCCCATTTGACCTCTAGCCTGGGAACTTCTATATGCCACGGGTGCAGCCCTATAAAGCAAAACACAAAAAATAGCAACAACAAAAAAGAAATTTAATTTCTCTGAGGTAATGATCAAAACTTCCTTCAGCAGCAAAAATCCTTAAGCCATAGACCACATTTATATAAAGAAATCATAATAAGACTGAATTATTCTAAGAGCTACACAGCAAAATAATTCTGAAATTCTATGGAGAGTCTTCCATGAGTATTCAATAAAGTACTGATTGACACTTGAGTGAAATTACCTGAGGCTGGGAAAAGAGCATCAGAGGTAACAGTGCCTGAAGCTCACACAGGGCTTACCATAATAGTGCCTATTCCCAACACCCAGATGGGAAAAACTCAAGATTGACAGGGTATTGAGTGGAGTACTCAGAAGAGTCTTGCCTAAGTATGGGGAATAAATAGCCATAGAGAAAATATTGGTCTTTTTCTGCTTAGAAAATCTTAAAAAGTAGGATTTAGTAAGATCTAATTATTTCCAAGTAACTTAATTGCATTTGAGAACAGGCTCAAAATATTATAGGAATACAAAAGTATTTAACACACAACAATGTAAAATTCACAATGGCTGGCAACCAATTAAAAATTTCCAGGCATATAAAAAGTAGGAAAGTATGACCGATAATGAGGAAAACTGACAGATGTTAGAATTAGCAAAGAGGGGAATTAAAAGAGTTAGAATAACTGTATTTTATATGCTCAAAAATAAAGTTCGCAACATGGAAGATATAAATTGTACCAAACTTGAAGTACAACAGGTGAAAACCAAAATGTCCAAGATTTAAAAAAAAAATCACTGGATGGGATTAACAATACAGGAGAAAAGATCAATGGACTTGAAGACATAGCAATAGAAACAATCAAAAGATTGAAAAAGAGCATTTTAAAAACAAGAAAAGAGTGAACCATGAGGCAACTTCAAGCAGCTTGATATACATGTAATTGGAGTCTCAGGTTAAGGGGGTAGTCAAAAAATATTTGAAGACATAATGACCAAAACTTTTCTAAATTTGATAAAAAAATTATAAACCCACAGATTCAAGAATCTCAATGAAACCCAGGTAAAAGAGACATGAAGAAAATGAACCCCAAGGGAAGTTATAACTACATTTCACCCACGGGAAACACGAGGGTTTGGGCGCCAACCCTCTACACAGTTGAAAATTTTACATTCAGCCCTCTGTATCCACAGTTTGCATCTGTGGATTCAACCAACCATGGATTATGTAGTAAGTACTATATACTATGTATTCATTGAAAAAAAAAAATCCACTCAGAAGTGGACCTATGCAGTTCAAACCCATGTTGTTCAAGGGTCAAGTGTAAATTGCTCAAAACCGACAATAAAGAGAAAACCTCAAAATCAACTGGAGAAAAAAAATACACATTATATATAATATAAAAAAGAAAAAAATCTGCTGTGAAATCTAGCAGATTTCACACTGGAAACAAAATAGGAAAGAAAAGATAGTGCAGTGATATTTTTAAAGTACTGAGAAAAAGAAATTATAAATCTAGAAATCCATACCTAGCAAAAATATTTTTAAAAGATAAAACTATAAATAATGACTTTTTAAGACATACAAAAGGTGAAAGAATTCACCACCAACATACCTACACTATAAAAATATTAAAGGAAAGCTTTCAAGAGGGAAAATGATACCACATGGAAATATAGACTTAACACAAAGGAGGTAAAATTAGTAAATATGGTAACTATAGTTGACCCTTGGACAATGCAGGTTTGAACTTCATGGGTCCAGTAACACATGGATATTTTTCAATAGTAAATACTACAGTACTACACAGTTCACGGTTGGTTGAATTTGCAGATTCAGAGGAACTGCAGATATGGAGCCCCAACTATAAACTACATGAGGATTAACTCCTGCTATAAGATACAAGCTAGAATTTGTCATTTCAACAAAGAAGCACAGACTCAGAGTTTAGTAGAACTACAGATATTTCAAATAATAGGCCATTGGCTTCTGAGCTAACCCCCCTTAGAGAAGTTACAGCTTGTACTTGTTGACTGAATAGGTGCTTTGTTGTCCTTAAGCAGACATACTTCATAAAGCAAACTGCTGATCCAAGACCAAGAGAAAGAAGAATTAATTACGTAGGACTGAGTAAACTGATATGGGATATTTACTTGTGGTTATTTGTTTAGAATATGGGTCATATTATTTTTACTTGTTATTTTATGAGTATATGAAGAAGTCCTTTATCTTTCTTAAGCTCTTTGAAACCACAGTTTACTAAATTATGCTTCTGTAAACTGAAATGAATCATCTTTACATGGTAACTGATTCTCACTGACCCCTCGAAATTCACAGACAAATACATTTACTGAGTCTCTTTACTTTTTGTGGCAATAAAATTATTTGCATTGGCCCATAACAATATGCTCTTCTTTTTGCCAGGATATACTAGACCAATTCAATTGTGCAACCAAGGCTGGAGTGCCATATTTGAGAATGATTCTCTTTTAGTCAAATGTGACAAGCCCACTGTTAAGAAACATAAAATGGGGTTAATGCCTACAAAGCCCCTCTAGCAAACTAGCCTGGTATCTGACAAGAGAGTCCCAATCTCACAGGTGATAAGGAAGGTCACTTCTTGACAGGTCAGGGACTTTGTCAAAATTGGGGGACCTGAAAGAGAGAGGATTTCACTTAAATTTATAGGTTCCGTACATGAAGTCTGGTGCAGAGTGTATCTTGGGCTTGGTTTCATTGGTAAGGAGAAAAATACAATAAAGGTTTTTCTAATATCAAACTCAAGACTTCTTATGTAAACTTCTAGACAGAAGTTATATGGGAACCAAGGTAGCTGCTCAATACCATATATTTCTACATTTGCAGAAGAAACTCAAGGAGGCCTATGTGATTAAATAGCATTCTTGTTGCACCTATTAGAAATAAACATGCCAAACCTACCAAGGGAAACCTCCTTAAAAATAACATTTGGAGATTGTTTAGGATAGCAAGAATAGGTACTGTCAGAAAAAAAAATTGTGAAGCTTGAAAATGAGACACATCCTTTCAATATCTATGGGAACAAAGATTGTGTAGAGGAATGAACTTAGCTTATCTCATTGTTTACTCACTTTTTCTTGCTACTCATTGATAGATCAATTGGTTAATTAACTAGTGAATGCTTAAAGAATCTACAACTAATTTTAAGATAACCATTTTACTGGGAATTCCCATTGCGGGTCGGCAGGTTATGAACCTGACTTGTATCCATGAGGATGTGGGTTCGATCCCTGGCCTTGCTCAGTGGGTTAGGATCCGGCATTGCCATGAACTGTGGTGCAGATCACTGATGTGACTTGGATCCTGTGTTGCCATGGCTGTGGTGTAGGCCGGAAGCTGAAGCTCTGATTCGACCCCTAGCCTTGCAACTTCCATGCTGCAAGTGTGACCCTAAAAAGACAGAAAAAAATAAGAATCTTTTCTACTATAATATACTACTTCCAGATTATTTTTCATGAACCCATCAGTAATTGATTCACTGACCTTGATGTAAGCTCAAACCTGGGGCTCTTCTTTACAATATATTTTTTAGAAGTAAGCAGAGAATTTACTATAAGATGGAATTTACAGATCAATAATTAAGCATGATATTGAAAATTCTGCTTTTTAAAAACTGTTAATTATTTAAAGAAATGTTCTCTTTTTTCATAATGTATTATATCAGCAAAATAAAACAATTTTAAATAGAATGATTTTACAATACTTGGAGCCCCTGCAACAAATTACAATTAATGAGAATCTAAATGTTCTCTTTATAATAATTTTTATATAACTCATTTTGTAGTCATATTGTTTATTTGTAAATAAAGTTCCTATACTTATGAAGTTTTTTGTTAACTTGTAGTTTTCTTTCAGTACAAATGCAAATAATTTTTCCTCAATAGAACATATAATCTTAAATATTTATGACCTTTTGGACATTACCTAATCTATTTGGTTAAATTTCCTATAAATCTCTTAGCTTTGTAATTATTTTTTTGGAATGGCCATAATATCTTGCTGGTTCCCTCATTAATTAATTGGTTAAATAAAGTCTTTTTCAGTGTTAAGAAAGAAAATAAAAGGAAAAGAAAAAGATTAAATTAGGTGATTTCTAAGGTCCTGTCTAGCTCTTATCCATTTGTATTTCTATGTCCTGAGTGTATTATTGAGAGTAACTTTGGAGAGCCTTAGAAGAAATTAAAAGATGAAGACAGATGGAGGCTTTTCTGTTTGCACTCTCTGAGGATGCTAGTTTCTATCACACCTCTAGTTATGGCGTATAGACAGAGAGTAGTGAAGCATTCATTAACATTATAGATTCTCAAACTTTGGTAATGAAGAATAGAGGGAAAATTACTTACATTTGTAAGCTGCCATGTTTCTGACAAATACATTGATTTCTTCTATTCTTTAAAAGAACAGAATGTTTGAAAAAATATTTTGGTGAATGTTTTTATATATTTTCGAGAAAACAACAGAAAAGGGAGTGTAGGTAGAGGAGACAGTACTGATTGTTTAAAAAGTGATATTACAACTTAGAATCGCCATTTTTCCCCAGTTTTATTGAGACACAACTGACATATAACATTGTGTAGGTTTAAGGTGCACAAGGTGATATTTGATACACATATATTATGAAATAATTACCACGGTAAAGTTAGTTAACACATCCGTCACTCCACATAGTTAAAATTTGTGTGTGTGTGGTGAGACTTTTTAAGATTTACTCTCTCAGCCACTTTCAAGTATAAAATAACAGCATTGTTACCTATTGCCACCATCTGTATCTTAGATTCCCAGAACTTGGTCATCTTATAACTGGAAGTTATACCCTTTGACCAACATCCTCCCTCTTCCCTCACCCTCCAACCCTGGTAACCACTCACTGTTTCTATGAGTTCTGCTTTTTTGGATACCACATATAAATGGAATCATACAGTATCTGTCTATCTCTGTCTGACTGACTTTGCTTAGCATAATACCCTCAAGATTCACCTGTGTTGTCAGAAACGGCAGAATTTCCTTGCTGCTCATGGCTGACCACATCTTTATCCACTCATGCGCAGATTGACACTTAATTTGAGGCATGCGCAGTGCTAGGGTGCCGTGGACCAGTTAAGGGTATCCGAGGACAAAGTGTTCCCAGTGGGCTCTGGGCGGGCTTCTTGATGGAGCCTGCGATGCAGTTAGTAGGATCTGCTTCCATGTAACAGCCCGGAGTCCTATCTCCTAGCTTCTTTCCAACCCCAGTCCTGCAGCTCAGGATTCATACTCTGGGTGGGGCGAGAGAGAAATGGACCTCTTTGGCCGCATACCATACAGCTGGGGAAGCCAGGAGCTAACTCACGTGTTCTCACTTTCCCTAGGGGTAGAAATCAACACTGAAAAGGTTTCTCTGCACCAAGCCGTGCCGCCGTGGGGGAGCAGTGGTGCTCTTACCCACTCAAGTGCAACCGACCGCAGATATTTTTTGCTCCAATGATGTGCTGCCACTTTCCGTCTGGGAATTTTGACTTCCTCAAAGGCTCTCTCATCCGTGGGCTCCGGGACCACGACCAAGAGGGGCTGAAGCTGGTTCATGGGCCGCTGAAGGATCCACAGCCAAGACCAAGGTCTGTATACCTATTACCCAACAAGTGGGTGGGGGAGACTCTTCCTGGGTCCCTTGGCACGTGGTGGTGGATCCCACAGCTGCCACAAATGCACTTTTGTCCCTAGAGGATGACAGATTGTTATCGAGAGGGGCATACGAATAAGGAACGTCCTGTTCAGCCATATTGCTGACATCACTCTGGAATCTCCATTCTTAAGTTGTAAGGAGAGCTTAAGTTCTCCTTTTGGAGAAAGACTAGGCAGCCACAGATATCCCAGTCACTGCTGGCGTGTTTCCCTCCGTTTCAAAGTTCATTCTAATCAGAAAGCAAGTACTCAGAGTGCCTTGCTTTACCTGGGGGTGTTTATTATTGCAACGTGAAAATCAACATAGTTCCCCTCTGTCTGAGCCAAGAATCTAAAGTGGTGGGAGAAAAACAACGATAGCCTAGAGAATTTGTTACTGAGTTCTGTGAATGAGTAAAAATGTCTTCTTTTGCCTTCTGCTTCCATTGGTCAGTGAGAAGTAGCTCCATATTCTTTGTTTCCTGTGCCATTTTAATTGCATATATTCCTCCCAAACCATACTGCTTCTGGGTTGTTAATCTGGTGAACTCAAAGCCTTTTACTCACAACTATGGATGACTTCAAATAAGCAAAAACAGTATGCAATGGGAAGGTTTGGAATTACTGGGGTGAAACTGTTGAGAGCATGAAAAACATTGAGAGGAATTGAAGGAGAAAGGCAAGTATACATGTATGTGAATAGCCCATGTCCGCTTCCAAGAAAGACTCGAGATAACATATATAGAAGTATGACTTTTCTAAGAGGAGAGATCTTAACTTTGGATGAAACACATAAACCAAGTGGTAGAAAGAATAGAATATATTACATTGAAAACCCTGTCTGAGAATAGCTCTCATGAAATGCAGATCTAAACTGCTTGAGACTGGCAATGAATAAGGAAACCTGCATCACTGTAGTTATTCTTGTTTTAGTATGAGTGAGTATATAAGTAGGTAAAATAAATGTTTTCTTTCAACAAACTCTAGGATGATTGTGTCCAGAGGGACTGTGAGAGGAGTGTTAGTGATATCCTTGATGGCATTCCCCAGTAGTGAAACGCATGGTGCTTAGGACATCCAAGGGCAAAGACGTTTTGTAGTTCTATAATGTGACATTTTTGTGACCTAGGTGTTGTTAAATATGCAAGCAAAAAAAATGTAACTTAACTAAAGAATTTAAGGTACTTCTAAAGGTTTATATTTTTTCTACTATAGCAGCCAACCAACAACTAATTAACCATTTTATCAACTAATAATTATGCTAAATCAGGCTGAGATTAGGGTACCCCCAGCTGCTGTAATGAATATACACCTATGTGTATAATGGCCTAATGAAAATATAGATTTATTTCTTGCTCACTAAAAAATGTAAATGGATGTTTCTGGTTGCGGAGGGGCGGGGGGTTGGTCCTCATAGAAACAATCATTGACCCAGGCTGACAAAGACTTCGCCATCATCATTCTTGGTCTCCATGGTAATCTCCATCCAAATCAGCTGGAAGGGGGAAGGAGAATGAAAACACTTGAGAGATTCTAATGCAGCAAGGATTAACATGGCACACATTATTGCCTCTCACATTTCCTTGGCTAGATCTCATTTGTGTGAGCACAAGTTGATGGAATGAGGCTAGGAAATGAAATTTCCCATCAGGTGAATTGCTAAGTTTCTGCCATTCTGGTTAAAGTATTCCTTTGTATCCTTCTCACAAAGGGCACGCATTTGAGATCTCTTCGAGTGAGACACACCAACATCTCATGCAGTCATTAAATCTAGCTCAGTCAGACATGGTTCTTGATATTTTGACTACCTGTGACCTAAAAAGACAAGCTGAATTATCAGTACCTCCACTTCACTGTACCCGATATAGAATGGTGGGATGGGGAAGGGTGAGCACAGTAAGAAATCCCATTCAGAAAGGGAAAATTGAGAAACATAGAGCAATAGCTGATTCAGAGCAAGGATGCAAATCAGCTGGGAAGATATTCTGAAGATTTTCCTGCCGTGGCAGTGAAGGAACTTCTGTGGTAAGCCCCTAATTCCGCTTTCTCAGAAGAATTCCTTCTTTCTATTATTCTCAGTGGCCCCTGGCTATCTGTACATTCTGAGATGTTCTTTATTGTTCATTCTTCTTCATTGCTACATCTGAAGTGAGAAAGAAATGAACAGCCCTGACAGCTGACAGCTGGTAGCAGGCCTGGCAACTAAATTTAGGCCATGGTGTTTACTGATAAATAGCTAGGCCGTGGTGTTCCCTGCTGAACTAAACAATTCCATACAATATCAACAATATTTGAAAAGAGATCACCCCATGACCTTGCTGAAATAAGAGCAAACAGAAGACTACTCAGTAATCAGGACTCAACACAGACAAAAAGCAAGAACACTACGTAACTACACACACAAAAAAAGAGAACTAAACTTCTCCCATTCCTGGTTAATGTAACTGCTTTACCAATGGCAACTCTATCCGCATGTCCTTCCTTCTACTTCATGGATAAAACTTCCATTACTAAGCTACAGAATTGTCCTTGTCTCCTGATGGCATTCAATCCAGAAAAGATCTTGGTTTCTTTAAATTCTCCCTGAAATTATGGAGCACAAACCCAAACACTTCCATCTGCCAAGTACTGAATTGTCCCTATACCCCATAAATTTCTTAGGTTGCAGTCCTAATGTCCTGTACTTCCAAATGTAACCATATTGGGATATCCTGTATATAGAGAGGTGATTAAGTTAAAATGAGATTTTTTTTTTAATAGGGGGCCCTAATCGAATCTGACTGGTATCTTTATAAAAAGAGGAGATTAGGACTCAGAAACCAGAGGTGCATGCACAGCCATGTGTAAGTCAGAGAGAGAGGCCTCAGAAGCCAAATCTGGTGACACTTTGAGCTCAGACATCTAACCTCCAGAACTGAGAAACTTCTGCGAAGCCATGCAGTCTGTGGTATTTGGTATGGTAGCCCTAGCAAACTAATACATGGCCCTAGCTCCCTCTTCCTCAGGCACTATGATTCCTCATGGTGTGTGGTCTTCCTTGCCTCAGCAAGTTAGAAAATCTAATCTTTTTGACTACAGGAGTGTCCCTCATGGTCTTTAGTACTGGCCTTTATTGTGAGAGTGGAGAGGACATTCTCTTTTTGGGAAATATATGAGTTTTGCAATATGCTTCTTGGTGGTACCTATTTGGGGGTCAAGTATTTTACAGAATATATAATATGTATATATATTTATATACTTCTATGTATATATTTTTACAGAATATGTAATATGTATATAATATACTTTTACACAGTATATAGTATGTGTGTATATGTATTTATGTATATACATACATGCCTTTGGAAATTAGTACTATAAAAAAAAAGTAGGTTTCTAGGTTTCTATCTTACTTGTTCACAGGGAGTTCAATGTGCCAATAATTATAACCAAAGTTCTTTCTTAGACTTTGTTAAATATCTCCTGTTTGCTGGTTTTCCTTACATGATTTCTCTCTTAACTTAATGCTACTACATGAGACCACCTGAGATTATCTGAGTTTGTAGGAAGGTAACACCCTTAAACTGAGTCACTTTGCTTAACTGCTAAGTTTTAATGGGTATTTGTTGGTCAAAACTTTTGTCAGTCTTATTTCATATTTTGGAGTGGGGGTTGTTCCAAAAGCAGTCAGCCTTTCTAATAATGGAAACTCCAAATGTCTGGACTCTGTAGTTCTTTTTTATTTTTGCTTGTGAACCTAAGTATTCTTTCCTGATCTCATATTTTTCTTGTCTTATTTAAAGATAGGGAGTTATTATCACCTTGCTAAACATCAGAAGCAACCATCAACACATAGTAACACTGGCTTTTTCAAAACATTTTCTCTAAGAGCCACCAGTTCAGTAGGTACTGATCTGCCTTTCAAGTTTCTAAGGTAATAGTTTTACTGAATGTTTTGTTATAGAATTACACAGCTCTTCAGTTTTTTAGCTTCCCATATTTATTATCGTTATTATCTGTTGCCTAAACCAATGCCATGTATTTTAGGATTTTGTTATAGTAGAAATCTACTCCAAGATGCTAAATTCTATACTTTGATAACAGTAGTTATTATACAGTATGTAAAAGTTTGTGGGAAATAACAGTTTAACTGAAACCAAAGTCAATCCTTCCTGCAACTATATGGTTTCTTTTTGCCTAATATAACTCTAGTATCTCAACATGTTCAAAACTAGTTTCAACAATAACTTTTACCCTGACCTGTTTTTTCTCAAGTGCTACCCATCTCAGTAAATGGCCCTACCACCTGCCAAGTTCCTCAAGCCAGAAACCTCTCTCTTCTATTTCTAAGCCATTAATAAAGCCTTAAATAGCTCTTGAATCTGCCCCTCTTCTTCAGCTGTACTCTCATTTCTCTTATTTAGATTCTTCTCATCTCTAACCTAAATTATTCACTAGACCTTCAAATGATCTTACTTCTCCCATCCTTTTCTCCTCAAAACTCTTCAATGGCTTTCTATCACCCTTACAGTATGTCCCAGACTCTTTACTATGGCCTACAAGGCCCTTAACCCTGCCCACCACTCTAACTTTTATCTCCTGCTCTTTTCATGCCTTGCTCAACCAATGACTTCTCAGTTCTTTGAAATGCAGGCCATCCTCCCTCTCACCTCTGAACCTTTACACATATCGACTTTTCCTCCTAGAACACCCTTTACTGTAACTTCTTTCTTGTACTTGACTGCCATTCATATTTGGGACCTTGATTTAAGTGACTCTTTTTCTCTTAACCTACTGCTCCCATAGAAGATTCTGAGTTACATCTCTCTCGCATGTGCTCTCATATGACTTAAATTCCACCCCATTTTAGCACAAATTAATCCCTTATACTTATAAAACTATAATGATAATGATAACAATAGTAATGATAACATTTATAGACTCTTTACACCGTACCTGGCACTGTGTTGCATATTGAGAATGTAGTGTTGAGAAAAAGAGATAAAAGCAAGTGACTACACAAGTAAAAATGTATTGGGTTGAAAAAAATACACATTGGGTTGAATCACATGACATTGTTACTATTTGACCATCTTTGACCTAGAAGAATGGCAGCTTCACATAACTGGCCTAGTCGTTTGAAGTTTGCTAAGTAGTAAAAGAACACTGGAAAAGGGAAAACATAGGAAGGGTGGACTGATTCCTTCAGAAGGGGTGGTCCAGGTAAGCCTCCTGAGGAAATAATATTTGATCTGAGGATAACCAAGTGGACCCAGCCAGATTAGGCTGGGGGATAAATTTGCTAGATATGGGAAATGCTCACTGCGCTGTATGATAATTTCCTATTTCACCTGTTTCCTTCACTAAACAGTAAGCATCACAATGACAGTCATATTCACTTTTGTGAAACAAGAGGTATGCAATTAAAGTGTGCTTAATGCATAAAGGAGTGCCCAAACAAATGCGTGAGCAGTTCTGGACTCCAAGCATACTGTCAGTATTGTCTCCCAGCCTAACCTTTCTCTCAAGCTCTGTATCATCTAATGGTTCTGAGATTCTGATATTTTTCTGTAATCAGAGTACTGACCGCAACCTTCCTGCATTCTCTTATTGAAATTCTGCATGGAAAGCTTTTATTTAGTTTACGTGGCTAATTTATACTCATCCTTCAGTACTCCTATTAGGAGTCACCTCGTCCAGGAAGAGTTTCCTAACCACTTCCCTTTTACCAAGCCCATCCTATTCTCTCTTCCCTCTAGTACCTTGAACTTCCCACTATCCTGACACCTACCCCATTATTTGAAATGACTTGGCATTAGATTGTGAAATACTCTAGTGTAGTAATTTCTATTTTCCATTGTATTGCCAATAATAAGGGCTCCAGAATGATCACTGAACGATCATTCTGAATGAATGATCCTGAGAATACAAGAACAGTCTATCTGTCCATCTATCACAAGAGATTTAGTTTACATGAAAACAAGGAATTTAAGGAGTTCCCTTCGTGGCTCAGTGGTTAACGAATCCAACTAAGAACCATGAGGTTGCAGGTTCGATCCCTGGCCTTGCTCAGTGGGTTAAGGATCCGGTGTTGCCGTCTGCGTGTAGGTTGCAGACGCGGCTTGTATCCCATGTTGCTGTGGTTGTGGGGAAGGCCGGCGGCTACAGCTCCTGTTAGACCCCTAGCCTGGGAACTTGCATATGCCTCGGGTGCGGCTCTAGATAAAAGGCAAAAACACAAAACAAAAAAACAAGGAATTAAAATTTTTGGATATCAAGATGGAGGTAAAGAAAACTTAAGATATTTGGTGTTTGGGAATTACAAAAATATTATACTAAATTCAAAAAGTTATATTTTAGATGCTGTTTTATTTCACATCTCTGCCTTATCCTAAAAAAAATACATAGATGATGAATACAATCATGATGCATCAAATGAACAATTAGGAATTGGAGAGGGGGGTGGCTACTGTAAATAGCTGAGAAATGACAATTTTGTTATCTTGAACACAGAACAGTTTGATGACTATAAAATTTGAGAGTATTTGAACACTTTATCCTAAAAGATAAAGGAGAAAAAGTGAGTTGGCTCACGGGTAGATACTTATAGAAAGTAACATCTGAGGAATTCCTCTGATTCTGGATCAGTGTTTTTCTCTGCCGATAAAACAAATAAACAGAACCTTGTATAATGTCCTGGGATGCTGTGATCCAGAGGTGTTAGCTTCCACAACTCTGCTGAGGCCTGCAAAGTTGATATTTGAGTTGAATGTAGCAAGTGGAAGGCAGTGGAAAGAAGCCGACTGATTGTGTCTGCTTATCAGTGTAGCATAGCCCTGACCAAGGCTTTTACAGAGGAGCCAAAACCAGCATTTTCACACTTTTCAGGAGAAAGTGACAGACGGAGGCAATATTGAGGCTGCCCAACATCTTTGGATGAGAACCGAAGGCAGAGCTGGAATTCATACCTGGGCAGGTCCTGGCTCATCAAGTAGCACTCAGACCCAAAGAAGGTGTAAAGGAGCCAGTTTAGTCTGATGACCATTCATGCTGCTTCTTGTGGTAGAGAGAAGCTTTGAAGGCCCTGACCTGGTTTCTGTGTATCATTTTTCTGCTTCCTAAGGTGACAAGACCCTGACTTAATCTTGAGTTAGTGCCAGATACTTTAATTTTTATTGAAATATAGTTGATTTACAATGTGTTAATTTCAGATGTAAAGTGATTCAGTTTTACATATGTATATATATATATATATATATATATATATATATATATATATATAAATATGTATAGTTCTTGACATCATCTTCCATTATATGTTATTACAACATATTGAGCATAGTTCCCTGTGCTATATATATATAGTAGGGCCTTGTTGGTTATCTGTTTTATATATAGTGGTGTGTATATATGAATCTCAAAATATACATAGTCTCCTAATTTATCCCTCCCCCCTTTCCCCTTTGGTAACCATAAGTTTGTTTTCTATGTCTATGAGTCTGTTTCTGTTTTGTAAGTTCATTTGTATCCTTTTATTAGATTCCACATATAAGTGATCCCATATGATATTTGTCTTTGACTTCCTTCACTTAGTATGAGAATCTCTAGTTCATCCATGTTGCTGCAAATGGCATTATTTTGTTCTTTTTTATGGCTGAATAGTATTCCTTTGTATATACGTACCACATCTTTATCCATACCTCTGTTAATGGACATTTAAGTTATTTCCATGTCTTGGTTACTGTAAATAGTGCTGCTGTAAACATTGGGGTGCATGTATCTTTTCTAATTAGAGTTTTCTCTGAATATATGCCCAGGAATAAGATTGCTGGATCACATGGTAACTCTGTTTTTAGTTTATTAAGGAGCATGGAGGCATGCTGTTCTCCATAGTGGCTGCACCAATTTACATTCCCACCAAAATACCCTCTCCTTATTATTTGTAGACTTTTTGATGATGGCCATTCTGACCAGTGTGAGGTGATACCTCAATGTAGTTTTAATTTGCAGACTACGCCCACAAGAAACTTGTCTTCAGATGAGGTTAATCCTGTATGATATTGAAGTTCTGGCCAGGACGGATGCTGCTATCATGTTTTCCTGGTCTTTTGTTTATGTTCAGAAATGTATCACCCATCAAGATCGACATGAATTTCTTAAGTCCTGAGATCTAATGTACAGCAGGTGACTCTAGTTATACTGTATTGCATACTTGAAATTTGCTAAGAGGTAGATCTTAAACATTCTTACACGTGCGCGCACACACACACACACACACACACACACACACAAAGGTAATTGTGTTAGGTTGTGTATGTGTTAATGAACTTGATTGTGATAATTATTTCACAATGTATACGTATTCCTGAGTCCAAGCTTGTTTTGCTAGCCGCTGGACAGGCCTGTGAACTTAAAAAAAAATGTACAACCTGAAAGTTGAGAGTCAAGTTTTATTTGGGGTGAAATTAGGACTTAAACCAGGAGATAGCATCTCCGGTAGTCCTGAGAAACCTCTCTGAGCCAGTGAGGGAGGAGCTAGGATATATAGGAGCTTTTGCAACAAAGGGCAGGGAGCAGGAACAAAAGAGGCCTGGGCTCACTGAAATCATTCCTTTGATATGCACCTCTGCTATCAGAGCCAGTATCTTGAGTTTTCACAGCCTACGGGACTCACTGGCTCTTACCCTTGGAGGTGACTGCATTCACAGGTGACCATGACATTCTTTGTTTTATCCTTAACTACAGACCTGGCCAGATAGCTCTGAGATAAGGCCCCAAAGAGGAAAGGGGATGGCTGTGTGTGTGTGGGGGGAGAATATCAAGATATGAAAAAGGTGAGGTGGAGGTGTATGCAGCATACACACGTTTTACAAAAGTTTGTTGCTGATTTCCCAATGGTCACAAGGAGCAGATGTCACCATAAAGGAAAGGATTTTGGTGTTTTTTTTTTTTTTAGATATGAGGAGATGTAAGAATTGGACACATAAAATCTTCTCCTAAAAATATCTGAAGACCAGTTCTTCCAGTTTTCCCAGAGTACAGAGTGCTTCACTCCTGATTTTCACCCTGAGCTCTGCTCAGGGTGTACTGCTGGTTGGCAGCTGCAGTGGCTCATAATTTATCCATGTAGAGGCTGATGGCAGGTGCCAAACTTCAGTTCACAGGCCAATAAATCCAGAGATGAGGAGGTGTTGGGGCAAAGAATAATGACTTTATTCTGAAAGCCAGGAGTATGAGAAGATGAACTAGTGTCCTAGAAAACCGTCTTATTGGGGTCTGAATGCTGTGTTGCTGTGGCTGAGGCGTAGGCCGGCAGCTACAGCTCCGATTAGACCGCTAGCCTGGGAACCTCCATATGCTGCCGCGGGTGCGGCCCTAGAAAAGGCAAAAGGACAAAAAAAAAAAAAAA
>PVHT021183598.1:1586859-1608194 GCA_004024745.2 Catagonus wagneri
CTGGATCCTTAACCCACTGAGTGAGGCCAGGGATCATACCTGCATCCTCATGGATACTAGTCGAGTTCATTAACCACTGAGCCATGATGGGAGCTCCCCATCACAATTATTTAGTTATATCTCATTAAAGCTAGAAAAATAAATGTTGTCTTTGTTTTTAAGCTGGAAGTAAAATTCACTTCTGTACTAAGTGCTTCTTTTTCAGATGATGATCATAACCACTATTATTTTTGTGTGGACTTAACAAAAAGAAACTTGCCAGGCACTCTGAATGAACTTCATGTGTATGGTATTATTTAATCATTAAGAGTTAGGCTAGCATGTTAGTCAGGGTATAAGGTCTAGAGTCAAACTGGTGAGATCAGCATCCTAGATTCATCACTTTCAAACTCTGTGGACCCTGGGCCTAGCTTCCCAATGGCACTGGATTACTAAGATGCATAGGACCTGGTCATTGACTGCGTGGAGCTCGCAGACTGGTAGAAGTTTTCAGTCTAGCACAGGGGTAGGCAAACGCTGGGCCCATTCACTAAATCCAGCCCACTGCCTGTTTCTGTAAATAAAGTTTTAGGAGGTCCCGTTGTGGCTCAGTGGGTTAAGGACCCGATGTTTTCTCTGAGAGGATGAGGGTTTGATTCTTGACTTCACTCAGTGGGTTAAGGATCTGGCGTTGCTATAAGCTGCAGTGTAGGTTGCAGACGCAGCTCCCATCTGGTGTTGCTGTGGCTGTGGTTTAAGTTGCATCTGCAGCTGCAGATTCGACCCCTGCCTCTGGAACTTTCATAGGCCACAGGTTCGGTGGTAAAAAGAAAAAAAAAGTTGTATTGGTACACAGTCACACCCATTTGTTTGCATATTGTCTATGCTTGTTTTCATGCTATGGTGGCTGAGAGGAGTAGTTGTCACAGACAACCATATGGCCAGCAAGGCCTAAAATATTTACTATCTGGCTCTTTGTAGAAAAACGTTTGCCAAACCTTGTTCAAGTGCAGTGCTTTCAGATCATCATTAAAATCCAGTGCATACTGGTGAAGAGCACAGGCTTTGGTGTCAGACCGGTGTGGGTTCAAATAGGAGCTTGGCAAGTTATGCAACAATGTGACCTTGAACAAGTTACTCTCCTTACTTGATTTTCCTTGTCTGAAAAATATAGTAAGAATACCTGCCTTGGAGTTCTCGTTGTGGTACAGCAGAAGCAAATCTGACTAGGAACCATGAGGTTGTGGGTTCGATCCCTGGCCTCGCTCAGTGGGTTAAGGATCCAGCATTGCCATGAGCTGTGGTGTAGGTCACAGACACGGCTCAGATCCCATGTTGCTGTGGCTGTGGCGTAGGCCGGCAGCTGTGGCTCTGATTCGAACCCCCAGCCTGGGAACTGCCATTTGCCACAGGTATGGCCGTAAACAGCAAAAAAGAAAAAAAAAGAGAGAATTGGGAGGATGTGAGGATGAAGCAAGGCAGTCGAAGTGAAAAGTTTAGCTCAATGTCTGGCACATAGTAATTGCTCACAGATTTTTAGCTGCCGCTATTGTTGTTCTTGTGAGCTCCTTATTGGAACCTCATTGGCTTTGCTAGAGCAGGACATGGTGGGTGGGAAAGGATAGAGGATAAAGTAGTGGTGGAATCCTGAGTGTGGGATGGATGACAGAAGCCACTGACAGGCTGAAGAGTTTACATTTAGGCATATGAAAAACAGGGAGGCATTGAAAGCTGACAAATAGGAAGGGAGAAGAGCATGATGAAAAATTCTACTTAGGGAAGATGTTAGGTATCTTCTTCTTTCTTTTCTATAACACACAGTATGATTTATTATTTATTATATGTACTTTTTACTATCTGTCTCTTACTGCCAGGATATCAATCCCATGGGGTCAGGGATCGTTGTTTTAATTACTAATGGATCCCAAGCACCTAGGACAGTGTATGACACCTACAGGGCCCTCAGTAACTGTTGAATATATTTGGCCAGCAATGTGTAGGCTGGGCAAGAAGCAGGACCATCACTTAGAAGGTCAGCGTACTCACCAGTAGGTGTGAGAGCATGGGTGCTAGTTTAGGGTAATGGCAAAATGTCAATGGAAAGATAATGATAACAGTGTTGTTTATTTCAAAATATTTTCTGGGTTTAGTAACTAATGAACAAAAGGAGTCAAGGAAAAGTTTGTTGAAGTAATGTATTTTGCTCTCTGAAAAATTATAAACATGTGAAATATCACACCTGGTTGGATCCTCAGACCAGTTAACAGGTATAGTTGATACCAGGGAAATGCATATGTGAGGGAAAATATGAGGCAAACAACTCCTACCACTTCTGACAAAACAAACCACTAAGTGTCTTGTCCTGCAAACATGTGGGAAAGAACTAGTTCTAGTCTCTGACCTCTATCTGAATCACTGTGATTTATATTACAACCTGGACAGTTTTACTACTTCAGTATAATCTCATGTCTGAGTTGCAGTCCTAATGCCTTACTTGAGTTTTGATATGACTCTTGTTGCCATTTTGCTGAAGACTTCAACATTCATAAATATACATTGACTTGCTAATGTATCAGGCTGCTAAAGATGCATTTAATTGCTTAAAATATGCTGATGAAAACGCTGTTTTTGAAGGAATTTCTCTTTTAGGACCTAGGATGAGTGAAAGAGCTGTCTAGAGTGGCCTGTCAGCCTTGTGCCTTTCTTTTTTCTTTTTTAACTCAATGAATTTTATTAAATTTATAGTTGCACAATGATCACCACAACCCAATTTTATAGCATTTCCATCCCAACCCCCCAGCCCATCCATCCCCCCACAACCTATCTCCTTTGGAAACTATAATTTTTTCAAAGTCTGTGAGTCCGTATTTGTTTGGCTAAGAAGTTCATTGTGTCCTTTTTTAGATTCCACATGTAAGTGCATTGGATGTTGTTGTCTCATTGTCTAACCTCACTTCATATAATAATTTCTAGGTCCTTCCATATTGCTGCAAATGCCGTTATTTCTTTCCTTTTAATGGCTGAGTAATATTCCATTGTATATATATACCGCATCTTCTTTATCCACTCCTCTGTTGATGGATATTCAGGTTGTTTCCATGTCTTGGCTATTGTGTAGAGTGCTGCAATGAACACTGGAGTACATGTATCTTTTTGAGGCATGGTTTTCTCTGGATAGATGCCCAGGAATGGGATTGTTGGATCAAATGGTAGTTCTATGTATAGTTTTCTGAGGCATCTCCATACTGTTTTCCACAGTGGTTGCACCAGTTTACATTCCCACCAACAGTGTAATAGGGTTCCCTTTTCTCCACACCCTCTCCAGCACTTATTGTTTGTAGGCTTTTTGATGACGGCCATTCTGGCTGGTGTAAGGTGGTACCTCATAGTGGTTTTGATTTGCATTTCTCTAATAAGGAGTGATGCCGAACATCTTTTCATGTGGTTTTTGGGTGCCTTTCTTCCATAGTTCAGTTTTCAGTGGTAGATCAACAAGTCTGCCTGCTGCTTGTAACAGATGTGACTCAGATTCTTTCTTTAGCTCATATTTAGTGACCCCCTTTTATCTTCTTCTTCCCCTAAGCAGAGCAGTTCTGTTTAATTCAGTATGCCACAGATTCATGAATAAATGTACTCTTGTCATTTTGAAAATGCCATTGTCATTTTGAAACATCTTTCTGTTTTCCTTACCCTTCTATAGTGCAAGGGACAAAAGCGATTATGGTGTAAAATGTAATCCGTTGTTTCTAAAACTTAAGTTGAAAACCAAGGTGGAAACTATGAAAAAAAAAAAAAGACAAAGAAGCAGAATGGTCAGAAGTCCTACAGTAAGGGGGAAAAAACTACAAGACACTTTATTGGAAAAAAAAATGTAAGATGTTTGTTATTGAGGATTTCCAGACAGAAATCTAAACATGCATTTACATTGACTTGTTTGAGGGGAGGATCCCACTGAAGATCTCTTCCTCCATCTGTTACCTTTCAGGCTCTCCAACCTGGCATTACTTTAGAGGAAGGATATAGAAGTATGGTTAAGGTTTTAGAATCAGACAGTCCAGGCTAAAGTCCTAGCTCTGCCGCTTACTTGTAATGTGACTCTGAAAAAGCCTACACCTTTCTAAGCCTCAGTTTTTATATCTGGAAATCAAAGACCATACAGACTTCTCAAAGTTGCTGTGGAGATTAGAATAAATAATCCATGTAGATAATTTAGCAATTTGTAAATCTATATACTGTACTTATTATTACAGAGACTTGTTGCTTCTGCCCAAACCAGAAAGCTAATTTTTTCCCTCCACATATTGGTGGGTTTTAAGGAGGGCCACTGTCTCTGGCAACATAGTTTCCCATACTTGGTGGACTTTCACCATCTTTACCATTGAAGACCTATTTTTAGATCCAGTTACACCCCACAAATTCCTTGGTCCTCTTAAATCTTAAGAATTATGCCTTCATCTGATACCCAAAATTAATTTTTGCTGGTAGTATTTATTCAGTACCTAACTGATAGTATCTGTGTCATAAGCAACTATCTTACATTACTTTCCTAGAACTGTAACTAAATTGTAAGGCCCTTGAGGGCAGGAATGATGTCATATTTCATTTTGGAGCCCAGATTCCTAGTGTGGTACAAATCTGTCCAGATGCTCTGCAGTGTTTTTAGGTGGTAGCAATTTTGATTTTGTTGAAAGCTGTTTTAGCCTAACAAGTTGGGCATTAGCCTCTATGGTCACAGTATTTTAATCAGCATGATTTCAGCAGGCCTGGGTTGAGTCTGGATCTTCTGCTTCCTATCTTTATGACTTCAGATAAGACATTTCACCTTTGTACATCTCCATAAGGATTAAATGAGTCAGAACATTTAAAATACTGAAAACAGGAGTTCCTGTCATGGCTCAGTGGTTAACGCATCTGACTAGGAACCATGAGGTTGCGGGTTTGATCTCTGGCCTTGCTCAGTGGGTTAAGGATCCGGCGTTGCCATGAGCTGTGGTGTAGGTTGCAGACGCGGCTCAGATCCTGTGTTGCTGTGGCTGTTGTGAAGGCTGGCGGCTACAGCTCCTGTTAGACCCCTAGCCTGGGAACCTCCATATGCCACGTGTGAGGCCCTAGATAAGGCATAAAAACAAAAAAAGAAGTACTGAAAACACCCAGAAAATTGGAAAGACAAATCAATGTATTAAAAGATTGCAATGCTCTGTAATAAACAAGCTAAAATATATTGCATTGACCCTGGAACATCATAGTGTTGAACTGTGTGGGTCCACTTATATGCAAGTCCATTTCAATAGCATATACTACAGTACTACACAACCCATAGTTGGTTGAATCCTCAGTTGTAGAGGAACTTCGGATATGGAAGTAGACTATAAGAGGATTAACCCCTGTGTTGTTCAAGGGTCAACTATTCTTGTCTTCCCCAGACTCGTCTTTCTCTGTTACTACTATGTATTATTATTAAACTTGCTTTGGGCATTTTGATAGCTCCTGTTCTGAACATTTCTTCCATCCTTCAGGCCCTCTGAACCTGATCTTTGACTTTACCAAAGAGTCATGGGCCCTTAATCTTCTTTGCCTTAAGGTCTATCTTGCATTCCCCATCACATTTCCCTCTCTACAAAGCCTGGATCACCAAGTCAGGTACTTAACCTACTTTCTTTTTAGAACTCACAGCACTTATTACACTTACCCCGCCAACCTTCAGCTCTGGGCCAGGCTCATAATATGACTTCGTTCCTTTCCTCAAGTTTATAAATAGGGCTGGAGGAAATCACTACCACGCTGATCATGATCATCAGAAGCAAAGTGGCAGTTTATTGCTATGGAGGGTGTTTGATAGGCAGTCTCAGTTGAATTTTCAATGCCACTGGAGGTTTTTCCTTTTTTTTTTCTTTCCTTTTATAATTTATTTTTTATTTTTTTACATTATAGCTGGTTTACAGATTTCTGTCAGATTTTCCAACTGCAACGGTGGTGACCTGGTTACATGTACATATATGGATTCATCACATGTGATTAGATATAGTTCCCCGTGCAATACAGTTGGATCTCCTTGCTTTTCCATCATTAAAGCACTAGTTATCCCCATTCCCTCCCACCCCTCCCCCACCCCCTTGGCAACCACAAGTCTGTTCCCCAAGTTCGTGATTTTCTTTTCTGTTGAGATATTCATTTGTGCAGTGTTTTAGACTCCGGTTATAAGAGATTTCATATGGCATCTGTCTTTCTCCTTCTGACTTGCTTCACTCAGTATAAGGGTTTCTAATTCCATCCATGTTGCTGCAAATGACATTATTTTATCCTTTTTTATGGCTGAATAGTATTCCATCGTGTATATATACCACATCTTCCTAATCCAGTCATCTGTCGATGGACATTTGGGTTGTTTCCATGTCTTGGCTATTGTGAATAGTGCTGCAGTGATCATGCGTGTGCAAGTATCTTTCTCCAGGAAATTTTTGTCTGGATATATGCCCAAGAGTGTGATTGCTGGGTCATATGGTAATTCTATGTAGAGTTTTCTAAGGTACCTCCACACTGTCTTCCATAGTGGTTGCACCAGCTTACATTCCCCCCAGCAGTGCAGGAGGGTTCCCTTTTCTCCACACCCCCTCCAGCATTTGTTGTTGTGGACTTGTTAATGATGGCCATTCTGACTGGTGTGAGGTGGTATCTCATGGTAGTTTTGATTTGCATTTCTCTAATCATCAATGATGTTGAGCATTTTTTCATGTGCTTGTTGGCCTTCTGTATATCTTCTTTGGAGAAATGTCTATTCAGGTCCATTGCCCATTTCTCAATGGGGTTGTTGGCTTTCTTGTGGTTGAGCTGCTGGAGGTTTTTCTTGATCATTCTCCTATTCAAGGAATATCTGTTTACCCAAACTTCCACCAGTCTCCTCAAAATTTTTTTCAATTTCTGCCTTCCTTGCTGGAAGCCACTTGTTCCAAAGCTGGTATGTATATCAGAGTCACCCAGGACGGTTGTAAAACATATTGCTGGGGCTCATCCTCAGAGTTTCTGATTCAGTGACTCTATGGTGGAGCTTAAGGATTTGTATTTCTAACAGTTTCCCAGGTGTTGCTGGTGTAGCTCTATCCCTTCACAAATTCCTACACAAATATACTGTCTCAGTTTACCTGCTACTGTGAAATTCTTATCCTAGTTTCAGTCTTTTCTCAAAATCTATTAGTTTACAGAAATAACTATGATGGCACTGATGATTCCTTTGTTACTACACCCAATAAATACACACAGGTATTTATCTTCTTTGATAGAATTTAGCACTTGCTTTGGAATTCTTAAAGTTTTCATGGTTTCAGTAACAGTGTATTTTTCCAAATGTCTTCTTTCCACTTTATTTCATCTTAATCTTAACTTTCTCATTCCTTTTAGTTGCTCATTTCTTCCATCTACCCCTTCTATATTGGTAATTAGCAGGTATTCATTCTTGTCACTTTTCTCTAGCTAAATATTCCCCTGGAGTGATCACGTCCATTATTGACTATCACTTACACGTTGCCGGGTCTATATTTCTGACCAACTATTGATTCAGCCTTCTTCTGCTAGGTATCTCACAAATCACAGAAATTCATCATGGGAAAAAAAATCTCATTTAATACTTAAATCTGTTTTTTCTCCTGGTTGATAGGGGAGTCAAGAGCATGACAAATAAATGAGAATGTTTTGGCCTCCAACCCCAAAGTATTTAAATATAATATCACTGTGCTATATAGAGGAGTAATTCATTTGTTCATTTGTCTATTCAGCAAATATTTATTGAGCACCTTCCGTATGCCAGGCATTGATCTAAGTTCTAAGGATATAATGCTGAGGAAAACATAGAGTGATTCATTCCTATGGAATTTACAGTTTAATACAGGAGACAGAAAAATCTGCTTAACACACAATTGCAATAAGTATTATAAAGCAAATGGAAAGAATTCCATGTGATAGAACAGCAGGGAGATTAATGTTAGACTAGGGGATTGGTTTTAGGTGAACCCCTTTTTGGAAGTGACACATAGGAGTTCCTGCTGTGGCGCAGTGGGTTAAGGATCTGGCATCCTCTGTGGTGGCATCAGTTGCTACAAAAGCACAAGTTCGATCCCTGGCCCGGTACAGTGGATTAAAGGATCCAGCATTGCTGCAGCTGTGGTGTAGTTTGCAGCTGCAGCTTGAATTCGATCCCTGGCCTGGGAACTTCCATATGCCATGTGCACAACCTCTCCCCATCAAAAAAAAAGATGACACATAACAGTCCCATAGGCTGAACAGTAGTTTTCCAGGTGAACAGTGAGATAAGTGTGTTTTAAGCAAAGAGAAAAATGTGGACAGATGCTTTGGAAAGGAAAGAACTGGTGTGTATGAAGTAAAAAAAAGACCTGTATAGTTAGAACAAAATTACTTGAGGCTGAAGTAACCTGATGTTGAAGAAGTCAGGGTTTATATCATATAGGGCCTTGTAAACTATGTAAGAGTTTTTAATTTTATTCTAAATTTAGTACAGTGCCATGGTAATGCTATAGTCCAATTTATGTTTTATATATCACTCTGGAGAAAAGATAGGGAGACCAGTTACTAGACTGTCAAAATGGTTCAGGTGAGGGGTGATGTTATCGTGGATTAGGGCAGTGGCAGTGAAGACAGAAAATATGGGTGGATTGGGGATATATTTTAAAAGAAGAACTGACAGGATTTTCTTGTGAATTGGATGGGTACATTTCTTACCTGAGAAATTAGTTGGAGGGTGATATTACTTATTGAGGTAGAGAACTTAGAGTAGGAGTATATATCAGAGCAATGATCAAGTGATCAGCATTGGGCTTTCCATTATCTATAAGTTAAAAACCAGGCTGATTGGCATTGAATTGAATTATCTGGTCTACCTTCTTTCCTCTCTTTCCCTTCTCATCTTGTGTTGTTTACCTGTATTTTCCTTATATCTTTACATCTTCACCCTTTCACCACCCTTAAGATCTTAGAAGTTTCCAGACATGTAATGCTGTTGTACAGGTCTTTGGCTAACTCCTACTAATTTTGCTCTCTGAAGCCTTCCTTGACAACCCTAGGAAGAATCAAAGATTTTGTCTTTGTGCCTTCGATATACTGTGAATTCACTTCTGTCATAATAAAAGAAGCATAACAATACTATGAAGGAGGCACTATATTTATCATTTTATGGATATTGAAAGAGAGGAAAAGAGAGGTTAAGGAAATTACTTAATATCACCAACTAGGCTGTAACAAACAGACCTATATGACTCCAAAGCATATGCTTGTAGCGACTATGTTTACAATTTGCCACATTGTTATACTTGCCTTTTTATATGGTGTTTATTATTTAAAATGTATTTAGTAGTAGCCTTTTTAAAATATATTTTCATTGAGTTACTATTGGTTTATAACACTGTATGTTCTATGTGTTCAGTATTATACTTCTACTGCGTTATTTTCCATCCAAAATTTAGTGTCAGTTCATCACCACACAATTGATCCCCTTTAACCATTTTGCCCTCCCCCCAGCCCCTTCCCTTCCCCTCTGGTAACCCCTACTCTGTTCTCTGCATATCCTTGTTTGTTTTTGTTTGTTTCTTTGGTTGATAGATTGATGTTTGTTTGTTTTTTATATTCTACAAGTGAATGAATCATACAATATTTGTCTTTCTCCATCTTATTTCTCTAGCATAATACACTCAAAGCGCATCCATGTTGTCACACATAGAAATATTTCATCATTTTTATGGCCGAGTAGTATTTCATTGTGTGTGTGTGTGTGTGTGTGTGTGTGTGTGTGTGTGTGTGTACGTACACATGTATTCTTTATTCACTCATCCGTTGATGGGAACTTAAGTTGCTTCCATATCTTGGCTATTATAAATAGTGCTGCTGTGAACAGAGTGGTGCATATATCTTTTTAAATTAGTATTTTTTGTTTGCTTTGGATATATACCCAGGAGTAGAAATGCTGGATCATATGGTAGTTCTATTTTTAATTTTTTGAGGACGCTCTATACTGTTTTCCATAGTGGCTGCACCAGTTACGTTCCCATCAACAGTGCAAAAGGGTTCCCTTTTCTCCACATCCTCGCCAGCACTTATTATGTCTTGCCTTTTTGATAATAGCCATTCAAACAGGCATGAAGTGATCTCTCACTGTGGTTTTATTTGCATTTCCCTAATAATTAGTGATGTTAAACACCTTTTCACAGGTTTATGGCATTATTTAAGTTAATTTTCTACAGTAACTGTGCATTCCTTAAAGGTAAGGCTTGTATTTATTTTTCTCTGATGGTGACAGACATAAAGCAGATGGTCAGCCATTGCTGACTAAAAAATTAAAATAACGCTAATGTTGCAGACTATTCGACTTGGAAAGGATCTAAAGACATCATTGTACTAAGGCATATGATTAAAGTAGGACTGCATGTAGAATTCTAAGATAGATATTTGCAGTTGAGAAAAAGGTCCATTGTAAAGTCCTTGTGTTAGAATTACTTGAATCCATGGGGTACTCCAGTGCAAGACACATCTCACCTTTTTGTGCCTTACCTTCATCTTATGATCCTGGGTTAACTTCAAAGAAGCCAGAAATTATTTATCAGGCAGTATCTTGAGAGGATTTTCCTCCTGCAGGACATCTCTTTTGTCATCAGAATGAGACAAAGCTCCAGTCTAAGGCTGATTCAATGATCAAATCTTTCACAAAGACCTTTCAAGTCAAACAGCCTCCTCTTGACTTCTCTATAAAAACTATTATTACCCAATATGGTAGGCAGAATTCTAAAGGTGATGATCCTCTAAGGTACATGACCCCTTGTCTTGTAATCAGTCTAGGTATTGCTATAATATGATTTTCAGATGTAATTAAAGCTCCAAGTCCATTTACCTGTGGTGTGGAGATGCCTGGGTGGGTCTGACCCAATCATGTGAGCCCTTTAAAAGTATATAGGCTTCTGTCACAGATATAGAGAACAGACTAGTGTTGACCAGTGAGGACAGGGAAGGGGGGAAGTGGCAGTTTAGGGGTTTGGCAGTAAGAGGTATGGACTATTAGGTATAAAATAAATGGCAAGGAAAAAAAGAAAGAAAGAAGGAAAGGAGGAAGAAAGAGGGAAGGAAGGAAAATTCAACCCCTAGCCTGGGAACTTCCATATGCTGCTGGTGTGGCCCTAAAAATAAAAATAAAATAAACGACAAGGATATAATGTACAACATGGAGAATATAGCAGATATTTTATAATAATTACGTAAATGGAGTACAACCTTTCCAAATTGTGAATCATTATATTGTACACCTGTAACTTATATAGTATTGTATATCAACTGTGCTTCAATTTGAAAAAAGTATATAGTCTTTGGCTGATAGCAGAAGAGGAAGTCAGAGAGTTTCCAAGCACATGCATTGCTGCCTTTGAAGATGGAGAAAGCCTCATGAGAAGCAATGTGGGGAGCCTCTTAAAGCAGAGAGGGCCCCCTAGCTGACAGCCAACAAGGAAATGGGGACCTTAGACCCTCATACCTACAGCTGCAAGTAACTGGACTCTGCTAATGTTTTGAATGAGTTTGGAAATAGATTATCACCCAAAGCCTCCAGAGAAAGCTCAGTCTTGGGCTGCTTATTTTGGTCTTGTGAGACTGAGCAGAGAACCCCAGCTAACCCATGCTGGGACTTCTAAACTATGGAAACTTTGAGATTATTGATATATGTGCTATTTTAAGCCTCTAAATTGCGGTACTTTGTTACACAGTAATAGAAAGTGAATATAACTAAGGTACTCATGATATTCTAATCCCAGCTTCTGCAGAGTGTAGTAGAGATATTCTTTCAGCTCATAAGTAATGCTGCCACTTACATGCCCCTAAGTTCAGGCTGACATTCATTGTTTAGTTTATTCATCTCACTGGCAGAAAAAGATAATTTCTCTTAAATTCAAACCATTACTTAGAACAGATTAGTTTCTATTTTGCATGATCCCTACTGCTCATTTTTATGTTATAGTGGATATCATTTAAGCTCTTAAAATTTCACTCAAGTTCCTATTCAACAAATCAATGTTGAGAATGAAGGACAAAATTATGTGAACCCAATTATTAGTTTTGATTGAGACTGTAAACAAAGTATTCTTTGGCGTATATTAGTGTTTAGTACTCATATGCCACAAAGGAATCAAAGTCCCTGTCTTCAGACAGAAGGTCTTAATATTTTGAGGGTTACACATTGAGACTATGTCAAGAGCTGACTCCATGTAAAATGAACATGTCAATATGAACAGAGTCAATGTAAACCTGACTCCAGATAAAATGCATGTATGCATATATATATGTGTGTGTGTGTATATATATATATATATATATACACACACACATATATATATCCTTTTACTTATTTTAGGCATCTATTTAATATACCGAGAGAGTTATTTGCTCATCACATAATTCATGTGCCTTTTTATATTTCCAAGCCTCCTTTGCAGTTAAATGTGGGTCTTATATAAATAGTTTTCTTCTACTGATTGTGAGGTGACCTATGTCTTTCGTTCCTCCATCCCTTGTCCAGAGACCACATGTTCCACATTAAGAAAATGCCATAAAGTAAATACCAGATAGTAGAAAGAAATACAGCTTACCTCAGGTCTGAGTGAATAGGAGAAAAACTTTTTGGTGTTAAGCCTGTGAAGTGTCAGTGACTGTTGCAGCCACTTGAGTTGGTTATCCTAATACAGAACTTGTGTTATTTTTTTTTCCTTCTGAGAATTGAGATGATATCAGTTAAATTCAAAGTTTACCAGGTTATAATAGCTTAAATCTACTAGTACACATGTTCTCATTTTTCAGTGTTTTGGAGTATGTATGGTAGTCTCCAAAAATGGCTTCTATCAGTTTTGTCCCTACCTATACATGCATACTACATCTTACTTCCAAGGTTGGAATCTGTTCTCACTCGAATTCAGTGTGTAAGCCTTATGACTTATTTTGTCTAAAATAGTTCAGTGGAGGTGATGATGTACTTGTTCCAGACCTAGCACTTAACCTAATAGGTGACTAAGGCTCTGGTAAAGTCAGTCACCATGTAAGAAGCTCTATTATTTTGAGTCTACATAGAGGAAGCCCAAGCTTTCTACATGGAGAGATGCTTGACTGTTTCTAAGCTATCCCAGATATCCTGGCTGAGGCACCAAGTACATGAGTAAAGAAGCCATCTTTGGCATCCGAGACCCGGGAGACAATACGTGGAATAGAAAAATAGTGCAGCTAATTCTGCTCCGATTGAAGAATCATGAGAAATAATACATTTCGGCTACTTTATACCAGAGAGTTTGGAGAAGGTTATTTTTCAGAAATAGATAAACAAAATCAAGTGTAAATTCCAACTGTCAGATCCGAAAAAAAACCCCACTAATTTGAAAATATACTTGCACCCCAGTGTTCATTCAGGCACTATATAGAATAGCCAAGATGTGGAAGCAACCTAAATGTCCATGGACAGAGGAATGGATAAAGAAGATGGGTACACATATGCAGTGGAATATTACTCAGCTATGAAAAAGAATGAAATAATGCCATTTGCAACAACATGGATGGACCTAGAGATTATCACACTAAGTGAATTAGGTCAGACGAGAAAGACAAATGTCATATGTGATTGTGTGGAATCTAATAAAAATGATACAAAAGAACTTACAAAACAAAAACAGACACAAAAACACATGGAAAGATGTTCAACTTCACTAGTTATTAGAGAAATGCAAATCAACACTGCAATGAGGTATCACCTTACCTTACACCAGCCATAATGGCCATCCTCAAAAAGTCTACAAATAATAAATGCTGGAGAGGATATAGAGAAAAGGGAACCCCTCTTACACTGTTGGTGAGAATGTAAATTGATATAACCACTATGGAAAACAATTTGGAGGTCCCCCAAAAAACCAAAGAAATCTTGAGAAAGAATGAAACTGGATGTATCACAATTCCTGATTTGAAAGTATATTACAAAGCTATAGTAATCAAAATGGTATCGGTAGTATTCCTTTGTGTATATATACCAAAATTTGTTTATCCAATGACCAGTTGGTTGGGATTTGGATTGTTTCCAAATTTTGGACATTTTGGACAACTTTGAATGAAAGTTATGAGCATACTTTTACAAGCCATTATTTGAAAACGTGTTTTATTTTTTCTTGAATAGATACCTAGGAGTAGATTTTTCTGTGTCATATAATGAATGTACGTTAAACTTTTTAATAAACTACCAAAACTGCCAAACTATTTCCCCAAGTGTTTGCAAACTGCCAAACTGTTTCCCCAGTGTTCTACATTCTCACCAGCAATGTGTGAGGGATCCTGTTTTTGCATATCCTCACCAAAATTTGATTTTGTCAGTCTTTTTAATTTTATCCATACTATTGTACATAAGTGGTATCACACAGTGTCATTGATTTGTATTTTCCTATTGACTAATCATTTTGAGCATCTATACAAGTGCTTATTTTCCATTTTTGTATCTACTTTTCTAAGGTGGCCATTCAAATGTTTTGTCCAGCATTTTATTAGGCTGTTTGAGTTGTAAGTTGTAAGAATCCTCTATATTTATTGAGGATACAAATCTCTTATTATATATGTGTTTTGCAAATATTTTGCTGTGGACTTGGCCAGTATTTTCATTTTAAAAACACTGTGATTTGAAGAGCTAAAGTTTGGAGTTCCTGTTGTGGCGCAGCAGTTAATGAATCCGACTAGGAACCATGAGGTTGTGGGTTCGATCCCTGGCCTTGCTAAGTGGGTTAACGATCCGGTGTTGCCATGAGCTGTGGTGCAGGTTGCGGATGCACCTCGGATCTGGCATTGCTGTGGCTGTGGCATAGGCTGGCAGCTACAGCTCCAATTCAGCCCTTAGTCTGGGAACCCCATATGCTACGGGTGCAGCCCTAAAAAGCAAAAAAAAAAAAAAAAAATACGTGGGCGGGTGAAGAGCTAAAGTTTTACTTTTGATTATGTTCAAATTATGTTTTTCTTTTTATTATTTGTGCTTTATGAGTCTTACTTAATATTTCTGTCACTCAAAATCAAATTTACTCATGTTTCTTTGGGGAAATGTATAGTTTTAGCTCTTATATTTGTCTTTAATCTCTTGTGTACATTTTTTTACTATGATGTGAAAAGATAGTTGTGATTAATATTGATTTTCTATTTGTCTTTTAAGAGACAACTATGATGTTTCTAGTTGTGACTCTCTTCATGAATACTTTATAGAGGGCTCATTACAGTTCTTGGATCTTTGAGTTAATGTTTTTTTAAGTAAAATTTAGGAGTTTTATCTGTTATTTCTTCAAATATCTTTATCCCTCCCCCCTTTTTTCCTTTTGAGACTCTCATTACACATAGGTGACATACTTCACATTACCTTATCCTTGGACTTTATAGATCTTTTAAAAACGGGATAATTTTTTGATACACCTTGAAGTTTACTGTCTCAGTTCTGCGATCTTAAATATGCTGTTGAACTCAAGTACTGATTCTTTCACGTAAGTTATTTTACTTTTAAGATCTTGAATTTCTATTTTGTTCTTTTTTTTAGTTTTAATTTCTCTGTTGTGATTCTCAATTTTTAAATCATTGTTAACCACATTATCCTTAAGATATTTACATGTTTTCTTCCATTCTTTGAGCATATTTACAGTAGTTTTTTGAGGCTAGTGCTAAATTCAACATCTAGGTGCAGTTTGTTTATACTGACAGTTTTTCTTCTGAGTATGGCTCACACTTTTCTTTTTGGTTGCCTGCTGAATAATTTTGGTTGAAATAGATTATTTTATGTGCTATAACATCTCTAGCTTCTGTTGTATTTTTTTTCTAGTTTTTAAAAATAAATCATTTGTTTTTGTTTTATTAACTTGCCTGAATTATTGTGGAGTGTCTCCTGCATCTGGATAGTCCCTGAAGTCTCAGCTATGTTTTCTCTTCTTTTAAAAATTCATGTTTATGTTTGTTTAGTTTGGTGTCATAACAGCTACACCTATGCCTATATAGGGACCTTATCAGCCTTTGATTTGGAAAAAGTTTGTGCTCAGATGATTTGAACCCATTAGGACCCCACATTTTTGCATACTGAGCTGTGTCAGTTCAGAAATGTATTCAAAGTTGTACTCAATTCTCAAGTTTCCCTTGACTTTCCTTTTTTTTTTAAATGTTTTCTTCTGAGTCTCCTCAGAGTATGTGTAATTTAGAAGTCAGCCAGGGTTGTGTGAAAACTAATCTCAGCCTTTCCATGAGTCTAATTTCTAGGTTCATCCCCTTAATTTTTTTTTCTCTTGTCTGCTATTTACCCTGAATCATTTTAGAATGGCTGGGCTTACAAGGCCCTGGGCATTTCCTCTGTGCTCTGCCATGACTCTGTCACTTTTAAGCCAGCCAAACCTTCAATTCTCTGCATTACTCCCTCTCCCCATCAAAGCAATTTGAATTCAGAAGCACTGGCTGCAAGGGTGCTGTTTGTGTTGTCATTCTCAAGTCACTGAACTACAAATTTGATAGCTGCATGGAGAGTGCATGGTTGGGAGAAACTTAAGGCAGTAAGTCCATAGATTCACAATAGATCATTGCCATTCTCACCCGATGTTGTTGAAGTTTTCAAGAATATATGCTTCTCATTGTGTATTTGTCTTTATTCAGTTTCCTGTGTCTTAAAATAGCTTAAAGATTTTTCAAAAAAATTGTGCTTACTTTCTGCACAAGGGGATCATTCAACCTCACCTTAGTACTACCCTAAGTCCCACTTCCTGTGGTTGCTTTTGATTGTGAACTTCATTTGTTTTAAAATATTAATGTTCTATATCTTTTTTTCTTGAACAAGCTCTAGCAGAATTGTATTTGCCTTTCAAAAATTTTATTTCATCTGGGTTGTCGAAATCCTTGGCATTATGTTGTTCATAATCCTTTTATTTTTTCATATGACCGTACTTATTAATTTTTAATAGTTAATGTTGAGGTATATTTGACAAAAAGTAAACAGTACACATTTAAATATACAGCTGATGAGTTTTTACATTTATTCACCTGTGAAACTGTCACTAGAATATACCCATCCCCTTCAAGGATTTTCTTGTGCCATTTGGAGATTGCTCTCTGCTGCTGTCTCCAGGCCTGCTATCCTCAGATGATAACTGATCGGTTTTCTGTGAATACAGATTAGTTTGAAATTTTTAGAACTGTGCATAAATTGGATCATATAGATGTACACTTTTTTGTATGGCTTCTTTTAGAGAGAATAGTTAATGTCAGGTTCACCTGTGTTATTTCCCACATCAAATAGTAAATACCTCTTAAATTCAGAGCAGTATTTTATTATCTGGTTATAATGCAGTATGATTATCAATCACTTGATGGGCATTTGGCTTGGTTTCATTTTTTGATCATTACAAACAAAGCTGCCATGAACATTTGTGTACAAGTTCTGGAATGAATGTTATTGTTTGGTATATACCTATGAGGGGATTGTCTAGATCATATGGCAGATGCATGTTCAGAATTTTAAGAAGTTGTCACACAGTTTTCCAAAGTGTTTGTACTGTTTTATACTTCTACCAGCTATGTATGAGAATACTAGTTCCTTCGTATCCTTGACAAAATTGGCAAGATCAGTCTTTTTTTTTTTTTTTTTAATTTTTTGGGTCTCTTTAGAGTCACACTCGTGGCATTATGGAGGTTCCCAGGCTAGGGGTCAAATCAGAGCTGTAGCCGCTGGCCTACACCACAGCCACAGCAATGCCAGATCCAAGCTATGTCTGCAACCTACGCCACAGCTCACAGCAACGCTGGATCCTTAACCCACCAAGAGAGGCCAGAGCTTGAACCTGCGTCCTCATGGCTACTAATTAGATTTGTTTCCGCTGAGCCAAGACAGGAATTCCAAAATCAGTCTTTTTAGCCTAATAAGTGGTTATCAGTATCTCACTGTGCTTTTAACTTACATTTCTTAGACTAACAGTATTGAACATCTTTGGTTTATTTCTTATCCTTATATCTTTTTGCTGACATGCTTTTTCAAATCTTTGGTCTATCTATATTTTTGCTGGGTAGTTTTCTTATTGTTACGTTTTGAGGGTTTTGCTGACATGCTTTTTCACATCTTTGGTCTATATATTTGTTGGGTTGTTTGTTTTCTTATTGTTGAGTTTTGAGGGTTCTTTAATATTTTGAAAACACCTTCTTTATTAGATATGTGCTTTGGGAATATTTTCTCTTGATTTGCTGTTGGTCTGTGAAATCTCAATAGTATCATTTGAAGAACACAAAGTTTTAGTATTGAAGACATTCATTGGGTGATTTTTTTTTTTTGAATTGTGCTTTTGACATTGTAGCTAAGAAATATTTGCCTAACCAAGGTCATGTTTATTTTTTCCTCCTTTTTTTCTGGAAGTTTTATAGTTTTGGCTTCTACATGTAGGTCTGTGATCCATTTTGAGTTAAATTTTATATATGATGTGAAGTAGGAATGAAATTCTTTCTTTGTTGCTTATAGATGCTCACTTGTTTTACCACCGTTTGCTAAATGAACTATCTTCCCTCTATGTCTTTGTGCCTCTGTTGAAAATTAGTTGGCCATAAATGTATCATGTATTTCTGTCTTCTGGTCTGTTGATATATTAGTAGATCTTTATACCAGTAACACAATGTGTTGATTACTGTAGCTTTAAAATAAGCCTTGAAATAAAGTTCAAAGTTATTTTGGCAATTAAAGTTACTTTGCATTTTCATATGGATATTAGAATAAGTTTATTAATTTCTCCTGAAAAAATGACTGCTATAATTTTGATTGAGGTTACATTAACCTTATAGATAAATTTGAGGATAACTGACAACTCAACAATATTGAGTCTTCTGACCCATAAACATATCACTCCATTTACTTAGATCTTTAGTTTCTCTGAGCAAATTTTGTACCTTTCAGTGTATATAGGTCTTGCACAGATTTCATCATATTTACTCTTAAGTATTTAATACTTTTAATTAAAAATATCATTTACTATATAATTTAAAGTTTTCAATTGTTGAATATTTCAATTGATTATTGTATGTTCCAATTGCAATTTTTTTTTTTTTTTGCCACACCTGCAGCATGTGGAAATTCCCAGGCCAGGGACTGAACTTTGAACCCACACCACAGCAGTGACCTGAGCTGCTGTAGTGACAATGCTGGATCTTTGACTGTACCATAAGAGGACTCCCCCAACCATAATTTTTTAATTTTGTTTTTCCCTTGTTACTGTACTAGCTAGTACCACCAGTTCAATGATGAATGATAGTGATAAGAACAAAAATATTTGTTGAATCCTGGATATTAGCAGGAGGGAATTCAGTGTTCACTTCTAAGTAATATATAGTTGTAGTTTTTTCATAGATCCCCTTTATCAGGTTAGGAAGTTTCCTCCTATTTCTGATTTACTGAGAGATTTTTAACTGGTAAAGATGTTGGATTTTTTAACTGGTAAGGAGGTTGGATTTTTTAACTGATAAGGATGTGTTTTGTGTCTACTAAGATGAGTATGAGAATTTTCTTTTGGGTTGGTTAATATGTGAATTATATTGATTGACTCAAATGTTAATTCAGTTTTGCATTTCTAAGGTAAGCTCCTCTTGTTTATGACATTTGATCCATTCACACATTGCTGGATTGTTAAAATTTCGCTTAGATTTTTGGGGGGCATGTAAGTCTGTGAGGTGCATTTATATTTATTTATTTTTTTGAAATATCATCTGGTTTTATTTCATTTTTTTCATTGTCTGGTTTTAGTACCAAGGTAATGCAGGCAGTATGTAATGAGTTTGGAAATATTCTTTTCAATTTTCTGAGAGTTTACATGGTTTTATGTAGAATTGCTGTAGTTTCTTCCTTAAGTGTTTGTTAAAATTCACCAGTATTGCTATCTGGGCCTGGAGTTTTCACCATGAAAAGGGTTTTTACTACTACAGTTGACCCTTGAACGACATGGTCCATTTGTACAGGAATTTGTTTTTGTACTATAGTATTACAGAGTTTGTGCTTAATTGAGTCTATGGATGTGGAACCACAGATACAGAGGACCAATTGTAAAATTGTATGTGGATTTTCAACTGCAAGGGGTTGGTACCCCAGCTCCCCTCACTGTTGAAAGGGCAACTGTAATTCAGTTTTTTCAGGAGATATGGAGTCATTCAGATTATATGTTTCACAGGTGATTTTATTTACTTGTGTCTTTCAAGTAATTTGATAATTTCAACTAAACCGTCAATTTTCTTGTCATAGAATTATTTGATACATCCTATTTTTTTTTTTTTATATTTATGGAATCTGCGCTATGTCACCATTCTCATTCCTGATGAATGGTCATTTTTACCTTGCTTCTTTTTTCCTGATGAGCCTGGTTAGAGGTTTATTGATTTTATTGCCTTTTATCAAGGAACTAGCTTTTGGTTTCTTTTTTTTCCCTAGTGTATTTTCTGTTTTCCTTTATGTATCATTATTATTATTGTATCATTTCTTCTGCTTTGTGTTTAATTTACTCTTTTTTTTTTTTATTCTAGTTTCTCCTTCCTCCCCCCACCCAGGTTTAGTGAGATATAACTGACATTATAAGGTGTCTTTCTAGTTTCCTACTGTGGAAATTGAGGTTCTTGGTTTAAAATCTTTCTTTATTTTTAATGTATGTTGGGGAATTATGAATTTCCCCAACATATTGCCTTAGCAAAATCCCACAAATTTTGATGGAAAGTGTTTTCTCATTTACTTCAAAATTTTTTATTTTTCCTATGACTTTTTGTTCCAGAGATTATTTAGAAGTTTTAATTTTTTTCCCAAATATTTGAAAGTTTTTTGGAAATCTTTGTTATTCATTTCTAATTTTGTTCCAGTATGGCCAGAGAATACAATATGGGTGACTTGAATCCATTTAAATCTGTTGAGGCTTGTTTTATGGCCCAGAATGTGATGTGTGTTTATGAATGTCTCTTGTGCATTTGAGAAGAATATGAATTCTGCTAATATTGGGTTGGCTGTTCTGTAGGTATCAGTTAAGCCAGTTAGGCGATCCTGGCGTTCAAATCTTCCATACTTTCATTTCTCTTTCTGTTTACTTTTTTTTCAATTTGATTTTTTAAAAATTTCCAAATGTGGAAGATTAAATTACTAATTTTAAAACTTTCTTCTTCTTGCACTGTTGGTGGGAATGTAGGCTGGTGCAGCCACTATGGAAGACAGTGTGGAGGTACCTTAGAAAACTCTACATAGAATTACCATATGACCCAGCAATCCCACTCTTGGGCATATATCCAGACAAAAATTTCCTGGAGAAAGACACTTGCACACGCATGTTCAC
>PVHT021183598.1:1609194-1629213 GCA_004024745.2 Catagonus wagneri
AAAAAAAAAAAAAAAAAAAAAAAAAAAAAAAACTTTCTTCTTCTCTAATAGAGGATTTATTGCTTTGCATTTCCTTATAAGCACTGCTTTACCTGCTTACTACAAATTTTGGTTTATTTTGTTTTCATTTTCATTTAGTAGTTCAAAACATTTTCTGATGTCTTTGTGATTTCTTATTTGGGCCATGGATTATTTAATGGTGCATTGTTTAATTTATAAATATTTGCTGATTTTCTTGATTTCTTTCAGTTATTGAGTTCTATTTTAATTTTGTATTGGTCAGAAAATATTATATGATTTCTTTCCTATTTTTTAAATGGAGTGTCATATAAATGCCAAATAAGTTAATTAAGTTGATAACTTTTTCAAATCTTATTGATTTGCTCTCTCCTTGTTCTCTTAATTGTTAAAAGAGGGGTCTTAGAGTCTCCAACTATAACTGTCTGTTCTATTTCTTCTTTCACTTCTCAGTTTTTACTTCATTTATTTCAAAGATCTTTCAATCAGTGCTTACACATGTAGGATTAATATATCCCTTCAGAAAAATCGACCCCTTTATCATTACTAAATAAGTCTTTTTTTGCTTGGTAAGATTCCATGCTCTGAAATATACTTTGTTAATGTTAATGTGATGTTTTGTCCTTGTTTTGTTGACAGCATATAATTGTGTTTTTCTTTCTTATCAAACATTACAATGTATTTTATTTAGAGTGTTATGTGATTTAAATTTAATGTAACTACTAATATGCTTTCTATTTGTTTTCTATGTGTCCCATCTATTCTTTTACTCCTTTTTTTAACTCTTTCCTGTTCTGTTATATTGAATATTGATATTAGGAATATTATCTCCCGTATTGGCTTTTTAGCTATACTTCTTTGTTTGTTTATTTGTTTTTTGCCTTTTTGGGCCACACTTGTGGCATATGGAGGTTCCCAGGCTAGGAGTCCAATTGGAGCTGTAGCTGCCAGCCTACACCGCAGCCACAGCAACTCCAGATCGAAGCCGCATCTGCAACCTACACCACAGCTCATGGCAATGCCGGATCCTTAACCCACTGAACGAGGCCAGGGATCAAACCTGCAACCTCATGGTTCCTAGTCGGATTCGTTTCCACTGTGCCACGATGGGAACTCTGGTTTTTTAACTATACTTCTATTTTTAAAGTGTTTACTTGAGAGTTTGCAGTGTACAACTTTAATCAAATTCTATTTTCAAATAACATACCACTTCTTATATAGTGTAAAACAGTTATAAGCATATAGTTTTATTTTGTTCTTTTAGCTTTTGTTATTGTTGTCATACATTTTACTTCCTCATGTTATAATCTCATAATATATTATTACTAAATTAATAACCAAAATACCATATTAATGACTGATATTAACTGTGTGAATGAGAGATGGTAGGAAGACATTGTGCAAAGGTCACCATTCCTTTTGTATTAGGATTGGAAATGAGAAAATGTATACTATAATGATAGACAGGAAAGATCCAGTTTTTTCCAAAGGAAAACCTAATTCCTGTTGAAAACAGAATCTTGAAGAATGAAGATTTTATTACTAGTTCTCTGTAATTGGTAAATCACCAAAGAACATTGAACTGTTCGGATCCTAATATAATTTATCAATGGGTTAATAACCCCATATTTAAATAGAAGATATGAAACTGTTTACCACTAGAGGAAATGAAATACACTTTGCCTCTTCTTATAATAGGAACAATTTTGTGGGATGGTAACTGAAGGAAATAGGTGTAGTTATAATATTATCCCCATTTCTCCACATGTCTCTTTAGGTCATTGGCTCATTTTCTTTCTGAAAAGTGAAGTTAAGTATTCTCTGTAGTTAAATAGAAGTACAGCAACATACTTCATACAATTATTATGCCAGAAATTAGATGCTAGGATAATACTTTCAGTAATGTAAAACAAATTATATCATAGTGGAGAGTAAGTCGAAGCAGCCAATATACGTAATTATCTGAGTATCAGGTTATTGTGTGAGTGTTTTCAAAATGATGCTATAATTGCAACTATAAGTAAATTTATCTGTAACTTTCTTTTGCCTTTTATGCATCAATAATTCTAATTAAACTTGTTGTTATCAAGGATAATTTAGGCCAGTATATTTTTACTTTACCTTACAAATTCAAGTGTAAAATTAAGGTAAGCAAGGGAAGACACAGAGAAACAATGTACATTTTGCTTACGTAATACCAGGGCCAATTTTGTATCTTGAATTTCCCTAGCATATAGTAATACCCTAAACTGGGCTTAGTCCCAAAGCCAAAATTATGTCTTTAATCAGAAATTGTTGGAGTTCCCTTCGTGGCTCAGTGGTTAACGAATCTGACTAGGAACCATGAGGTTGCGGGTTCGATCCCTGGCATCGCTAAGTGGGTTAAGGATCTGGCGTTGCCGTGAGCTGTGGTGTAGGTTGCAGACACGGCTCGGATCCTGCGTTGCTGTGGCTGTGGTGAAGGCCGGCAGCTACAGCTCCTGTTAGACCTCTAGCCTGGGAACCTCCATATGCCGCAGGTGTGGCTCTAGATAAAGGCAAAAAGACAAAAAAGAAAAAAAAAAGAAATTGTTGCCTCATTTATGATTCTCAGCTATGTGTTACTAATGCTTTTGTTTGTCTGTATAAAGTTGTATAAAGAGAAAGTAATACACAAAGAGCCATAACTTAAAGCAGGGTACTGTCACTTCAGTAATCAGCCGTCACTGCAGAAATTCATGTAACTTCCTAGGCCTTTGTTTCTCTTCAGTGGGTTACCTTCATTATAGATGAGGCGGAGAATGTTAGAGCCCATATTCTGTGATCCAATAAAATATGTGTGGCTGTGTTTATGGAAACTCATCAGCCTGAGCTTTATTATTATTATTATTATTATTATTATTGTCTTTTCGGGGGGGTACCCATGACATATGGAGGCTCCCAGGCTAGGGGTTGAATAGGAGCCATAGCCACTGGCCTGCACCACAGCCACAGCAACACCAGAGCTGAGCTGCATCTGCAATCTACACCACGGCTCATGGCAACATTGGATTCTTAACCTACTGAGTGAGGCCAGGGATAGAACCTGCATCCTCATGGATGCTAGTTGGATTCGTTTCTGCTGAGCCACGACCAGAACACCCAGCCTGAGCTTTAAGTTCTCCAGTTAGCTAGGGAAGGTCGGGAGAAGTTTCTTCTTTTTAGAGCTGCTGTAATTCTTCAGAGTTCTGGTACAAAACTGAAAGACCAAAAAAGTCTGCAACTACAACCCATTCTTATTTTCTCTCTAAAGGATCCTGAGAGCCCACAGGGGTGTTGGATTGTTAGCTTACATGATGCTCAAAAAGATAATGTGTAATTAAGTTATGATAACTATAGATATTTTAGGTGCTACTACAACCAATTTCATTCAAGGTCAGGCACATAGAAACTTTCAGTACAGTAAACTGTGTTGTGTGTTTAAGGATCAAAAATATTGAACTCTAGAATGGCCGAGTGTAGAATGTGGCACATTGTCTCCCTGACCAACAGTGATTAAACTGGAGAAAATGAAAACAAAACGACACGAAACAAACCCAGTTATTTAAAGTTTCTAGAAATTGTCCTAAGAACCTACAGCAAATGGAAAAACATTCATCAAGAAAATCCACTGAATGTTGGTAATAACAGTGAGAGTATATGGCCATTTGAGGAATGATCCACTCCCTTTCCTAACTTCCCAACTCCGTTTTATAGAAACTGCTCAGGGTTTCTATGCAGGGCTAGTGTGGTCAAGAAGCTGGGATCCCCTCTCCCCTTTAGCTGCAAGTTTGGGGTTATAGTTTCAGCTCAAGAGGTATAGGCCACCAGAATTTCTCATGTCCTCTAACTCTGTGCTTCAGAGGTTAAGGCCAGGGGCTTTCTTTCTTCATCCAGCCACTACAGGCTGAGAATTCTGGACTCCAATATTCCTACCCCAACTGGCTCATAGGGTATAATTTCCATGTTAGAGAGGCAAGCCAAGAAGGCTAAGGAATGTTACTCACTCCCTGCCCTATGCAGTACCTACTAGTAGAACAAGGTGTCACTGAGAGAAGGAGACTAGGATCCCAGCTCTTTCTAGTGACATAGACGTTCTGCCTAGGGGGAGTCTAGAGATCTACATGAGGACAGATCCATACCTAAGAGAACTGTCAAAAAAAAGTTGTGATCTTGGTGGATTGCAGTTAAGAGGGTGCTCATAGCTTCATTGCCAGAGAAGTCATAAGTTTAACAAAGGGATCAGGGAAAGAGACAGCCCACAAGAGCCGCCTTGAGATTATAGTCAATTCTGGAGGACAGGAGATTGCATACTTACTAAGGTATCCTCATCCAGGAACAATCAGAACAGAACATGGAGCAGACCTGAAAGCATCCCCTAAGTCATACGCACATCCATCAGCAAATAGCAATAGGGGCTTAATACAACCTCTGACTGAACGCTGGATGAATATTAAGCTATCCTGATCCAAAAGAAACTCTTAAGAAGCCAGGCTTAAAAATAAAATCACATGTATCTGTGGCAGTTTGGAAGACTGTGTGCATTTCCAAGGTGAGCACTTTCAGGAGAGATCAGAGGGGAACTTTCCAAGCTACAAGTCCCTGGTTAAACAGGAAACAAACAAAAATATTAACTCCCTGAGTTGTGGTAGTGACTTCCAAGCCACATATAAATCCACTAGTAAAAAGTAAAACTCTAACATGCTAAGAGAGATTTTAAGCACAATTTTTAACCAATAGTTAGCTTTCTGGAGTTAAAAAGTATAATCAATAAAATGAAGAGTCACTGTAGGACCTCAAGAAGTAAGTTTGAACTAGCTGAAGAGTCAGTGGACTTGATAGATCAATAGGTAGTATGCTGTCTGAATAACACAAAAATAATGAAAAATGAGCGAAGCTTTTAAAAAATGTAGGACAGCAAGAAGTACACAAACGTGTAAAATGGGTGTATCAAGGTGAAGAGAGAAAGAAGCAGAAAAAATTTCAAAGAAATAAAGTCTGAAAATTTGATGAAAAAATGTTAATCTATACATCCCAAAACATGGAAATCCACATGCAAGCATGTCATAGTCGAAATGTTAAAAGTCAAGGAAAGCAGTAAGAGAAAAATGACCTACGTAAAAATTAAAGCAGAAATAAATAATGGAGTTGGTTGAGCTTTTTGGATGTGTAGCCCTAATATTCTGCTTAAACAGCCATCCAGTCATACTACGTAACATCATTCTGCATCTTTCAATCCAACTGAGTATTGTAATCTGTAATCATCTTGATTGCCTGTTTCCTTACCATCACTCCTCCTCCACAAACACACAGAAAAAAAAAATGACCAGCATGAGCACAGCTATTTAGTCTACTCTAATCATTTTTGTATCCCCAGTGGCTAGAAGTGTCTGGCACATAGTAGGTGTTAAATAAAAATTTTTCAGCCAATAAATGATGTTAAATAATCAGTGGTAGTTTTGAAAGATAGATGAGCCCTCTAGTGGTTGTAAAAATGATGCATAGCCCTTTTACAATAAACATTAATTTCAGTGGGTTGTTTATATTTACCTACTTTCCAAAGGAATTTGGTTTTACAGGAAAGGACTCAGATACAGTGGAAACAAGGGGAAAATAAGTGAATAAAACAAAGACAATTTAATATAATTGAGGGCCAAATTTGGGTCTCAAGGCAGAAAAGAAGTGGAGATGGAAAAGAACAGCAGCATTTTGTCAGCATTATATCCAGTGCCATAGTAGGTGTCTTGTAAAAATTATGCTATGCAATTCTCACAACAGCCCCCTTAAGCAGATTATTATCCCTATTTTAAAGCTAAGAATACTGACACTTAGGCAAAAAGAAAGATATTTTATATCATTAGTGAGAAAAGTAGAGTTCCTGTCGTTACTCAGCAGTTAATGTATCTGACTAGGATCCATGAGGCTGTGGTTCCATCCCTGGCCTAGCTCAGTGGGTTAAGGATCCAGCGTTGCCATGAGCTGTGGTGTAGGTTGAAGATAAGGCTTGGATCTGGTGTTGCTGTTGCTGTGGCTGTGGCGAATGTCAGCAGCTACAGCTCCTATTAGACCCCTAGCCTGGGAACCTCCATATGCCATGGTGTGTGCAGCCCTAAAAAAAAAGACGAGAGAGAGAGAGAGAGAGAGAGAGAGAGAGAAGTAACCATGCCAAACCATAGATGGTAAACTTTCTCAGAAATTGTTCACACGGGTGCTTATATGTCAAGGACATTGAACAGTGTCCTTGGGCAATGTCTTCGTCATAGTTTTACAGAACATTTTGAGATGTTCTTGAAACGATTGTTTCTTATATATTGGTTTTTGATAACAATAAAAAAAGGGGTAAAGCAGTTATAAATAACAAAATGAAACTGTTTCTAAAGAGAAGTAAAATACTGTAGTAGAGATACAGAGCTTTTTGATTATATGCTTTCATATGAGAATAGAGCTTGCTGAACCTCTACTAATATGCATTAGCTCATTTCTTAGATTGATTGCTTCAAATACCAATTATTTCTTCTTTTTTTCTTATACAAAAGTATCACAACTCACTGTACAACATTTGGAAATAGAAACATTTTTGAAGAAAAAACATGTCACCCATATTCCTGCTTCCTATAAATTGTGGCTCTTAACATTTTATGTTTCTTTCCAGACATTTTTCTTTTCTAATTGCATTTGTCTGTGTGTGTATGCTTGTGTGTTTATACATACTAAAAAATGGGATTCAGGATTCCTATTTATAGCCGAGTGGCAGACTAGATACTCCAAGCTATCCTCCTGTGGCAAAACAACTAAAAATACTGGATAAAATATTTTTAAGAAGCATATTTTAAGTTGCATCACTGAACTCACTAGCAAATTAAGCCAAATCCTTAGAGGAGAGAAAGGGAATGAAATTGGGAATCCAGAAAGATAAATGAGCACTGAAACTATATTTTTCAAGGGATACCTGTCAAATCCTATGACTTCAAGGTTCTCTTTCATGGCTACTAGGGGCATGAGTGGCATGACCATACATCTAAGTGTGCCTTGGGTACTCTTGGTTTACTCATGTTACTGCATAGTTATTGATAGCTAAAAGACACATGAATCTTTCATATGAGACACAAATAAGTGTAATATATGCCAAGAGCCCCATCCATTCTGATGTTGAGAACCACCACAGGAGGTTCAGCTCTCTGTCCACTTTTGTTTCCTGCATTTTCCCCAGGAATAATTTTAGAAAGGCTTTGTAGGTTGATGGAAAAACAAGAAATACAGATACCTGGCAATAACCAATGGAAAGTAGATTAGAATTCCTGCTCAGGCTTTTATTTTTGTTTCTCCTGTGTTCTGCTGTATAAAAGCCTAATAAAATCACAGAACATTAGGTTTTGAAGAAACTTTCATTGTGTAATTTTCTTTCTTTCTTTCTTTTCTTTTTTTTTTTTTTTTGTCTTTTTGCCTTTATCTAAAGCCGCACCTGCGGCATATGGAGGTTTATGGAGGTTCCCAGGCTAGGGGTCTAACAGGAGCTGTAGCCGCCGGCCTGCGCCACAGCCACAGCAACGCGGGATCCAAGCCGTGTCTGCAACCTACACCACAGCTCAGGGCAACGCCGGATCCTTAACCCACTGAGCAAAGCCAGGGATCGAACATGCAACCTCATGGTTCCTAGTCGGATTCGTTAACCACTGAGCCACGAAGGGAACTCCTTATTGTGTAATTTTCTTGAGGATTTAGAAATTAAATGATTAGACATAATCTTTGATACAACTTTGTTGTAGATGTAGTTTTTTTTTTTAAACTTCAAAGAAGGAGAGAGAAATTGGGAGGATTTCCAGCTAACTATAGGGTTGCAGTTTCTATAAAAGCAATAGTTTCATTTCTATAACTAGTTAAAATTAACACTAATAACTATAACTCTAAAGAACCATATTTCCATGATTAAAAGTCTAACACCCATGTCTAGATCGCAGTAATATGGCACTGAATAAGTAAATATGATTTAAAAAACTGATTATTAAAAACAACAGCATCTATTTTTTAGGGAAAATGTCAGTCATTTTATAGGGCCATTTTGAAACATAAAAAATGCATTATAATTGAACAAGTATACTATAGATGTGCACTATTAGATATTACAACTTACATGTAGATTTACTTTCATTATTTAAACCTAAGAATAAATTAAATAAATCTTTTACTTTATCCTGATTTTAAAACTGTATACAATTTCTGAAAATTTTGTGGTTTCACTATCCTTCAAATTTATTATTCATAGTCATTCCATTATATCCTATTTCAGTTATCTATTTTTATAGCATTTAGTTTGTCTAATTTTTAAATTTTTATCGTTAATATCAAAGTGAAAAATTTATACATAAATTTTTGAACATATCTGATGATTTCTTTAAGGTATGGTAGAAGTGCTATGTAAAATATGGGGCTGTATTTGATAGGATACAGATAAGACCCAACATGCTCAAATCCTGCGCTGCCAGTCTCTCACAGCAGTATCCAAGGGTGCCATACACAGAAGGAGAAATGACAAATAGAAATTCGAAGTACCATTTCAGAGACTTTCTGATAGAACTTATATAGACCCTCTCTCTCCTAAGTCCAAATCCAAAAGTCCCCACCAGACAAGCACTCAGCTTGAATGATGGACACATCAGTTTATAGCCATTATAGCCACCACCTGTCCACCTCCTTCCATTCCTAACCACTAGCAACCACTAATCTGTTCATGGTTTCTAAAATTTTTTCAATTTTAAAATGTTATATAAATAGAACCGTATAACTTGTAATCTTTTAAGATTGGTATTTTTCAGTCAGCACAACTCTTCTAAGATCCACCTAAGTTTTTGCATGCATAAGTAATTCATTCCTTTTTATTGCTGAGTAGTATTCTGTGGTATGGATGTTAAACAGTTTATTTTTTTTTTTAAACCAGTCATCTATTGAATGTTTTGGTTGTTTCTGGGTTTTGACTGTTACAAATAAAGCTGCTATCAGCATTCTTGTTCACATTTTTATGTGGACATGAATTTTGATTTCTCCCTGTAAATGTCCAAAAGTCCAATTACTGAGTCATATGAATAGCTCATGGTTAGTTTTGTTAGAAACAGTTTCCAGATTGACTGTAACATTTTATATTCCCACCATCAATATATGAATAATCCAGTATCTCTGAATCTTCATCAGTGTTTAATGTTAACACTATTTTTTATTTTAGCCACTCTGATAGATCTGTTTTGGGATCATTAATTTTTATTGTTTGAATTTCCCTGTTTTATGCCTACTGTTCTATTAGAGTATGCATATTTTTTTAATTATTAAGAGCACTTTCTTTATTAAATATATAAAGATATTACCTGTTTGGGGAAATTTTTTACCAATTTGTTATTTTCTTTAAAAAATTTTTTTGGGAGTTCCCATTGTGGCACAGTGGAAATGAATCCGACTAGTAACCATGAGGTTGTGGGTTTGATCCCTGGCCTTGTTCAGTGGGTTAAGGATCTGGTGTAGCCTTGAGCTGTGGTGTAGGTTGCAGATGCAGCTTGAATCCTGCATTGCTGTGGCTATGGCATAGGCCGATAGCTACAGCTCTGATTCGACTCCTAGCCTGGGAACCTCCATATGCCATGGGTGTAGCCCCAAAAAGAAGACAAAAAAATTTTTTTTTGATACTAAAGTATTAAATTTTTAGATAACTCAATTGGTCCTTTTCTTTGCAAATTCTTTTATTTTATGTTTAGAAAGTTGTCCTCTACTAAGAGATTATTTAATTATTAATCTATGTATTCACTTTTTTTTTTTTTTTTTGTCTTTTTGCCTTTATGTAGAGCCGCACCCGCGGCACATGGAGGTTCCCAGGCTAGGGGTCTAACTGGAGCTGTAGCCGCCGGCCTTCGCCACAGGCACAGCAACGCGGGATCCGAGCAGCCTCTGCAGCCTTCACCACAGCTCACGGCAACGCTGGATCCTTAACCCACTGAGCAAGGCCAGGGATCGAACCCGCAACCTCATGGTTCTTAGTCAGATTCGTTAACCACTGAGCCACGAAGGGAACTCTTCTATGTATTCACTTTTAAGTTTTGTTTTTTACATTTGGTTTTTTGGTCTATCTAGAATTTATTTTTGTATATAGTTTAAAGATCTATCACAATTCATTTGCTTTATAAACAATTATCTGAAAAGTATTTGAATAGCTCCTTCCTTTTTTCTCATTGGCTTATAATGCTTTATCACTTGTTCCTTTTTTTTTTTTTAGATTTGATTTTGTTTCAATGAAGTCTATTAAATTCTGTCAATCTGCCAATCCTTGTGTCAATACCATTTAGCTGAGATTTTGGCAATAACTAGATAGTTGTCAAATTAAGTCTGGGTTCCTGGAGCTTAGATATTCTATGTAAATCACTGAAAATGGGGCCATGTGCTTTAGTAACCAATTGTTGGCATGAAAAGGTATAGTTTTGTTATGAAAATGTAGGGGTTGACTTCTATTATGTAGGAAACTCTGTGCTTCCTAAGGGATTCTGTTCATGGAATTGTGTACTTTCTTTAAATTTTTTTCTTTTATACATTTTTATTGTTAGAAAATTAAAAATTGCAGATATGCATGAAGATTACAATGAAAAAGTACTTCGACTTTGTTACATAATGAATGATAACTACTGAGAACATCTTGGTAACTATCCTTCCAGAACTTTCTTTGTATGGAATCGTGTACTTTAAATCAGGTGTCAGTGTACTTGGCAATAATCTCACCTCTTCCTCAGACTGGATCCAAATAGCACAGAGTCAGTAATTCATGGCTCTTGAATTACAAGGACAGCATTGGGTGTTCAGTAATTCCCCTTGACAGATCTGTAACTTTGATATTGACCCTCATTTCTATTTTCACAGTGTTGTAACATTTGTAGGGAGTCTTTCAAGGAAACTAATGATGTGAATGGAATACATTCAGGTCAGTGCATTACAAGCAATGGAATCTGTCTCAGACTCCCAGAATTGCACTCTGTAAAGGAGTTAAGATCTATTACTAACCAACAGTTGAAGAAATAATTCGCCAGAGGGTAGAAAAAGGACTTCAGTTCCTTCTGGAGGTATAATAAGATCTCAGAGTCTATTCCATGGATTTACAAGTGTTTTTACAGAACCTTTGTCATTTTATTTATTTTCTTTCTTTTCAAGAAGACACTCTAGCTGTACCACTCAGAAAATAAATCTTACCCTAAGTACCAGTTTCAATTTCATTTCACAATTACCACAGTATAAATGGAGATGTTTTTGGCTGCAAATAACATATAATCCAACTCAACATTGGTTAAATAACAAAGGGAATTTATAGACTCATGTACCTGGAAAATTCAGAGAAACTGTGAACCATAGATGGTCTGATGCAACGACCAAACAGGATCACCAGCACCTAGTTTATTTCCATCTTCCATGGTGTTAACATCATCCTAAGGCCAGTTATTCCTAATGTCACAGGAGTTTGGGAGCAGTTCTCTAGGGATATGCTTCCTTGTTCAGGAGAGAGAATGAATGTGTCTTAGCATTCTTGGTGATAATGTTGTGTTCAGGTGTTTGGAAAATACTGATTGGCTTAAGCCATTCAGAATTCACCTCAAGAAGCTGGGGGTAAGGTTAATCTTAAACAAATCACCTAGTAGAGAAAGTTCAGGATCCTGTTACCATGAGGGAGGGGAAATGGACGCCAGGCCACAAACCAAACCCGACTGCTACACACATTATTCAGTACTTTGGAGACAGGTTGTAAAAGAGCTTCTGAAGGATGATTTGTATTAATACAGCTGGTTGTTCTAGTTGAGCCCTATAGAGGCTCTTAATACTCCTGGATCTCAATCAATAACAAATACACATTTATTGACTCTCTACTACCTGCCAAGCAATTTCCTGCCATTGCACTTATCCTGGAAAGAATAAAAGGCATTGTTTCTCATCAGAATGCTGGGTTTATTGGGGTAAAATTCGCAAAACATGTGCAAAATCCACTCTGTATAGATGAATCCTTTATTGGCTAACTTGACATTTAACCAAAACAAAGCCATAGTTCTGGTCCAGCTGTCCCTTCACCTCAAGCCGTAGTTGTTTCTTGAGTGGTGCTGTTTCTGTGTTGCTGTCTGCAGTGCTGATTTCCACCCTGTACAGATGCAGACTGGTCATGACTGAGTGGGATGAAGATGCTGCAAATGTGTCTACTGGTACATCCATATTATATCCACGTGTGTGTGTGTGGTGTACATTTCAGATGTGTTGGAGAACTTCTGATGTCAGTGGCCGTAACTCATGAGGTGGTCCGGGCTCATGACTTCATGAGCTCTCCAGTTTGACACATTAAGTGTGTAGACACATGAGGAAGATAACGTTGCTTTTAAGAAAAAAAATATAGAGGAGTTCGCACTGTGAGACAGTGGGCTAAGGATCCAGCATTGCCTCAGCTGCATTGCAGGTTGCAGCTGTGGCTCGGATTTGATCACTGGCCTGGGAACTTCCATATGCCACGCGTGTGGCTGAAAAAAGAAAAAAAGAAAAGGATAGAGATTTCTTGTGATGTTTTGTGAGTGATGATGGCAAATCAAATGAAAGCCATCCTAATCCGTGCTGCTGGGGTTTCTGGTAGAATGAGGTAGCACTAAGAATCTAGCAGAAACTTGGTTTTAGGCTTCAAGTCCGGCCATATGGTGACAATGGAAGGATCTAGCAGAATATAGAAGCTTCTCAGATTTTTGTTGATTTTTCCTGTGATTTATATCTATGGCTGAGAGCAAGAATTAGTATGTCAATTGTTTCACGTTCAGGGATGTAATCTGTGATATATATGCTAGTAATTAACAAATAAATAACATGTTCTAGTTTTCAGGAGTAATTTCACACATTATTATTTCATCTGATCCCCCCAAGGATCTTGTGAGTTACTTAGGAATATTCCATTTTCTATGATCAGAACCTCAGTTTCAGAGAACTATATTAGTCAAGTTCACAAAATAAAGAAAACAGTAAATCAAGGACTTGAACCTTGGTCATTCCGAATCCCATGCTCTTCTCACTGTAGAAAACACCCCTGCATTTTTACAATGACACATGGTGCAGGATATCAAGATAAGTAGTGGGCTGATCAGTCAGCTTTTGGAAGGTTCTCCAGCAGAGGTAGGGATAGTAGTCTTATGCTATTAGTTGTGTTTTCAGGAAAGGACAACAAAGATGGAATTAAATGTTTATATAAGGTTGTTTCCAAAGGAGATATAAAAATATTCCACATAATGTTACAGAGTTGCTAAGTTGCCATTACTTTCAGGATAGAAAAAAATGTCTTCATTTTGTGTGTTGCCTACTTTATTTATTTATTTACTCATTTATTTTTTAGGGCCATAATTGCAGTATATGGAAGTTCCCAGGCTAGGGGTCGAATCGGAGCTGCAGCTGCCAGCCTGTGCCATAGCCACAGCCACAGTGTTGTGGAACCTACATCATAGGACCTATGCCACAGTTCATGGCAACGCCGGATCCTTAACCCACTGATTGAGGCTAGGGATTAGTCCCACATCCTCATGGTTCTTAGTCAGGTTCTTAACTGCTGAGCTACAATGGGAACTCCCTGTGTGTTGCCTAATTTAATAACCACTTTCTTTATATTAGATCAAGCCATTATCATTTCTCAACTGGCTCTCTTCAGTTGGTCTTGCCTTTTTTTTTTTTTTTGCACCTGTGAATATATCTCTATACTGCAGCTAAAGTGTTCTTCCTAAAATGGAAATTGGATCCTGTCCACCTCTTAAAATGTCCCAGGGGTTCTGCAATGTCTGTGCGAAAGGACTTGGACTCCTCAACATGACATTTAAAGCCCACTGTGATCTTCCCCACCTACTTTTCTTTTGGTTTTTTTTTTCTGTTTGTTTTTTTTTTTTTTTTTTTTTTTTTGGTCAGGCCTGTGCACGTGGAAATTCCTGCACCAGGGATCAAACCCGAGCTGCAACAGTGACAACACCAGATCCTTAACCTGCTGCACCACCAGGGAACTCCTTTTTTTTTCCTTCTTTGTGCAGTGCTTGTGGTATGCACAACCCAACTACTTTTCTAATCCCTTCTGCTTCCTCATGTGCACCCTTACTCCAGGAATTCTGCACAATGTCTATTTAAAGAGGTATGGAAGAAGTGATTTCATTACAAAGACTTAAACGGATGATTTTCCCTGGTGATTTTTTTTTTCTTTTTCATATCATTGACAGGCTCATTGAATGTTATTTAAAAAAAATAAATGATATAGATATGATACAACCAAATCTTGGGAAAAATTAAGTACTAAATTCAATCTCCTTGTAATTTTAGTATGGGAGCATAGAGTTTATGTCCATCAGTGTGTTTGTCAGTCTTATGTGGTTACCCATAATGCAGCTGGGCATTAGAAAGTAATCTTTGAGACATTTGTAATGAATGAAATAGTTTGATTTTCAGAATAAGCCGTGTGGGGTTTATTTCTTCCAGGTAACTTATAGTCGAGAAGTAGATTTGGCTCAACAGGTAAATTTACCCTCAGCGTTGTTATAAACTCTCTAGTGGTAGACCACACATGCCCACACTTCAGCAAGCTTTTTCCATCAGCTTTTTTTTTTTTCAGATAGAAGATTTATTCAATATCAACAATTTTGAAACTTCCTTTTTTTTAGCTGAATGAATTTTATTACATTTATACTTCTACAACGATTATCACAACCCAGTTTTACAGCATTTCCATCCCAAACCCCCAGCTCACCCCTCCTTCCACCCCAACCTGTCTTCTTTGGAAACCATAAGTTTTTCAAAGTCTGTCAATTAGTATCTGTTCTGCTACGAACTTCACTGTATCCTTTTTTCCCCCCAGTGCTTAATGATTTTTATTACAATTATAGGTGTATAAAAATCATCACAACTCAATTTGATAGCATTTCCGTCCCAAACCCTCAGTGCATCCCCCCACCCCCCAGATTGTCTTATTTGGAAACCATAGGTTTTCCAAAGTCTGTGAGTCATTGCCTGTTCTACAAAGAAGTTCATGTGTCTTTTTAGTTTCCACATGTAAGCGGTAGCATTGGATGTTGCTGTCTAATTGTCTGACTGGTTTCACTTTGCATGATAATTTCTAGGTCCATTCCTTTTGGTTTTTTTTGATGTTGGTGTCTCACTGTCTGACTAAATTCACTCAGCATGATACTTTCTAAGTCCATCCAAAATGCCATTATTTCATTCCTTTTTATGGCTTAGTAATATTCCATTGAGCGTGTACCGCATCTTCTTTATCCACACCTCTGTCGATGGACATTTAGGTTGCTCTCATGACTTGGCTGTTTTATATAGTGCTGCAGTGAACGTTGGAGTGCCTATATCTTTTTAAGCCCTAGATGATCAGGAGTGGGATTGCTGGATCAAATGGTAATTCTGCTTTTAGTTTTACAGGGAATCTCCATACTGTTTTCCGTAGTGGTTGCACCCACCAACAGTGTAATAGGGTCCCTTTTCTCCATACCCTCTTCAGCACTTACTGTTTGCAGACTTTTTGATGATGGCCATTCTGGCTGGTGTGAGGTGGTACCTCATAGTGGTTTGGATTTGCATTTCTCTATTCATGAGTGATGCTGAACATTTTTTCCTGTGTTTTTTTGGCCATCTATATGTCTTCTTTGGAGAATTGTCTGTTTAGGTCTTCTGTCCATTTTCTAATGGGCTTGTTTATTTTTTTGGTATTGAGCTGCAGGAGGTGTTTATATATTTTGTTGAAACTTTAAAAACCTAAAGAATCTCATGACCTATAAATTCCTTTATTAGATAAATGATCAACAAAGGGCATACATCTAATCACTGAATGATATGTGCAAGAATGTTCATAGTTCCATTTATAGTAACCCGAAACTGGAAACTATCCAAATATCTATCAACAGTAGACTGGTTAAATACATAGTCACACAATAGAATACCAGACAACATTGAGAATGAATGATCTACAGTTTTTCTGTAGCAATATGGACATATTTCAAAGCATAATGTGCTTTTGAGCAAAAGAAGTCATCAAGGAGAAAGTACATATTATCTGATCACGTTTATATAAAGTACAAAAACAGCAGAAACTTAACTATGCCATTAGACATTCTGGAGGGTAGTGATCTTTGGAAGAGTTGCATGAAGGCTACAAGAGTGCTGGTAATATCATATAACTTGATCTATGTGATGGTTGTGGGTATATTTGCTTAGTGAAAATTCATTGAACACTTAATATATGTGTAATTTATGTGTGTAAATGCCATTACATATCAATAAAATGATACAAAATAATAATATATGGAAAAGAACCTCAAAGGAAAATAATTTGAATTAATAATATTAAAAAAAAGGTCATACCTTGGAATGGTGCCATGTACCTGACTGAAGTTGTAACTAATACACCATGAAGTGATCCTTGTAACTTAAGGTTCTTTTGATATACACATTTCATTGGGCTTATCTCTTTTAGAATGAATTTGGTATGACTGTCTGCTTGTGTCCTGGCTTGCCTTTGGCACCTTGCAAGGAATCACTGGCAGTCTTTTGGTAGATAATTGGAAATATTCTGTTGATTTAAAGATGTCACTAACAATTGAAGGGCTTTTTGGTCAGAAGTTTTCCATCTCAGGCTTAAGTACATGGGACTTGACTCTCAAGAACTTCCTCCAGGAGTTCCCTTCGTGGCTCAGTGGTTAACGAATCCGACTAGGAACCATGAGGTTGCAGGTTCGATCCCTGGCCTTGCTCAGTGGGTTAAGGATCTGGCGTTGCCGTGAGCTGTGGTGTAGGTTGCAGACGCGGCTCGGATCCTGCATTGCTGTGGCTGTGGTTGTGGCGAAGGCCGGTGGCTACAGCTCCGATTAGACCCCTAGCCTGGGAACCTCCACATGTCGCCTGTGCAGCCCTAAAATGACAAAAAGCCAAAAAAAAAAAAAAAAAGAACTTCCTCCAGATAATTTCATTATTGGGGGGCATTTATACAGGGGTCTTCTGGGGCCTGCAGCATCTTACCCAAAGTTCTCCCTCCATATTAACACTTGGACTCTGCTCTTGATGTCATGTTTGCCGAGGTCACAGTAGGATGGGGGCACAAATATAGCATGGTAGACATTACAAAAGAATATATTTCTAGTTCTTTCCTCAACCACCAATCTGTAAGAACTCCAAGCTCCAGAATTTATCATATAGCATTTTGAAGAGGGTCTTATGTACATTTATTGATTACTTCCTTCAAATTCTACGTTTGTCACTTTCCTTCTTTCCTCTGTTGCTTAAGATGTCTTTGTCAGGCATATATTTCTTGCCTCTCCATATTACTGGCCAGTCTGATCAGCTGCTCTGGATACTGGGTGTCATATTCTAAATGCCTCCACCCCACCTGTATTATTTCTGTTACCTAAGCTAATAATAGCAAGAGGAATACCTATCACTTATTGATCTCATGCTAATATGGCAGGCTAAACTAAGTTCTTTTGGTGGATTATCTCATTTGATTTTTATGACTATCTTATGAGGAAGGCACTATTCACATCCATGTTTTATAGAAGAGAAACTTGAGACAGGGGGATTATGTAACTTGTCCCAATTCACACAGCTTGTAATGGTAGAGCCAGGATATAAAGCCAGGTCTGTCTCTGGCCAGAGCCCAAACTCAACCCTTAATACAAGGAATTGCTATAAAATAGTACGAACTCATATTAACACTGTCTATATGACAGCTAAGGGACATAGTGGGCATTGCATTCAGAACTGATCCTTCAGGGACTGGACCATCACCTTTGGGCTAGATATATGCCTCTTGCCTTTGTCTTCCCTTACAGTGTGTCTTCCTAAGATGTGCTCAGTCCTCAGTGTGAAAAAGTTTCTTTGTCCAGACAGGTTTGATCCTAAGCTGGTTTCTATATATATTTACATTATGTGGTTTTGTCACAAGTTCTTTATTTTAAACTATTGTGTTTTACTAGGCAATATTGTTAGTGTTTCATTTTAGCTAATGATTCTCTTTACTTGTTCTTTGGCTTTCTGGGTTTTATTGATCTCTATTGTGATCTTTATTTTATAGCATTTTTATTATTCTTCTCTTTAAGTGTGTCCTATTATTTAATTTAATCTCTTTCTAGTCCCTATAAGGTCAGCGTCATATCATTTTTTCCACTTAGCATTTCGTGTTTGAGTATGGTTTTAGATATTTTGATTACTTTTAGTTTTTAATCTTATCTTTGTTGTTTTCTGTTCTAAAAGCGTATTTTAATTGCACTAATAGTACAACCTCTCTCTCTTTCTTTTCTTTTCTTTTTTTTTTTTTTTGTACTTTTTAGGGCCACACCTGCGGCATATGAAGTTCCCAGGCTAGTGGTCAAATCAGAGCTTCAGCTGCCAGCCACAGCAATGCCAGATCCAAGCCACATCTGTGACCTACACCACAGCTCATGGCAATGCTGGATCCTTAACCCACTGAGCAAGGCCAGAGAATGAACCCATGTCCTCATGAATACTATTTGGGTTCATTGCCGCTTAATTACAACAGGAACTCCCCCCCCCCATTTTTTTAATGGCCACACTGTGGCATATGGAAGTTCCTGGGCCAGGGATCGAATCTGAGCTGCAGCTGTGACCCATGCCACAGCCGCAGCAATGCTGGATCCTTTAAACCCACTGTGTGGGGCCCAGGGGTTGACTCCCGCGCCTCTGCGATGACGAAAGCTGCTGCAGTCAGATTCTTAGCCCATTGCACCAGAGTGGGAACTCCTATCTGTTATGCTTAGGGGGTGGGAGGTGGCCATGGATATTTGTGTAGTGTGGGAGGATGATGGAGGTTTATGTGTGTTTGTTCTCTGGTCCAGTCTGTTCCCTGATATTAGACATCCCGCTCCATAAGCTGACTTTTTCATAATTCTCCCTTTATTTATTTTTTTTATGCCGAACAGTGTTTACTTCTTTTTTTTTTTTAATTTGTGCATTATAGCTGGTTTACAGATTTCTGTCAGATTTTCCAACTGTACCATATGGTGACCCGATTGCATGTACATATATGGATCTGTCATATGTAATTAGATATAGTTCCCCGTGCATTACAGTTGGAGCTCCTTGCTATTCCATCATTAAAGCACTAGTATCCCCATTCCCTCCCACCCCTCCCCCACCCCTCCCCTGCCCCCTTGGCAACCACAAGTCTGTTCCCCAAGTTCGTGATTTTCTTTTCTGTTGAGATGTTCATTTGTGCAGTGTTTTAGACTCCAGTTATGAGATTTCATATGACATCTGTCTTTATCCTTCTGACTTGCTTCACTCAGTATAAGGGTTTCTAATTCCATCCATGTTGCTGCAAATGACATTATTTTATCCTTTTTTATGGCTGAATAGTATTCCATCGTGTATATATACCACATCTTCCTAATCCAGTCATCTGTCGATGGACATTTGGGTTGTTTCCATGTCTTGGCTATTGTGAATAGTACTGCAGTGAACATGCGTGTGCAGATGTCTTTCTCCAGGAAATTTTTGTCTGGATATATGCCCAAGAGTGTGATTGCTGGGTCATATTGTAATTCTATGTAGAGTTTTCTAAGGTACCTCCACACTGTCTTCCATAGTGGCTGCACTAGCTTACATTCTCACCAACAGTGCGGGAGGGTTCCCTTTTCTCCACACCCCCTCCAGCATTTGTTGTTGTGGACTTGTTAATGATGGCCATTCTGACTGGTGTGAGGTGGTATCTCATGGTAGTTTTGATTTGCATTTCTCTAATCATCAGTGATGTTGAGCATTTTTTCATGTGCTTATTGGCCATCTGTTTATCTTCTTTGGAGAAATGTCTATTCAGGTCCATTGCCCATTTTTCAATGGGGTTGTTGGCTTTTTTGCAGTTGAGCTGTATCAGTTGTTTATATATTTTAGAGATTAAGCCCTTGTCAGTTGTGTCATTTGAAAAAATTTTCTCCCATTCTGTAAGTTGTCTTTTAGTTTTCTTTTTGGTTTCCC
>PVHT021183598.1:1634953-1650883 GCA_004024745.2 Catagonus wagneri
TTTTTTTTTTTTTCTTCAGTTGTTCTACCCAGTTATTTCAAGTGTTTCTTGCAGTTTTTGGAGGTTTAAATTAATCAGCATTCAGATGATGATTTGTCCAACTTGTTTTATATTTAGATGCATTTTTTGATGTATTTGTGGGAGAGGGTGAGCGCGACCTCTTACTCCTCCACCATCTTGCCGCAGTCTCCCCATAATTCTCCCTTTAGAAGAAGACTTTTAGGAGTTCTTAGTGACTCAGTGGGTTAAGGATCCAGTGTTGTTGCTGCTGTGGCACAGGTTTGATCCCTGGCCTGGGAACTTCTGCATGTGCAAGTGCAGCCAAAAAAAGCAAACAGAAAAAAGAAAGGGGCTTTAAAAAATTCAGACTAGTAGTAATAGTAGTAGAGTAGTAATAACAATAGCATCAGCCAGTGAGCAATACAGCAAGCATTGATATACCAGGCATGGAACTAGGTGCCTTACTTCCATATCTTATTTAATCTCCCTATAAATTTCGAAGTAGGCACACATAGTTTCATTTTATTCACAAGGAATTGAATTCTGAGAGATTAAATCACTCGTAGAGCCTAGATTTGAAACTTGGTCTGTCTAAGTTCTAAAATTCTTGCTTTTTCTGTAAAGGCCTCCTGAACACAAATACCTCGGGTAAACCTGGATTCCCTACGGGCGGGGGAGATGGAGGACTTCCCCAGGGTTCTCCCCTTCCATCTGAATTCACCTAGTTCTTACTGCAAAGGGAACCCTTCCCGCCCCAACCAGACATCTGGTTCCATTGTCTGTGTAGTACCAAAGGCCTTGCCCGACTGAGTCTTCATGGGGGTAGAGCAGCCTCTGTATGAAATTCTGTCGCCTTGACTTGCTTCCCTGCTGCCAGTTTGGCTCAGATCAGCTGCTTCTGGGGATTCAGAAACCCCTCTAGGCAGGCTTTCATCCTGGCTGTTTTATCAAGGCAGTGTATCACTTTTGCTTCTCTACTAATGAGCGTTAGAAGTAGCTTTCCTCAGCAAATTCTGTTGCTATTTGCAGACAGGCCTGCTGAAGCCACGAATCTTAGCCTCTTTCTGTTTTCTCTCCTGGCTATTTAAACACTTTGAAACACCTATAGGAAGAACACAGTGGCAAGCATCGATGTCACCTTCTATTCACCAACCAGGATAAAGTTTACTTTTGCAACCGGAGTGACCAGTGTTAGGTGCTGTGCAACTCATTCTTGAAGTTTCTTTTATGTGAAATTGCTTAAAATACATAACCAGACTATCAACTCGCATCTGCCTAGTTAAGACTTTTTTTTTTTTTTTGTCTTTTCATGGCTGCATCCACAGCATATGGAGGTTCCTAGGCGAGGGGCCAAATCAGAGCTGCAGCTGCCGGCTTACACCAAAGCCATAGCAACACCAGATCCTTAACACACTGAGCGAGGCCAGGGATCGAACCTGTGTCCATATGGATACTAGTCAGATTCATTTCCACTGAGCTACAATGGGAACTCCAAGACCTTTTTTTTTTTTTTTAAATAGAAGCTTTGTTTATTTTTTCCCTCCAAATTTAAAAACACATTTGGATTTAACACAGTGACAACTCTCCTTGCAGATATTAGACATTTCCTAAAAGATTTACAAGCGTGTATTATACCTCTTTGTTTGTAAAAGTTAGATTTACTGTCCTATGTGAATAATGGAAAGAACTAGTAATATTGACAAAGGAGCATAATCATATTAGGTGGTGTTTTCTAAATGTTGACTCACTACAGGAGTAGAGAGGATCGTTGGAAAGACTACAGCGCTAGGGATCAGACAGTCTGCTGTCCTAACAACCAACCACGAGACATTGGACATTGTCACTTTACCTAAAGATCAGTCTTCCCCATATTTAAATGGAGGTTGGGGGAAGTGAGACTAGACCGTCTTTTTTTCTAAGAATCTTTGATCTGTATGTCATCTTGCAGAGGATAATGACACCCCAGTCCCCAGAAGACAAGAGAATTGAAGGGTGGACCTGAATCTGAGAAACAATAGTTTAATGTGATAGTTATTCATTGATTTTCTCTCATCTCTGAAGCCACACTTCTTTGCCTTCCTTTCTGATATTGAAGCTGGTCTGTGCAGATGTTTGTTCTTTGCCAGCAGGCTTATTGTTAGGTTATACCAATAGAGGGCGCTAGAGGAATGCTTCTAGACTGGAGGAGGAGGAAGAAGCCTCTCTGTGTGCCCTTTTCCTTTGGGATTAGGGTCAGGGATATTGATAGCATTAACCTTAGCAGACTTCACTGTGCAGCAGTGACCCACATCTACTGGCATGGTCCTTTGCCAGTACAGCAGCAGCCTTCCCAGTTCAACTGTGACCAGTGCTATCCAGCTGGTTTCTACTTCACCCAGTCATTCATTGGCTGTGAGATTCAGCTGTAGCTTTTGACCTCTGGCAAGTTTTCCTCCACTGGTGCTTATGTCCCTGTAGTAGTCATATTCCTCCCATCAGAGGTCTGAACCTAGCCTTGGGGAGAGCCTCTTCTAAGCTTCTAAGTTCTTTCCTTGTTCCATCTTCTTCAACACTACAGTCTTCCTTTACCTTTCTTACTAATTAACCATGTTTAACAACTTAACAATTCTTTATATTATACTTTTCTTAAAGTGCTGGTGTGATTTCTGTGTGTCACTTGAATGGACCCTGACTAATACATTAAACAGCTGACACAAAATACACACACACACACACACACTCACATGCACATACAGATGTGGCATAGGACAGACGTCAAAATAAACTGACCAGGAAACAAAGACTTTTGGAGGAAAGGATAGAAAAACAATTTAAATGTCAGAAAAGGACGTGAAAAATATTTCTCATATGTAGAATCTGCCCTGTTTAACAGTTGGGCCAGCTCTGTTGGCAAAGGGGATTGAATTGGGTTTGGAAGAAAGCTTAGGAAAATGAAAGTAATAAAAACACTTTTATTGGGTTCCAAAACACTGACTTCAAAACAATTAAATTAATAAAGTAGTTTCACTATTTTTTGAACTCATTGAAAGTCTTTAAAAGTTAAATTGTTTTTAACTCATGATTTGTTAACTCAATAAATGTGGTTTTCAATTTAATTGCTTTTGAAGTTACTGTTTTTGAATGTAATAAAAGTTAAAAATTTCCCCCCTTTTATTACCTTACTTGTTTTAAAGGCTCTCAATCAAGGTTTTCTCTCTCCATGGCCCCAAAGAACAATTTGCATTGGATCAGTGCCCCACAGGGAAGCAGGTAGGCTCTGCACATAAGGAGAAAGCCCACAAAGTTGTAGAACAGAGTGGCAGGGCGGTGGTGGGGGGCACTAAATGCCATCTGTAGATAAGTATTTCAAGATTTCTGGGTATCATCTTTTCTCCTCAATTCTCACCTGTAGTACTTTTCCCACCCTCCCTCTTGGCTGATGACATTGTATCAAACCTCTCTGGAAAATTGGAACAATCGGAGGCATAGCTTCTTTCCTACAATCAAGCCTACAAAGCTACTTACCATCTGTAGCTCTTTTCCTTTTTTTCCTTCCCTTACAAGACAAAAAGATGACTTCCTCTTATCAAAGCCCAACCCCGCTGCATGTACTCTGGATGCCATCCTTACCTGCTTTCTCAAGGCCTTATTGAGTCAATTATCAAAACTTTATTATTTTCATTTTTATAAGAATTACGGTTTTTATGATAAATATTAAGTATGAAAAAAAGGCACATTTCTTGTCTCTGTTTTCATCTCACATTACATATTGAACCCAATCTTTTTTGCCCCTACCACCATTAAAAGATTTTTAGTCAAAATCGCAAACACGTTCTTTGTAACAAACCCAGTGGGCATATGTCAATCCCATTTTACTCAGTCTTTGAGAGTCATTTGTCAGTATTGACCACTTCTTACCTGAAACGTAATTTGTTCTTGCCTTCTATAATACAGTACTTTCCTGATTGCCTCACTGGATGTGTAATCTTAGTCCCTTTGATGGCAATTTCACTTCTAAATATTGAAGTTCTTCAGGGTTCAGTTTTAGGATCTCTCCCCACCCTTTTACATTCTTTCCTAAAGTGATTTCATCAATTACGATGGATAGAAAGACCTTTGTTATGGCTGAATTGTGACCCTTGAAAGTCATATGTTGAGGTTTCTTAACTCTTAGTAAGTGACTGTAGTTGGAGGCAGGCCTTTTAAGAGGTGATTATATTGAAATGAGGCCTTTAGGGTGGGTCTTAATTCAGTCAGATCATTGTCCTTATAAGAAGACAAAATTTGGACACCAGGATGCATATGCACAGAAGAAAGGCCATATGAGGACACAGAGGGAAAGTAGCCATCTGAAAAACCTCAGAAGAAACCAGTCTTATCAACACCTCTATCTCAGACTTCCAGCCACCAGAACTGTGAGAAAATAAACTTCTGTTGTTTAAGTCACCCAGTCTGTGATATTTTGATATGATTGCCCAAGTACACTAATACAATCCTCTTCATTCTCTTCATTATCTTGAAGATATATTTTCAGTCCAGGACCCTCCTCTGACAGCCATACTTGTGTATCTGGCTGAATTCTTGAAATCTCCACTTAGTTGTATCACAGATATCTCAAAGTAAACACAACTGTATGCTTGATCCCCTGCATTCCCACACAAGCTCATCTCTACCCCACCAGCTGGTGTTACCCTTCTCAATAGATGGCACCAAATACACATTCCTGGATTACAGGCCACTCAAACTCATCCAGTAGCTCTATAATATACATATAAATTATATCTCCAGGATAAAATAAATTTATGTAAATATATAAACATTTACATAAATATCAATTATAGCTCCAGGATAAATTTTATATTTACCTTCTTCTCCATTTCCATTATCAGTATCCTTGATCGACAATTATTTTACTTGTAATATTACATCAGCTTTCTGCTTGGTCTTCCTCTTTCTCTTCTTGCCTGCCTTCTGGTAATTCTCCACGCAGTATCCAGAGTGTTATGTCTTAAACGTTGTGTCTGCCCCAACTCCATATGTTGAAGCCTAACCCCCAGGGTGATGGTATTAGGAGGTGGCCCCTTTGGGAGATGATTAATTCATGAGGGTGGAGCCATCATGAGTGAGATTAATGCCCTTATAATAAAAGAGGCCTCAGAGGGCTCCCTCACACCTCCTACCATGCAGGCCTACAATGACAAATGGCAGTCTGGAACCTTGAAGAGTTTTCTCACCAGACACCAAATTACCAGCGCTTTTTGATCTTGAACTGCCCGGGCTCCAGAACTTGGAGAGGTTCATGTTTGTTGTTTATAAGCGACTCAGTTTGTGGTGTTTTTGTAATAGCAGCCTGAATAGGCTAAAATATAAAGTGATCTTTAGAAATGTAAATATGATCATTTTATTAAACTTCATAAAATTCTCTAATGGTTTTCGCTTGTACGTGGAATAAAATTCCACCTTTTAATCTGTACCCTTGCCTCATCTTTTACCAGTCTCCCTCTTACCTATAGAGCTCTAGCTAAACTGGTTTATCTTCAGTTTCTTGAATATGCTAAACTCTTTCCTGTTTTAAGACGCATCATGTTTCTTCTCCATGGAATGCTCTTTTTTCCATTCTTTGCCTGGCTTCTTTCATTCATTAATTGGAACCACCTCAGAGCGGCTGTCCATGAATGCAATATCTAAATAGACTGCACTCTGTTCTTATTCCCATAAATACACTTATTTGCCTCCTTCATAGCATGTATTCAATCTTGTAATTATTTTAATTTAGTTGTCTACACATACTTGGTTATTATCTGACATTCTGCCTAGAATGTAAACTATGAGGTCAGGGTCCATGCCTGTGTTATATTCTTCTTTGTCTCCAGAACCAAGAACATAGTGGACACATGATAATATTTGTTGAAGGAATGAATACCTTTCTTTTTTGCCCCTTTGACTTGACCATCTTCTAAATTGTGAGCTTTCATCCTTGATGTCCCCTCAACTACGCTTAAGTCTGCCTACTCCCTTGACTATACTTTCTTCTCTGCTCCATATACTTTCCCCAGAGTACAATTTGCAGCTGTTTGACCTCAGCCTGTTAATTTCAACTTGGACCCTAGGCAGCCTGCTTGCTGGTTGATTGTCTGTTGTTATGTTTGACCCTGAACTGATAAAATGAGCCCTACTCCCAGTAAAATGAGCTGGAAATAATGATTAACTCAAGACTGAAATTCTCTTTTTTTTATGGAACTTTGAGAGAAAAGAGTTACACTGATTTGGGAGGCTCTCCTTTTGAAATACCTTGCTTCTTTTGAGACTGCTGGGAGTCATTCAAGGGGCAATGCTCAGGAAGGGGTATTTATGGTAGTGACACAATAAGTTCCTCAGAGTCTGCATAGGACTGCATAGGAACATTAACATTTTAAAATTCTCTTATACAAATAATGTAAGAGATATTGAGTATTAACCAGAAAACAAAACAGGGTTGAAAAATCCCAATTCATTCAGTTTTTTTCTGTGAAGGACAATTACATTTCCTGTATTTACTTAAAAGATTGTTCCTCATCTAATTAGTTTAAAATTTTGTTACATGATCTAACTTTGAGGTTAGCATGGGAGTTTGAGGGGCCAAAAGAATACTTATTCCACCCCCTTTTTCCTGTTTGCTACCTCAGAAATATTAATTCACTACTGATAATCAAAGAAATGCCAATGGAAATAGTTAAGATTGAATAATTCATTTCATAGATGTTTATTGAATATCAAACACCCATCAGATAACACTGTTCATGCCCTCAAGGAATTTACATTCTACTGGCAGAGACAGGTGGGTCGCCACATGTCTACTAAATTACCAAAAAGTAGAACTCATGAAACTCTACAATGAGGCTATAACCAATCAAATATGCAGAGTTTTCTGGTAGTTTAGACGTTGTTACAATCTTGTCAATGTACAATACTTGGTAATATGCAATTCAGAGAGCATGCATAATTACAGAGATACTTTGACCCAGGAATCTCATTTTTGAAAATATAACTAAGAAAGTCATTAAAAAGGAGAAAAAAATTCTTTTGGACAAAGGTATTTATAGCTGCACAACCCTACACCAAGTTGGAAATAACAAAAAATTAATATGTTTGGGGTATTGTTAAAATCATGATAGTATAATATAGTGTCTTAGCTTTGATTGTCATAGGAAACAGATCCAGACACTAGAATTGAAGTAAAATTAGTTTATTTGGGAGGTGAAAGGTACACCAGGAGGAGAGTAGGGAAGTCAGACAGGGACAGGGAGGCCAGGAAAGGGTATGTTATCTAGGTATCCACAAGTGAGAGTGAGACTGTTCCATGGAAAAATATGATAAATGACATGATATACTTTAAAATTATACCACTGGTAGGATACTGTATTGATATTCTAATTTCCAAGAGTCGTAGATTGAGTTCTGTTCCAAGGTGGTGTTAATTCTTCAGCCCTTCCTACTAGCCATGAGTGTGGCCAGAATGACTTTGAGTGGGTAGGGATGTGGTGAAAGAAATCCCTCAGTCACAGATGCAGATACTGGCGTCTTTTACATAGTCCGGAGCACACTGAAAGATCAGCTAGTGTAACAGTGCAGTGATATAATATATTGCCATTAAGTGTGAAAAATGAGTAAGCCATGTATATTTGTAAATATCTATAAAAGCTGTCAAAGAGCACAATATCATCAGACAGTGTCTATAACCATACAAAAACTAGTTATGTCATTACCACATAGAATTTTATAAAATGGGAGTTCCTATCGTGGCTCAGCAGTTAACGAACCCGACTAGCATCCATGAAGATGCGGGTTTGATCCTTGACCTCGCTCAGTGGCTTAAGGATCCCTCATGGCTGTGGCTGTGGTGTAGGCTGACGGCTATAGCTCTGATTGAACCCCTAGCCTGGGAACCTCCATATGCCGCGGGTGCGGCCCTAAAAAGACAAAAAAAAAAAAAAAAAAAAAGGAATCTTATAAAATGGTACTGTTAAACAGAGGCTATTCCTTTTGTATTGTAAAGATAGCTAATTAATAAAAATGATCAACCAATATTAGCAGAATAACTCTTCACTTAGAATAAACAAATTGGTGTCTATTTTTTATGATTTTTATTTTTTCCATTATAGTTGATTTACAGTGTTCTGTCAATTTCTACTGTACAGCAAAGTGACCCAGTCTTAAACACACACACACACACACACACGTATATATATTCTTTTTCTCACATTATCCTCCATCATGTCCCATCACAAGTGACTAGATATAGCTCCCTGTGCCATACAGCAGGATCTCATTGCTTATCCACTCCAAATGCAATGGTTTGCATCTATTAACTCCAGACTCCCAATCCATCCCACTCCCTTCCCCGGCAACCCCAAGTCTGTTCTCCAAGTCCATGAGTTTCTTTTCTGTGGAAAGGTTCATTTGTGCTCTATATTAGAGTCCAGATATAAGTGATATCATATGGTATTTATCTTTCTCTTTCTTAAGTCACTTAGTATGAGAGCCTCTACTGGTGGCTAAGTGCAGGCACAACAGATGTAATAGAGATGGAATCAATGGAACTTGGTGAAACCTTGGATTTGGTAAGGGAAGGAGAAAAATCATCAATGGTGACTTGAATATTTGTGATTAATCAAATGGAAGGATAGTGGAAACTTTAATACAGCTAGGTAAGTCAGGAGAAAGATCTTACATTAAGGTAGAAGATGGTTGGGTGAAGATGAAAAACTGTGATGTTCTTTGGAGTATTTCTAAATATGACTGTGAGGTTGGAGAGTCTGAATATATTCACAGAGGAGACCATTTTTGAAATGTAAAGAAATACAGATTGGCAGTATTTTCCCAGTAAAACATTTATTTTTCCAAGATTGGAAAAATTTCCCAAAAAAACACACAACCTCCCAAAAGCACCGAAAAGGTACATGAGGAGGAAAAATGGTCCCTTTCAAAGGGAGTGGGTTTTCTCCTTAATCATCCTAAAAATATTTTTGTTAACTTCCTTCTGTCCGATAGAGATTAGGAGGACAATCTTTGCTAATTAATTTTCATAATACAAGTTTTAATGAAAGAAGATAAAACACTCGAGGAGGCAATATAATTAGTGGATACTGTTAGCTTATAAATTTTATACTTATCGGAACACGAACATTTATTGCCTGGCTCCTTGGCTGGCATTAATCTCATCTTGTATCTCTGGACTGTTGCCATGGCTTAGTTTTAACAGAGCCAGAATATCTGCTCCTAGATTGTCTCTGATAAAAGGATGAAAGCAGTGATAATTATGCAAGGAACCACTTTGTCACTACTTCCATGGTTTAACTTAAGATGCTCTAGACACTGACATAAGTAGGCCAGAGTGTTTTATTGACCTCAATTAACAAGAAAGCAACATTTCTTTTATTTGTGCCATTAATATGGGCAAGGGATAAGAAAAGTGTAATAAATTTCTAATTTAAATTTGGAACCAAGTGAAGGGAAAACTTTTTGACTTGTGAGTGTTTGCAGTTCTCTGAGTCATGGCCAGTTTTTTAAATATAAGCCATCTGCCAGCATGATACTTTTAATGATACATTTACTTGAAATTCTTTTCACATACTCCCCTGAGTTCCTGTACTCAAACAAATCAGAAAGAATATTTGGCTCAGGCATTTGGGGCTTCTGTGATCCACTGTCTCCATTGATTTGAGTTGACAATAACTTTTATCACTTAGTGTGTATCCTCAGGGGCTAATATTCCATTTATCTTATCTCTTTTTTTCTAAAGATCTTTGATATTATTTAACAGTAGTACTCAAGCTTTGTTGGCCAATGTATTTGCATTTTTCTGAAAAGTTGTACTTTTTGTAGGAGCCACTAAGTGACCATCTGATGTTTTGAATCTTAACAACAGTAATGTTTTGGGGGCAGTCTAAATAGAATCAGAAGTTGATTTTCACAGAAAGGTTTACAGATTTTTAATTACTAGGCTCTTTCTAAGAGTCACCTAGTGATTGCCCTTTGCTGTGATTTTTGTTTATTTTTTTTGTCTGGATTTATTTTTTTCCCTTATTATTTCTGGAATTGGAATATTTACAGTGTGTTTCATTTCTGTGTTTTGTTTTTGCTGGTACTTTATAAACCTTACTTTGTCTCCAGTATTTGGAGAATTATACCTGCTGTGTTTCTCTTTGAAAATTTTCAGTGTGTTCAGTACCTAATACCAGACTCATTCAATACTTTTTTTCAAACTCCTTTTGAAGTTCCAGAAGACTGAACATAGATTCATTTACTTATTCAACAAATATGCACTAAAGGCCTACTCTTTACTAGATTCAATACTAGTCAATGGAAATAGAAAGATAACTGAGGCAGACATTCTTTCCTCTGGGGGACAGCAAAATATAGTGGTTAAGGGCAGAGATTTCTGAGTCAATCCTGAGTTTCTGTTCCAGCTATGATGATTACTTTTATGTGTCAACATGGCCAGGCCATGGTGCCCAGTCGTTTGGTTAAATACCAGTCTACATGTTGCTGTGAAAGTTTTTTTAGAAGTAATTAACATTTAAATCAGTTGACTTTGAGTAAAGCAGATTGTCTTGCATAAAGTGAGTGAACCTTATATAATAGTTGAAAGACTCAAGAGTGAAGGGTAGGGTTTCCCAAAGGAAAAGGAATTTTGCCTCAAGAATGTGATATAGAAATTCTGCCTGAATTTTCAGTCTGTTGCCCTGTGGAATTCAGATTCAGCACTGCATCGTGAAGTCTTCCTTGAACTTCTAGTCTCCGGGCTTACTCTATGGTTTTTGGACTTGCCACAATCATGTCAGCCAATTCCTTAAATCTCTCTCTCTCTCTGATACTTTTTATCTCTCTTGCACCCTGTCTTGATAGATATATAAATAAATAAATATTGGAGTTCCTAATGTGGTTAATGAACCCGACAAGTATTCACGAGGACATGGGTTCAATCCCTGGCCTCAGTCAGTGGGTTAAGGATCCGGTGTTGCCATGAGTTGTGGTGTAGGTCACAGACGCAGCTTGGATCTGGTGTTGCTGTGGCTGTGGTGTAGGCCAGCAGCTGTAGCTCTGATTTGACCCCTAGCCTGGGAACCTCCATATGCCATGAGTATGGCCCTAAAAAGACAAAAAAGAAAAAAAGGGAAATATCTATATATAAAAATGTTACATCTATCTATATGTATTTTATAAGTATTTATACAACTATATCTATATTTCACTGGTTCTATTTCTCTGGAGAATCCTGGCTGTTATACCAGGTCTTCTACTTATCGTTTAGACTGGTGAATTTACCGATCTGAGCCTCAGTTTCTTTTCTGGTGAATGGATTTTAATGAGAATTAAATGGGTCAACATATGTGAAAGCATGTATTACCATACCTGGCAGTTATAGCAAATGCTGAACAAAAAAGGTAACTCTAGCTTCATACTTTGCTTAATGTCTGAAGGGTCAGATGTGATACAGTCCGTGCTAGAGATACAAAGGAATGCTAGATGAAAGAGGAGATGGGATTGTCTAAGTCTGAGGTGAGGGTGGTCAGGTAAGGCTTTGTGGAAGAGCTGATACTAAAGTGAGTCTTAAAGATTGAGTCCAGAGGCTCATTCGTGGAATTGACTTAGTACAGAGAAGATATTGTATAATTATTTTAGGCTGGTCTCAGTGACTTACATCAGGACATTAAGGGTAACTAAGATACAGACATTTTATTAATTAGGTCCAGAATGACAAAAATGAAGGAAGCTTAGAATAAATAGAGATCTAGTCACCCATGGCAGAACCAAGACTTGTAGCAACAAATCTAGATACTATAACTGACTCTGGAGATGGCATAGGACTTCTTAGGGGCAATGTATTGGAAACACCACTGTCCTCTTAGGTGTGCCTGAGTCATAGGACCTGAGTCTAAAGGGATGGTTTAATTCCAATTCCGGAGCAAGAGTTGAGAGGAAGTGAGCATCATGCTTCTGCCCATACTCCCACTGTTTAGCTGATTCTGACTGAAGCAGAGTGGCTAGGAAGTGGAACTTTCTGGAGCTGCCTTCAGATTACTACAGTTCTAGTCAACAGCTTGTAAGAGGCCACTCACATGATTGTTGGCAGGATTCAGTTCCTCGTTGGGCTGAGGCCTCAGTTCCTCTCTAGCTGTTACTTGGAGGCTGCCCTCAGTCTTTGCCATGTAGGCCTTTGCAATGTGACTGTCATTATATTTCATCAAAGCAAGCAAGTTGAGAAAGCAAGAGATAGAATGCCAGAGAAAGAGGGAGACAGAGAACACATACGCATGAGCAAACAAGAGAGTGAGAGAGCACTATCAAAATAGAAGTCAGTCTTGTGCAAGTTAATTATGGAAGTGACATCCAAAGCTTGAAAATAACAAATGAAAAGGTGATATATTTGACTACATCAACATTATAAGTGTACTATGAAGAAAATGAAATAAATTCACAGAAGAAAATAGACTAGCCAACAGACATATAGTATTATGATCAACTTCAGTAATTGAAAAATAAAAATTAAAATAACAATGATTTGCATTTCTTTAATAATTAGCAATGATGACCATCTTGTCATGTGCCTATTGGCATCTGTATGTCTTCTTTGGTGAAATGTCTATTTGGATCGTCTACCCATTTTTAGATTGGGTTGTTTTGTTTGTTTTTTTGATGTTGAGCTACATGAGCTGTTTGTATATTTTGGAAATTAATCCCTTGTTGGTAGCATCATTTGCAAATATTTTCTCCCATTCTGTAGGTTGTCTTTTTGTTTGGTTTATGGTTTCCTTTGCTGTGTAAAAGCTTTTAAGTTTAATTGGGTCCCATTTGTTTATTTTTGTTTTTGTTTCCATTAGTCTGGGATACAGATCCGAAAAGATATTGCTGTGATTTATGTCAGAGCATTCTGTCTATGTTTTCCTCTAGGAATTTTATAGTATCCTGTCATACATTTAGGTCTTTAATCCATTTTCCAACGTCTTGCATCATCTTCAGCATCAACAGTCGAAAGTCTTTTTCCTGGAGGCTGATAATCTCCTGATCACTTAGCTGTTTTTCTGGGGTTTATTCTTTCTCCCTTATCTGAGTTATAGTTCTCTGTCTTTTCATTTTTATAAGTTTTTGGTGTGGTGTACTTTATGCAGACAATAGAGTTGTAGTGTCTCTTACTTCTGGTGTCTGCCCCCCTTGTGGCTGAAGTTGGTACGGGGGCTTGCTGTAGGCTTCCTGATGGGAGGGACTGGTGCCTGCCCACTGGTAGGTGGGGCTGATTCCTATCCCTCTGGTGGGTAGGACTTTTTCTCTGGGTGAGATTAGAGGTGGCTGTATGCCTGGAGGATCTTTAGGCAACTTGTTTACTGATGGGTGGGGCTGTGATTTCACCTGGATTATTGATTGGTTTGGGGCTTCTCAGCACTGATGGGTGGGGCCAGATTTTCCCAAATGGCCAGCTCCAGAGAAATGCACACTGATGAATATTCCCAAGAGCTTTGCCTCCAATGTCCTTCCCCCACAACAAGCCACAGTCACCCCTGTTTTCCTAGGAGATCCTTCAAAAACTGCAGTCAGGTCTGACCCAGATTCCTATGGAGCCTTTGCTTTGCCCTGGGACCCAGTGAACATGAAAGTCTGTCTGTGACTTTCAAGAATGGGGTCTCCATTTCCCCTAGTCCCGTGGAGGTCCTGCACAATCCCCACTGGCCTTCAATGCCAAATGCTCCGGGGGCTCTTTCTCTCAGTGCCAGATCCCCAGGCATGGGGATTTGACATGGGGCTCAAAACTCTCAGTCCTGTAGCCGAGTCTCTGTGATATAGTTACTTTCCAGTCTGTGGGCTTCCCACCGGGAGGTATGGGGTTGTTTATATTGTGTAATTGTCCCTCCTACCTGTTGATGTGGTCTCCTCTTTGTCTTCTGGAGTAGAATATCTTTTTGAAAGTTTCCAGTCCATTTGGTTGAAGGTTGCTTGGCATTTGGTTGTAATTTTGTTGTTTTTATGACAGAAGTTGAGCTCCAGTCCTTCTATTCCACCATCTTAATCCTGTCTCTACCCTTTAATCCATTTTGAGTTTATTTTTGTATACAGTGTCAGAGAATTTTCCAATTTCATTCCTTTACATGTAGCTATCCAGTTTTCCCAGCATCACTTATTGAAGAGACTGTCTTTCCTCCACTGTGTATTCTTGTCTCCTTGACATAGATTAATTGACCATAAGTGGGTGGGTTTATTTCTGGCTTTTCCGTCCTGTTCCATTGATCTATGTTTCTGTTTTGTGCCAGTTTCATACTATTTTGATGAGTGTCACTTTGTAGTATAGTCTGAACTCAAGGAGCCTGATTCCTTCAGCTCTGATCTTTCTCAAGATAGTTTTGGCTATTCTAGGTATTTTGTATTTCCATACAAATTTTAAAATTTTTGCTCTAGTTCTGTGGAAAATACCATTAGTAACTGGATAGGGATTGAATTGAATCTGTAGATTACCTTGGGTAGTATAGTCATTTTGACAGTATTTATTCTTCCAATCCAAGAATATAATCTATCTTTCCATCTGTATGTGTTATCTTCAATTTCTTTCATCAACGTCTTATAGTTTTCAGAGTACAGGTCTTTTGCCTCCTGACATATGTTTATTTCTAGGAATTACTTTTTGATGTGATGGTAAATGGGATTGTTTGCTTAAGTTCTCTTTCTTTTCTTTTTTTTATTGCCTTTTCTAGGGCTGCACTCACAGTATATGGAGGTTCCCAGGCTAGGGGTCTAATCAGAGCCGTTTCCGCCAGCCTATGCCACTGCCACAGCAATGCGGGATCTGAGCTGCGTCTGCAACCTACACCACAACTCACAGCAACGCTGGATCCTTAACCCACTGAGCAAGGCCAGGGATCAAACCCGCAACCCCATGATTCCTAGTCAGATTCATTAACCACTGAGCCACGATGGGAACTCCTTAAGTTATCTTTCTAATCTGTTTTTCTTTCTTTCTTTCCCTTTCTTTCTTCCTTTCCTTCTTCCTTCCTTCCTTTCTTTCTCTCTCTCTCTCTTTCTCTCTTTTTTTCTTTCTTGCCACACCTGCAGCATATGGAGGTTCCCAGGCTAGGGCTTGAATCAGAGCTACAGATGCCAGCCACAGCCACAGCAGTGCCAGATCTGAGCTGCATTTGTGACCTTCACCGTGGTTCATGGCAATGCCAGATTGTTAACCCACTGAGCAGCGCTGGTGATCAAACCTGCATCCTCATGGATACTAGTCAGGTTCATTAGTGCTGAGCCACAAACTCCCTCTTTCTAATCTTTCATCATTAGTGTACAGAAATGCCACAGATTTCTGTGTATCAGTTTTGTATCCTGCAATTTTACCAAATTCCCTCATACTGGTCAGAATTGCCATCATGAAAACATCTACAAATAATAAATCCTATAGAGGATGTAGAGAAAAATGAACCTTCCCATATCATTGATGGGAATGTAAATTGGTATATCCACTGTGAAGAACAGTATGGAGGTTCCTTAATAACTAAAAATAGAACTACCATATGATCCTGCAATCCCACTCCCAGGCATATATTCAGAGAAAGCCATAATTCAAAAAGATACATGCACTCCAGTGTTCATTGCAGCACATTTACAATAGCCAAGAATGGAAGCAACCAAAATATTCATTGACAGAGAATTGGATAAAGAAGATGTGTATATATAGAGAATAGAATATTAGCCATAAAAAAGAGTAAGATAATGCCATTGCAGCAATACGGATTGACCTAAAAATTATCATACTAAGTGAAGTAAGTCAGAGAAAGACAAAGACAGAGGAAGACATATGATATAACTTATATGTGGAATCTAAAATATGATACAAATGAACTTATTTACAAAATAGAAATAGACTCGTGGACATAGAAAACAAACCTGTGGTTACCAAAGGGGAAAAGGTAGGGGGATAACTTG
>PVHT021183598.1:1654237-1811843 GCA_004024745.2 Catagonus wagneri
ATACGGATTGACCTAAAAATTATCATACTAAGTGAAGTAAGTCAGAGAAAGACAAAGACAGAGGAAGACATATGATATAACTTATATGTGGAATCTAAAATATGATACAAATGAACTTATTTACAAAATAGAAATAGACTCGTGGACATAGAAAACAAACCTGTGGTTACCAAAGGGGAAAAGGTAGGGGGATAACTTGTTGTTCAACAAATAATTTCCAAATGTTACTATCACTTGTGTATAAGTAGATTTTGAGTCAAATAAGTTTGAGAAATGCTGGGCAAATTAGAGCAGGCTTCTATTCTAGAGGACTTCCCAGAGCTTTTAATGAATTCTACTGAGCATTAGCTGTGTGATTTTATTGCTTACTTTTTGCCTTTTTTCTTCTCCCCTGCAAAAGTTTCAGTGTGTATCTATCTTTAAAATATTGCTTACATTGAAATGCAGTTCACACTGAATGATGACAGGAGCCCGGGAATCAAAAGATCTAAGCTTGAGACCTGGCTCAGCTCTATCATTGAAACATTACGTTTAGAAAACATTAGAGCTGGAAAGTATCTTAATATATCTCTAACTTAGTTTTGAGATAACTGTAAGGGCAAATGGAAAAGCCTGCATAAACATCATGTACAAAGGGTCAATTTCTTCCAATAATTTATCACAACAGCAATAAGAAACTAATACAAGCTACCTGAGGGAGATCACCTTGTATAGCAGTTTTCTATAACCTCTATCTTTAACAAGTTTCCTTATAAGACAAATTGTATTAATAAATTAATTATACTAGTAATTTACCTTTGAAACTAAACTACAAGGCTCTTAAATGGATATTGGACTATGCTGACAGAGAAACAATTTTGATGGTTGTATGCCATAGGAACAACAGAATTGAATTAGAAAAATAAAACACGAAACAAAATTGGGAATTATCATGCTGCTCTCACAGAAATCTGTATAAACTTACACAAATCACTTCCCTTTCCTTGGCCTCAGGTTCCCTGTCTGTAAAACTATTTCAGATGCTTCTGAATCTAATATGTTCATAGTCTATACCTGTACAGGATTTAGTTAAGTCATTCAAAAAAAAATCCTTGGTGTATTAATCATTCTATCTAGCATTGACCTTGACATATTTACATATTTTTAGTTCCCTCTCTCCCTCTCTCTCTCTCTCTCTCTCTCTCTCTCTCTCTCTCTCTCTCTCTCTCTCGTTCACGCATATAAATGAAACTAAAAGGAAAAGGAAAATTCAGGATTGGATAGAGTAAAGGCATTTGGGATAATGAAGAAAGCTACTTCTCATATTCTGTTTCTCTAGTTTGCAAAGGTAAAATAAAATTTCCAGGTCACCAGTTATGTTAAGTAGATAGGCTATCAAATTAATCCCAGCAGAAATACATCCCACAAACTTAGTGACCCAAACTTCATGTGTAATAATAAATTAGCAATGGGATCCTAAAGGAGTACAATAGAATTATTTCAGTGGTATAGTTTTGTTCTCAAATCCCAGAGCTAGCTATAAAACAAAATATTTATATGAATGTATTTTGAACCATATAAATACAATGATGTTTCAAAAATTAACCCTGTATATGGAAAGTTATATAACATTAAAAGAAATCTCATCATCTTTTATCATCTTGATTTTATCCTGAAGTATTAAATCATTTAGCTGTCATTTTTGGCTTTTAAAGGACTTGAAATATTGCGACCAGCAGAATCTGCTGATATATATATATATATATACACATTTTTTTTTTTTTTTTGTCTTTTTGCGTTTTATGTAGAGCCGCACCCGCGGCATATGGAGGTTCCCAGGCTAGGGGTCTAACAGGAGCTGCAGCTGCCGGCCTTCGACACAGCCACAGCAACGCGGGATCCGAGCTGTGTCTGCAACCTACACCACAGCTCACGGCAATGCCGGATCCTTAACCTACTGAGCGAGGCCAGGGATCGAACGCGCAACCTCATGGTTCTTAGTCGGATTCGTTAACCACTGAGCCATGAAGGGAACTCCCAGCAATATATATTTTAATTTGGGATATATGGTATTATATCTGAAAAACATCATAGAGTACTTAAGACTAAAAGGGTAACTGCAGGGTATATACATATGATGTATGCACTTGAGTAGGGTCTCTTTATAAAATTGTTAATCAGTCTATCAACATCTAATTTGTGAGCTAATGTAAAGTATATCTCAGACATCTTTGCACCCTCAGCGGAGTGTGGAGATCCAGTGAATGTGTGCGGTTGTTGTACTGTTTTTCAAAGGCACAGCGTTATGCCACCTGTCCTGTAAACTTCTTAGTCACTAAATTCAAAAGAACCTATTTTTAAGCAGCACACAATATCCTTGGGGATAAAATGGCTTTTAAACATTACTTAATTGAGCGCTTCATATGTGCTAATCAAACTCTCATGATGATGTGAAACTATGAGGTAGACAGTAGAACATTAATAGACTGAAACTTATTTACAGAGGTGTGATTAATAGTAAGTGGACATAATTGTGTCACATGAAATCATTCCATATGACAATATTTATATAGCACATTTTGGGGGACCTTGCCTGTGGAATATGGAAGTTCCCAGGCCAGGGATCAAACCCACAACCATAGCAGTGACCCAAGATGCTGCAGTGACAATGCTGGATCCTTAACCATTGCATTACAAGAAAATTCCACTTATATAGCACATTGATCTTTGGCTTTATTGGTATGATCATTAAATCTCTTTTGATTAACAGTTATATTCAACATAATTTTAATGCCAAGTATTATTTACGCCATTTCCATATTTGGAAAAAAATTATGAATCTATATATGTTATATAGAACTCTTTATTTAGAAGGTTCAGTTATCCAGAATACTAGATATTTGAAGTGTTCAAATAGTTTCAAGTAGACACAGTCATAAGATTTTATGAAGTGTATTTCATTTATTTTTTTATTCATTTGTTCAGTATTTATTTATAGTCTTCCCATAAAGGTCATTGTTATTGGCAATGTGTTAGTGTCAAGCAACAGCTCTTTAGCAGGGATTGTGTTAAATCTGCTATGGTCCTAATGCAGAGAATTTAGAAACATCAGTGTACACAGTGCCAGTCACCTGATCTGATTTACTGATAGACGAATAGAATGTCATGGCTGAAAGGAACCTTAGAACTTAGTCTGAACTTCATCCTTATTTTAGTTTTACAGATGAGGAACCTGAGGCCCAAAGAGAAGTAACTGATCATACAGTAAGATAGCATCAGAGCTAGATCCCTAATTTCCTCCTGACTTCCAGGCTATTGTTTCTTGTTTGTTTGTTTGTTTGTTTTTTTGCCATGCCAGGAAAAACCTGAGCTACAGCAGCGACAATGTCAAATCCTTGACTGCTAGGCCACCAGGGAACTCCTCTGTTTTTTTATTAAAAAAAATTTTTTTACTGTACTGAGCCGCCTCCATAATTACATTTTTCTCTCAGTCGCCTTAATTAGACCTTCTTTGTTTTGACATTGTATATACGCAATCCAAGAAAAAGAGCTAAAATGCAGATAACACTATTTTGAGCTTGAACGTGACAGTGGATGGCTAGAAAGGAGTGTTGGCAAACAATTCTCGATGAATGTTTTATGATTCTGCATGGTTCATGTCCTCTGATCCTTTGCAGTTGAGAATTTTGGATAAGGAGAAGCTGTAGGATTGCAAAGCTTAGAGACAAGGCCCTCCCTGCACACAGTAGAGGGTAATAATAAAGACCTCTTTTTCCTTTCCCCAGAGATATTTGCTCACCCAGAGTTAAGATTTCTCTCTCTCCACAGAGGATCGCCTGCAGCCCTGTGTAAGCCCAGAGTTTGCTGAGCTTGGCCTTCTTCTCCTTTGATGCCACTCATTACCTCTGACCCTCACTGTGTTCCTTCCCATGAGGATTTGGGCTCGGGAAACTGGTGCTGAGACATTACTCGGACTGTCACTTCTGATGTGAGTAATAAATGGTCTTTGTCTCTGATCCAGAGGTCTTGTATCATATATTAATCTATTAGTTTGCAAGTAGGATAAAATTTCAGATCCTTCCAAGTTTTGAACTTAACAGGCAGATGGTGGTGAATTGTTGTCAGCGTTTTCAAATTAGCTCATGTAGTAATGAAATACACTATAAATACCCATGATAACACAAGTGTTTCTGGGTTGTAGAGTTGTTAGATATTTCCCTATTAATCACTAACAAATATTTTGAATCACAGTACATAGTTGTCTGTATCCAGTTGTATAGTTCAGACACCAAAGTGTCCTTTGGAGGTAAATGAATCAAAGTGATGCTCTTGGAATTATGCCTCTAGCTCTCTAACTTAAGAATGGAATCATTTAATTCATACTATTGGCAAATTTACTTTCTGTAAAAATGACCTTAGAGATCAGTAGTCCAACCCACTCACATTTAAACTTTCCAATTTGTAATTGATGAAAGTCCTAAATTTTCCAACTTTTGTTAGGGACCAGATGGTTGGAATGAAACAAATTTAGAGTAAGCCTAGTATACAAATTAAAATCTTTGAAAGTACTTCTAGAGTCACTGTTGTAATTTGAGTTAATATCAATCACACAATAAGCCAGGATGAGGCACTCTTTATTGTCAAAACCATCCTGTTGTATACGTGGCATTATCACCATTTAGCAAATGAGAAAATCTGGAATCAGAGTGGTCACTGAGACACAAAAAGTTAGTAAATGGAAAAGCTGGATTCAAGCCCAGGTCTTCTGGGTCTCCAATCTCTTAGGTTGCTTTCATTCATTAATCTGAACATTCTCCTTCCTCGTTAATACATGAAGGAAAAAAAAACTTCATAGGCATTAAGGTAATAATGGGAATAAATTACTGTTTGCAGTTTGAGGGCATACTTTTGAGTACTGATTTTTTCCTATTTACTATTTTTTTCTCAATTTGTGGAAATCATTTGAAGAAGGTGACATGTAAGAGTTTACTACACTACTAGTAAATGACAGCCTTGGAACTAGAATCTGGGTCCTGACTCCTCTAGTTCAGTGTACTTACCACCATACCATGTTACTTCTGTTAAAAATATTTTAGTTATAGTGTGTGATATTTTATGTCTTCAAATTCCATCTGCTTGCCTTTCCAACAGTGCATAAAGTAGAAGGAAAATTTCGACCTAAGAAAGGAATTTTTCCAATAGCACTGGTAAAAGAATATAAAATCTTGGAGTTCCCTTTGTAGCTCAGTGGGTAAAGGACCTGATGTTGTCTCTGTGAGGATATGGGTTCTATCCCTGGCCTCGCTCAGTGGGTTAAGGATCTGGCATTGCTGCAAGTTTGCAGCATAGATGAGGCTTAGATCTGCTGTTGCCATGGCTGTGGTGTAGCCCTCAGCTGCAGTTCTGATTGGACCCAAGGCCTGGGAACTTCCATATGCCACAAGTGCAGCTGTTAAAGAAAAAAAAAAAAAAAAGAATCTAAAGCTTCAGTCAAAGAAAGCCTGACATCTATTACTTGTATAGGACAGTGATTTTTGATTTTTAAGAATGATCTCTACATATGAAAGCTTATCATTTGATTTGGGGACAGCTGGCTAGATTGCATTACATACCCATAATTGGGTAATTTTTCAAATTCATTCATAATTGTTTTTCATACTTTTTGTAGATCATTTAATTTACAGATAATTTCTTCTCTGTGATATTTTCCAATAACTTAATTTAAAGATAATTATTTTTCATTTAGAACAAATATAGTTTGATCTCAGGAGAATAGTGTATTGGCTTCATAAAACTTGTTCCCGTTTAAATTTGAAATGCAAGTGTTCCTGAAATAATAAATACTCCGATATGAGTTAAAAATATACCTTATTTAAAACTCAGCATGTAACAGAATATAATCATGCATAAGGATGTTCATTTCCTTTCCATGGAGGTTTGCGTTGCACACAATAACAGATTATTTTTATATCTACACAAAAGGTATATAGTCCTGGGTAGGTTTAGGACCAAAGAAAATTTAACTAAAAGGAGAGTAAGATCCATTTGCTGCCCTCACAGAAACCACAGATAGCCAGAGAGGCAAGCCTGTAAGTAATTCAAATACAAAATTAAAAATATGAAGATCCTTGAATGGTAGGCCAAAGAGCAGTTAGGATCAATCCAAGATTTGCAAGCAGTAAAATCATGTGATCAGGGTTGTATGTTAGACAAATTTCTTTGGTGGCTGATGCTGAGGTAGGGAGAGGTGGCATTCAGGGAACTGAATTAGCATGACAATGCCCAAGTCCAGATCAGAGACAACCTGTGGTTGTGCAGGTGTACCAGAGTGTAGTGCTCAGGAAAAGCAGGGTGGCCTTTTTGCTCTTTTCCCTGCGGGACAAATTATATCTGCAGCTGACCTCCTACATCTGGGTATGCAATTTAAGAGATATAGGTACAGGAAGTGTGCCTAAAGTATGGGTAACAATAAGGACATGCTTTCAGGAGCCAGGCAATGAATCCCTAGGGGGGATTCATTCTAGAGCCTTGTTGAAGGAAAATATTTTTGTCATGTTTCCATTCTGAATCTCTATGATTCTATTGTAAAATCCTAGCTTAGCGTGAAGAAGCAGTTGGAAAAGACTGTCAAAAATATTAGGGGAAACATAGACTCCATTAATAGAGATTAGTACCTAAAATAGGGCGAGCAAGGCAGTGTTGAGTCATTTGAAAAAGCCTTAAGGTAGATTAGGAGTCCTGAGTTTGAGCCCTGGTCTGCTGTTTACTTGGTTGTATAACCTTGGGTAAATCTCTAAGATGTTATGGGTCTCAGATTCCTTATTAGCACAGTGGGCAGTTTTGACAAGGCAAATGACATTCTCCCATTTTAGTATACATGAATCACCAGGAGAGCTGTTAAAAATGCAGATTGATTGAACCCATTGTCAGAGATTCTAATACAGTGAGTCTGTAACAAACTATCAAAGCTCTATGGATTTGTGGGTTTCTTTGCATTTGGAAGGCTGAATTTAAAAAATTAGCTCAGATTCTTCAATCAATAATTAGATGTTCTCATTTGCAACAGAATTACTTCTTGTCTTTTAGATAGAGTTTTGAGTGATCTGCTTCTAGCTTTTCATTTCTAGCTTTTTGTTCATTTATTTTTTCTTTTATTTCATCCTTGTAATGATGGAATGGGAAGACTTTAATAGTGAAAATCAAGGAAAAATCGTATTTTCTTACTGGCTGTGGCCATATTTCTTCTCCCTTCCCCACCCTCCCAATGCAGAGAATTTTAGAAAATTAAATAATGGAGAGAACTTCTTTATCTGAGTTATGCAACTGGCTTGGTCTAGTTTCCTTAAACCCAATTGTAGACATAGATTTTATCACTCAAATGGAAAGAAAGGCCAGTCAGCTCACTGACCAATACTAAGGACAAAGTAATGACAGAGTGACAGAGAAATTTAGGGTTCTCCTAGAAACTGGCAAGAGATTGTGTGTTTTCAGGTATGAAGAATGGGTCACTGACAATCCAATTCAAATTAAGAGATTAAATTGTTTGGTTGTAGTTAATTATTTCAGTTTCATCACAAACGAATCAACACTAGTTGTTAGCACTTTCATTGCCTACTCATCTTTATGATGTAATAAAGGCACACAAAAGCAAAATATTTAGAAAATCTTCATCTAGAGGTATTGCTATATAATATATAGAACATCCTCAGCTCCTGGACCGTGATTTTATTCAGCTAAAGCATTCTCTATATATTCCTCTTATCAGGCACTTTTCAATAGAGATATAATCTGGGGGTTCCCGCTGTGGCACAGCAGATTAAGGATCAAGCATTGTCTCTGAGGCAGTCATATTCAATCCCTGGCCCAGCAAAAAAGGTTAAAGGATCTGGCATTGCTGCAGCTGCATAGGTTGTATCTATGGCTCGGTTTTGATCCCTTGCCTAGGAACTTCCATATGCTGTGGGTGTAGCCGGAAAAAAAAGATGTATAATCTGAACCACACATGCTAACCATACATGTAAATTTAAATTTTCTGGTAACTATATTACACAAGTAAAAAGAAATAGGTGAAAATAGTTTTGCAGATGCATTTTATTTGCTACAGTTTACTTGAAACCTATCAAGTGTTCAGTAGCCACATGTAGCTAGCTAGTGGCTTTAGCATTGGACGGCACAATTCTAATCAATTACCTGTGAGCTTTCAATCATTTGTAACCAGCTCACAGTATTCCTATCCATCTCTAGTTCGGTCACAGTCCTAGAGGACTTTACTGTCCAGAAATCCCTTGGTATATCTCTTCATCCTTAATAATCTGTTCTTTCCTCCATCTAAGGTCTCCATCATTCCCATGGCCTCACCCTGAATGTTATCACCCATAACTTCTAGTGTGTGTGTGTGTGTGTAATAACTTGTTGCTTTCATATATTATATTGTGAAATGGCCACCACAGTCAAGCTAATTTACATATCCATGACCTCACGATAGTTACCATTTTTCTTCTTTCTTTAGGTAGTGAGAACACTTAATATCTACCCTCCTAGTGAATTTCAACATAGCACACAGTCTTGTTAACTATAGTCACCATGTTGTATATTATATACCCAGAACTCATTCATCTTACATAACTGAAACTTTGTCTCCTTGAACCAATATCTCCCCATTCCTCCATTTTCTCAGTCTTCTTTTAAATTGTTTGTATTAAGTTTTGTTCAGTTCCTTAAATGCACCAGGCTCTCTCTGGCCTCACAGCCTTCACACATACATTTTTCTCTGCCTAGAACATTCCTTTCCCTCCTCTTTACCTGATTGTGGTTAAACATCACTATGAGAAACTTCCCTGCCCAATCACCAACTTCTCTCTAGACTGGGCCTGCTTCTGCTATTCCCTGCCACAAACACTTTGTACATCTCCTATTATAGCACTTATCATGAGGCATTTATTATAGCTGCTTTTTTTTTAATGGCCGCACTTGCAGTAATAGAGTCAGGGATGGTAACTGAGCCACAGTTAGGACAGCTGCTACAGCTGCAGCAGCACTGAATCCTTTAACCCTCTGCATGGGTCTGGGGATCAAACCTGCACCTCCACAGTGACCCCTGAGCCACTGTAGTCAGAGTCTTAACCCACTAGATTGTTGGCTCTATAAAGGCAGGGACTGCGTCTCTAATATTATCCACACAATTTTCCTTCCTGGCAATTTCCACTATTATTATAAATTTATCTGAGGTTGTTTAGGATCTGGTTCTTCTAGTAGATTCTAAGTTCCCTGTAGGCAGAAACCATGTTGTTTTGTTCACTGCTGCATTCCCAATGCGTTGAATAGCCCCAAATATATAAGAGATGCCCTATGCGTGTCTTTTAAAGGGATGGATATATGGATGGGTAGACTGTATAGAAACTATCCTGCCTTGGTTGATTTACACATTCATCACCGTGTGATAGATTGAAATAACTTGTTTGCTAGTTACTGTAGGGGAGTTGGAATAAGGGTCTGAATATACACTGGCTGAAAATTCAATTTATGAGGAATATAAACATATGAAGGCTGAAGCCTAACTTTTTCACTTTATCACGTGCCTAACACTACTAGGCTCTTTTCACACATTATTTCAGTTCCTGCAGAGCCTAAGAAATCGTTATTGTTTAGTGCTTTTTGTAGCTAAAGACACTTGGTCTTAGAGACTTATAGTTGTCCATATTTTTTTCTTATTTTACAGCTCAGAGGGATTAAGTGCCTTAATAACTTGACGCAATCAGTAAGGGCTAGAGCTGGGTCTGGAAACTGGGTCAGTCTGCCTCCAAAGCCTAGGTGTTCACAATGTAGCTCTTATCTGCCCTTAGTGAGGGCCGCAGTCATCCTTATTGTTATGGCTTCCTAGGTCACATATTAAGGTCGGTGGACAAGAGAGGAAAAATGGTACTTTGTGATATAAGTGTCTCTCAGTACATCCCTCTGGACTTGAGTTCTCTCTCAGGGCGCTTCCCTCTTGTGGAACACGTAGCCCTGTACTCCTGGTGCTGACCTAATAAATACTCCTTGATTCCTGCATTGTTATTACTTATTGCCTAAGACTTGGAGAATATGGTTTATTAGATCAAAGAGACAGTGGAAAAGTTCTTACCCTCTCAAACATCCAGTTTTCTTGTATGTTAAATGGGTAAAAATAAATATTTCAGAGATTTTACTGACTATTAAATGGAATAATGTATTTAACTACATTAAATAGTAATGGGTCTGACAACAAATATTAGATATTAACATTTTTATGACCTACTGAGCCTGGTTGACTTGGTTACATGCACTAATTGGAAGACAGGGCCAGAGCTATTATACAGCAGTAACCCCTCTGTCTACATAGTCCTAATGTGTTTTGGGAGATACAGTGGACCTTCAGTGTTGTACTTGATAAAGTATGAACCATGGAGCCAAAGTGAAGAAATGTCAGGATTTTTTTTAAAGAGTTGAAATATAATAAGTCCCTGGCTTGCAGAAGAAAATCAGATTTATAATCCTCATACTTTGCTATACAATTCAAAATTGATGACAGTGATTTCTTATAGCAGTGTTCATTTTCGTATTTTTTTTCCCTGTCTGGATACATATACATTGACACTGCTCACAGAATCTCGGGATTCAATGAGAGAATAGATAACTTGAGAAGGAGAATATTTATGATTCTATGGCTGCGAAGGACAGCAATTTCTCTGTTTTGAGATCCAGCCCCTGTTCTGGCTGTTCTGTAGATTACAAAGGAAAGACTCAATGTGGAGCTTCTAGCAATAAGAGCTGCATCTACTTTCTATTCCAATCCTCATTTGTTCTCACCTGTTATGATGCTAAGATCTATAGTACTTATATGTAAAAATCGCTCAAACTCAGAGAAGTATTGCTAGAAATGTTTTACCATTCAAATCATCAGTATACTCTATTATGGGCTTTTATTGTACTGTTAAAAACAGAAAATTTATAATATGGAAGGAGTTGGTTCAAGGCATATATTTAAGCCCTGATGATTCATTATTTACAATAAAAGTAAAAGAAAAATGACAGATTTTGAACTTGTATGAAATGGTTCAGAAAATATTGAAACAAATAATAGTTTCAAAGGAAGATGAAAGATATATTTAATTTTAAAAAATCAGTAAATATATTCCCACATTTTGTAAAGATGAATAAAATATAAGAAAACACATTTATTTATGTCTCATCAGTCACAGTGAACTTCTCTGGCCCCCAAGCTGCCATTTTATCTTTATATACTTGCTATAAGAGCACTTATCATAGTCAGCCCTATATCAGAATTATTTAGTTTTGTGTCTGGCATGTCCTTGAATAGAGAATGTCATAAAAGCATTATCTCTTATATATTACTACCAGATACTGCAGCTGCATGTTCACACAAGAGCATAGAAGACAAGGCAGTTAAAAATAACTAAGGAGAGAAGAAAATATATATGCTTTAAAAGTGGTTACTATATTACTAAATTATAGCATTAAAAAAGTAAAGCCATAAATATCATCATGAGCCGGTATCAGTGGTATAAAGTGAGGCCAAATTCGGTGACTCATCTCCTCAGCTTTGTGTTTATAGGCTTAACATTAAGCCTTTCTCCCAAAGCCTGACAACTACCAAGGAGTTATAACTCATTTGGGAGTTGTAAGCATATAAACTTTAAAGTACCAAAAATTTTAGAATGAATTCTACTTTGGTCAATACGATGGACTAGATTTAAGAGTTCTTCCAATAAAATAAAAATAGATTATGGATAAATTATAACAAGCAAACATTTTTTTTTTTGTCTTTTTGCCTTATCTAGGCCCACACATGCGGCATGTGGAGGTTCCCAGGCTAGGGGTCTAACAGGAGCTGTAGCTGCCGGCCTACACCACAGCCACAGCAACGCTGGATCCAAACAGCTCACGGCAATGCCGGATCCTTAACCCACTGAGCAAGCCCAGGGATCGAACCCACAACCTCATGGTTCCTAGTCGGATTCGTTAACCACTGAGCCACGATGGGAACTCCCTAACAAGCAAACTTTTAAAACACCACCATGTTTCATGAAAGCAATGAAAGTTTGGAAAGGAGATGGATGAAAAAAAAAATTAGTGAACTGAAATTGCTAAAGGCGAGTGGGAAGTAAACATGAAATTCAGTTGCTCTGTGAGCAAAAGTCAATTGTATTTCTGGAACAGAGGCTGTCCTCCTTGCCCCGCCCCTGCAAGATGGAAGAGATAAAAGTGAGACTCTGTATTAATTCTACAACATTGAAGAAGGCTGCAGTTTCATAGTGTCATGGGTACCTAAGGACTCCTTGTCTTCTGGTAAAAGGAGATAGCAATTCTCTTTGGAGGAAAGCAGCTCCCATGTAGATCTTGAGTATTCTGAACAGTTTGATTCAGTTACAATAAAGCACCACCAAAAACACGAGGAAGCAAGCGATCATGAATGAGAATTAAAAAAAAATACAATTAAAAAGAAACCCTGAGGTTTTTAGACTTCATATATGCAAGGACTTCATATATGTAATGTAAAGTCACTCTTTAGACATTTTTTAACAAATGAAGAATGAATGAAGTAAAAGTAGCAATCAGTGAGACAGTATAGAAGATAACCAGAAAATTCGAAAAGGAACCAAAGAGAATTCTTAGTAATAAAAGTCTTTGGAAAAATGTTTGGAGACTTGGTTTCTAATAGTTCACTCTACCGGCTTATGGGGCTTAAATGTGAAGCTGAGGAAGCAGTTATTAGATACCTTATTTCAAGGGATTTCTGGGAAATGGGTAGCTAGAGTATATTAGCTAGAGCTGGGGTTCACCCACACTTTTCTGAGGAAGGCGGATGGATATTCTACACTTATCTAATTTTTTATAACTCATTATTTGATCTTTTATGACCCATTTAACCTCTCCCTGTTTCTTTTTTTAAAGATTGAGGGTACATCAAAAGAAGATATAAGACAATAAATAAAATACATTAAAATAAAATACAATGCATTTTTATGTGTGAAATATTTTTTTTTTTTAAATTTGCCAGCATCTGGGAGTTCCTGACATGGCTCAGCAGTTAAGGAACCCGACTAGTATCCATGAGGATGCGAGTTCAATCCCTGGCCTTCCTCAGTGTGTTAAGGATCTGCCATTGCCGTGAGCTGTGGTGTAGGTCGCAGACGTGGCTCAGATCTGGTGTTGCTGTGGCTGTTGTGCAGACCAGCAGCTACAGCTCTGATTGGACCCCTAGCCTGGGAACTTCCATATGGCATGGGAGTGGCCCTAAAAAAAGACAAAAGACCAAAAAAAAATTTGCCAACATTTTAGGTATAATTTTGTGACCAACAAAATAAATACATTCAGGATTATAATTTTACAATTTTTTAAATGAATTTGGCTCTACAATTTAACCTTGTGAAACTATTTTATGGATTTCTCTTATGAATTTGTAAATTATTACCTGGACTCATTTTTTTTTTAACATAACAGCCATTGTACAACCAAAGATTTCCTTCACTGCTGAAGTAGGAGAGAAAATACTTCCTTTGAATCTCCTCCAAATTGCAGTGTTTCCAGTTGTTCTCTTTTCCCTAGAAAAATAAATATTGGTGGCTGGCAATAAAACTTACTGATGAAATTATAGTTATTAGTTTATTTCTTGTCAGATTTAACAATGCCCACTGAGAAGACATGAACCGAATTTACAGAAAGGCTGAGAGATTTATGGACCATAGAGGGAAACTGGGATTAATATGGTACGTACTTAGAAATCAAAATTTGATCCTAGTTTTCAGTAGCTTAGTGTTCTCTGTAACTATACACCTAAACAAACTAAGAATTGAGTCCAGTGGATTTTAATCATGTGCTAAGTCAGGTAAAAATATTAAGCATAGGATATTTTTATTAAGGCTGTAAGAACCCGACTTTCTGCCACTCTCATCCTCACATTTTAGTAAAGCTCTAAATTTTGCATATCTTCTTCTGTTATATCTTTTATGTTTATCTCTTCCTTTCCATCTCCACCTTTGTACAGATCCTTATTCCCTCACATCATGTCTTACAGTAGTCTTTTGAATCATTTCCTTGCCTCTGAGACCAAAAGGTACTGTTTCTGACCCCTTTCCTTGCTTATTCCTGTTGAAAATCAGTGGTCACCTTCCACAATATCCAAACTTTTGTCTCCTTCTAGTGTCTTCTCTATTCCTTGATCTTCCAAATTCACTCTGAGAATTTTCTGCTTATCTCTCAGATGTTTATTTAGAAGTCTCCCTGTGTCTGGAGATAAACATTTTCCCTCAAATCCATGCAGTTTGCTTCCTCCTGGGATAGTAACATGACACAACCCACATTAAGGGCTTATTTTTAATTTGTGCTATTTTATACGAGTTATGGTGCCACTTCTCCAGAGATTCTGGACTCATGTCCATGAGCAGAACTTTATACATATTTTATAGTCCTTTTGGTGCCATTATGATACAAAATCATTGCATAATTTTCTTATTTTCTGGCTAGCTTTCATCCCTAAGATTACAAACCACATAGTATTGGCCTTTATAACTATCTCTTATCTCTAAATATTTTTCTTCCTAACTTCTTGCCTAGATTCATTTTCTTTCTACAAGCACTTCTTATTCTTTATTATATTTGAGGACAAGTATTCATTCTCCTAGGATATTTCCATTCCACTGTAGTATCCGATTTGCTTTGTTGAATCCAGTCAGTACCTATTTAGGTAGGAACATGCACAGAAAATATAATATCCATCATTATAGAGTTTTCAGCCTCCATGCAACGTGTATGTATAGATTTTTATCTTTATTTACTTCTTCATGAACACACCACATTAAGATATATTTATCCTTTTATATGAACTAATGTGCCAGGCTGCTCATCAGCCTTATCAGTTGATACCATGCCAGTCATTTCTGTAATATACACCACTTATTTCAATGGGAATAGTGTAATGAGAATACACTACATTAAAAGTGAGACTATTTTGGTGGCTCAGTGTGTTAAGGATCCTGCGTTGTCCCTGCTGTGGCTCCAGTTGCTGCTGTGGCTCATGTTTGATCCCTAGCCTGGAAACTGCTGTATGCTGTGGGTACAACCAAAAAAAAAAAGGGTGGGGGAGGACTCAATAAAATATATATTTTCTAGTGCTATACTGGCCTTGCCCATAATAGGCATTCAAATTTTTTTTGTTTTTGTTTTTGTCTTTTTGCCTTTATGTAGAGCCGTACCTGCGGCATATGGAGGTTCCCAGGCTAGGGGTCTAACAGGAGCTGTGGCTGCCGGCCTTCACCACAGCCACAGCAACGCGGGATCCGAGCCGCGTCTGCAACCTACACCACAGCTCACGGCAACGCCGGATCCTTAACCCACTGAGCAAGGCCAGGGATCGAACCTGCAACCTCATGGTTCCTAGCCGGATTCGTTAACCACTGAGCCACGAAGGGAACTCCCAAATATTTTTTGAATAAAGGCAATATTTAATTATAGGTTTTGATGTCTTGAAAAAAAAGAGTGTTTTCATTCATAATATTCAGTGTTGTCCTAATGTTTAAGGATTTTCTTTGGAGATAGGAGCTCTCCATCCTTAAGGCATTCAAACTTAGAACATCCAAGGGTGATGACTCTAAACCAGGGGTTAGTAAACTATGTCACACAGATAAATCTGGCCTGCCACATGCTATTGTGAATAGTGTTCTATTAGAACATAGTCACGTTCAGTTGTTGTGGTATTGTCTATGGCTGCTTTCGTGCTACATTGGTGCAAGCTGAGTAGTAGTGACAGAAGCAGCCTGAAATTTCTGCTATATTGCCCTTTACAGAAAAAAATTTGCTGACTCTTTTTCTAGACTAATATCAAGATGTGGAAAGTGTCTCAGTGCTAGTGATTCATGTAAAATAATGTCCTGAGGAAGTAAGCCATAGAAAATGTATGTGTCCCAAAGTACTTTGGTATATGGGATCTAAACAACAGTTCTTGGTTAAGGATATGCTAATATATTGAAATTTGGTTCACATTTTTTGTTTGTATTTGTACATATCTGTTTCTGGGGAGAGGGCCTATAGTTATCATCATCACATTGTCCATGCAGTATGTGTATGACAAAAAAACCCAACAGTGCTGTGTATTTTTCTTTTTATTATTACAACAAGAACTCAGATTGAGATTTTGATAAATCCTATGACGACTTTTTTATGTTTGGTACCTCTAACCAACCTTGTTTAACCTAAATGCTGCAATTCTACCAGGCTATCAAACTACCATGAGAAAATCTAGACACAGCATGGCACTCTCAGATTCTAAATGTGAAATTTATGTTGCCACCACTTTTACTTCTTGAGGAAGAGTAAGTATGAATACTAAAGAGAGCTCAGTGAAAAAATTCTTATTTTAATAAATTTATTTTTTCTCTTTTGGCCACACCCATGGTGTACTGAAGTTGCCTTGCCAGGGATTGAATCTGAGCCAGAGCTGTTGTAGCTGCAGCAATGCCAGATTCTTAACCCACTGCACCAGGCCAGGGATTAAACCAGCACCGCCCCAGAGACAAGCCAGATCATTAACCCACTGTTCCACTGTGGAAACTTCAAAAAAATCTCTTATTTTATAAATCATTTTCTTTTGAGGTATGATCGACGTGTAAAATGCTATACATATTTAATGTATACAACTTGATGAGTGTGTGGACAAATATATACCCCTGAAACCATCATCATCCCACCATTAAGGCCATAGATACAGCCATCATGTCCTAAAGTTACCTCCTGCCCCCTTTATTATTGTTATTGTATGTCTGTGTGTGTTAAGACTTAATATAAAATCTATCCTCTTAACCAATTCAGTATTGTTAGCTATAGGCACTATGCTGTTTAGTAGATCTCTAGAACTTCTTTTTAGGGCTGTACCTATGGCATATGGAAGTTTCCAGGCTAGAGGTCAAATCAGAGCTGCAGCTGCTGGCCATCACCACAGCAACGACAGATTCAAGCCACGTCTGTGACCTGCACCTCAGCTCGCTGACACCGGATCCTTAACCTACGGAATGAGGCCAGGGATCAAACCCACATCCTAATGGATACTAGTCAGGGTCTTAACCTGCTGACTAGTTCAGCCACAACGGGAATTCCCAGAACTTCGTTATTAGTATCTAAAATCCTGCTTCCAAAACAAAACAATGGCTATAAAGGGAATTGTAAGGGAAAGTACTGTTTGTCTTCAAATTCTCTTTCCTTTTTCTTATGGTCTCATAGCTAGACTACATTTCCCATCCTCCCTATAATCAGTTGGAAGCATTTGATTGAATTCTGGAAAATGGAATATAGATGGACCTCATGTTCAGGGCTGGCTCCAAAAAGCTTCCGTGTGATTTTCTGCAAAGTCTTCCATTTCAAACCAGATAAATTGCTTTTTTTCTTAGGCCTTAAGAGACAGTGGAGTCACTCATTGGAATAAGCCTTGATTCTTTTATTTATTTATTTTTAATGATTTTTTATTTTTTCCATTATAGTTGGATTACAGTGTTCTGTTTCTACTGTACAGCAAAGTGACCAAGTCACACACACATGTGTGCATGCACGTGTGTGTGTGTGTGTGTATTCTTTTCCTCTGTTGACTGTGTGGAGCATACCACCGTAGTTATTTTGGAATTATTACAACAGTCAATCTAGACTGACTTCTTCAGAGATGGACTGACGTACCAGACTGTGAAGAATTGTATAAATGTTAAAAAGAAGAAGAAGAAGAGGAAGAACTGTAGTACTACTGAGGGTCCAGGAAGGCATTCAGCTGTTAAAAGGGCTGAGTCACCTCTTTCTAATTACTTGATTATGGAGTTGACAGATTTTATTTTTTTTAATGATTTTCCCCCATTATAGTTGGTTTACAGTGTTCTGTCAATTTTCTATTATACAGCAAAATGACCCAGTCTCTCTCTCTCTCACACACACATACATCTATATACATGCTTTTTCTTACATTTTTCCTCCATCATGCTCCATCACAAGTGACTAGATATAGTTCCCTGTGCTATACAGCAGGATCTCATTGCTTATCCACTCCAAATGCAATAGTTTGTATCTACTAACCCCAGACTCCCAGTCCATTGCACTCCCTCCCCCTTGGCAACCTCAAGTCTGTTCTCCAAATCCATGAGTTTCTTTTCTGTGGGAAGGTTCATTTGTGCTATATATTGGATTTCAGATATAAGTAATATCATATGGTATTTGTCTTTCTATTTCTGACTTCACTTAATATGAGAGTCTCTAGTTCCATCCTTGTTGCTGCAAATGGCATCATTTCGTTCTTTTTATGGCTGAGTAGTATTCCGTTGTGTATATATACCACATGTTCTTAATCCATTCATCTGTGGATGGACATTTAGGTTGTTTCTATGTCTTGGCTATTGTAAATAGTGCTGCAATGAACAGGTGGGTGCATGTGTCTTTTTCAAGGAAAGTTTTGTCCAGATATATGCCCACGGCAGCACCTTTACTAGGTTGAAAAGGAAGTATCCAGGGTCAAATTAGAGATGTTTTTATAAAGTAACAAACTTCTTTAGGGGAAAAAGTAAACCCAGAAGGTTGGAGTCAATTTCAGCAACACTTTCCATTCAGAAGAAACTGTCTATATGTGTGTATCTGTGTGTGTCTACATGTACACAGGAGAGGATGTGCATGAGCACACATGCGTCTTGTCTAAACCCTACCAAACAGGAAATAAAAAAAAAGCTATTCTGAATAATTCGTAGCTAGACAGTTGCAGGATTTTAACTTGCTATCCTGAATGGATGGATTATCATAGAAACTATAAATATAGCAAGCATCCTTTTAGCCTGCAAGATAATAACTTACTTAACTGCCACGGAGCTTTGGCTTATCTCTCTTTTTAAGTATTCTCTTCTGTGCGGTGCAGGCTGCTGCTGCTTTTCTGCTCATGTAAGTAGTAAATGCTGAGGCATCGCCTTGGAGTTGGCAGTGTGATCAATCACAGGCTCACCTTGTAGAGGGTCTTCCCCAACTTGGTGACAGGCCCCACATCTTTCAATGTGTATTGTTTTGAAAACCTTAGAGGCTGACCTCTAGAATACCATAAGCATGCCAATGGCACTTCTAAATGTTTTTCTCTGCCTTCTTTTACTCCTCCTTCCCCAAAGAAAACACATAAAGTTCACAGGGCAACAGCAGCCTTAATACCCAGTTTTGAAGGGGGAAGACCACCCTGATTCATTATTGGAGTGATCAATAGCATTGCTGCTTTCTCTGTCTCCAAGGAACTTTTCATTATACTGTGTACACTTCCTCGCTTTCTAGCCTTACCTCTGCCACTAAGCTGACTGTGATCTGTTACACTAAATAATATTGGATTACTAGCACAAAAGAAATATTTTTACACGTGGTATATGTTTGGCCTAAAATGGATCCTCTCTTCCACCCCTCCTCCAAACTCCACACTCTGGCTTGTCTTCCTTCGAGTCAATGTCAAATGTCTCTCTCCAGCCACCAAACACACCAAACGGTTGTCCTCCCGTTGGTATTTCCACAGTATAGAGTCCATACTCTTTGGTATTATGGTTATCTCACTTTGTATTCATTCATTAATATATTAGTCACCTGCTTAGGGCCTTGAGCTCCACACAGGCCAAGAACACATCTTATTCATTTATGTAGCATGTAGGCCAGTGCCTGGTATGTACATAATAGTGATCAACAATTAGGTATTGAATAAATTTGGAAATTTCTGTTTTCTTCATTTGATCAATGTAGCATAGTACTTTAGAGTAGGGGCTTGACGATGGACTGTCCTGGATTCAAGTCCAAGACTTTCCATGTATCAGTTTTGTGACATTGGGTAAGTTACTTACCTTCCCTGTTGAGTTATCTGTACAACAGGAATGCCAGTAGTACCTGCCTCACAGAATAGTTGAGTGGATCCAATGAGGAAATGGAGGTAAGGGCACCATAACGGGCCTGAAACACACTAAATAGTTTTAAATAAATGTCTCTCTCTCTCTCTCTCTCTTTTTTTTTTTTTTTTTTTTTTTTTTTTGTTCAAGGCCCCTTTCTCCATTTCTCTCCAAAGAAACCAAAACTGCTTAGGTAAATGATATTGATAGGGAAGGACGATGAAGAGACTTCTTTCCCACCAGGCCCAAGTCCCAACCTGAAATAGGAGACAAATTTATATTGAGTGGATATTTATCAGTATGTTATGTCCTTCATGATAGATGAAACTATGTAGTATTGTGTTTATGTTCAAGTACAAATAAAACTGAAGTTCATCACATTTTCTCTTTTTCTACAATTACAGAGGAAAGGGAGGTATGGGTTAGATTTAAAGATCCCCACATAAAGCTTTAACCCCATGTCTTGGTCAGTTTTAAGCTAAAACGCTATATATTATGCATGGGCCTGTGCATTTTCAAGAATTCTTTTTCAGTATTTTTCTTTAGATTATGCATGTACTCCCAGACAATTGCAGGTTAACAGCTTGTATTCGAAGCCACTATGAATCAAACAGGCAAGTAGAATCCTGTTACTTTCAGAAATTATTTGAAGAATAGCTTGTCTTACTGATAAAAACTATAATTACACTTTACACTCTTCATATTACTCAGTAGATTGTCTCTTTTTTGTATAAACTCTGTCCTTGGAAATAGGTTATTGCAACAAAGCCAACTCTAGCTTTCTAAGGCAGATAACTTTCCTGAGATATGTTTTAGATCTTCACAGGCTGTCTTTGTTCTGTTCTTGTCTACACTTTTCAAAGAGTTAGAAATATCTGCAATGTATTTGACATAGCTACTGCTGCCTTTAAAAAATATTGCCTGTCCAGTCGATATAAAACAATATTGCCAAGAAATTGGGTAGGGGGTATGGATAGGAAGCAGGTTTTATACTTAAAAATCTCCAGAATATTGCTCTGTCTAAATAGTAGTTATAGTAATACACACACACACACACACACACACACACACACACGTGCACACACACACACACACACTAATAGTTCATTCATAGAGTTCTGGGGATGGATGGTGGTGATGGTTGTTTAACAATATGAATGTGCTTAATACCACTGAACTGGACACTTAAAAATGGTTACTATAGTAGGTTTTACGTTATGTTTATTTTACCACAGTAAAATAAATCCGGGAGTTTGCATTGCGGTTCAGCGAGTTTAGGACATGACATCTCTGTGAGTGTGCAGATTCAATCCCTGGCCTTGCTCAGTGGGTTAAGGATCTGGTGTTGCAAGCTGTGGCATAGGTTGCAGATGTGGCTCAGGTCCAGTGTTGCCCTGGCTGTGGTGTAGGCCTGAAGCTGCGGCTCCAATTCAAACCACAGCCCGGGAATGTCCGTATGCCACAGGCGACCAAAAAAGAAAAAGAAAATCTGCACATCTGTTATACAAAGGAAAATCTTGCTGATTTTGAAATGATTTGCTGGAATATCAGTATCTGAACTGAAGTCAGTTCTCCATAATTTGCAGGAGAGAATGATACAACATTGAAATAAGGAAGAACTGAAAAATTTATCTTCAAAAATACCTTGCCTTTTACGCTTAACTGTTAGCAACAATTTTTATTTTTATTTTTGTCTTTTTTAAGGGCCGCACTCATGGCATGTAGAGGTTCCCAGGCTAGGGGTCAAATGGGAGCTACAGCTGCCGGCCTATACCACAGCCACAGCAACGTGGGATCTGAGCTGCGTCTGTGACCTACACCACAGCTCATGGCAACACTGGATCCTTAACCCACTGAGCGAGGCTAGGGATCGAACCTGCAGCCTTACAGTTCCTAGTTGGATTCGTTTCTGCTGCGCCACGACAGGAACTCCAGCACCAATTTTAAACCTCCCTTTAAGACATTTCCTTGGAATACATTGAATCACTAAAAAGAGTAGCGTGGAAAATACCAGCTTCGGATATTTCCTTGGGTTGATTTTAGGCCTCTTCTTTGAGGGTGTAACTACATTAAAATGCTGAAATTCAGTTTAACTGCATGCTTATTTCTTGGCTGACACAATAACAACTACAAAAGGGCTTGTTCACATTCTTACAAAAAGTTGATAATATCATTGTTTGCTGTGAGATGTAGTTAAAACATACTCAGTGACGCTGATTGAAGATGATAAGATGGAACCATTGAGCTGCTTATGTGACCAACCACTGGATTGCAACTTTACAGTGGAGGGGAGAGATTGGGCTCAACTCTGAATACAGAATATGCATACGGAAAATTATAGCCAAGGAGCAGAGTGGAGAGTCAGTGAACAGAAAATTAGTATGAGGAAATCAGGAGTAAGGGGGATTCTGGCTGAACTGACTTAACAAGGTTCTTTGCTGAAAACAGGCCAAAATGACCAGGCATCATCAGGTATCAAGGGTGATAAGATATCTAGGGTGGGGGATTCTGGCTAAATTGATTTATCAGGGTTGTTGCTAAAACTGGATTTTGCAAGGAAGTGTGCAGATGGGCCTGGGAGAAGGTTCAAAATCCTAAGGTTTGGTTAAGCAAAGAATCTTTGTCCATGTGTGGCAACAATACTAATGAATGAGTTCATTTTGTCCTCATTTTCTGTTATAGTTTTAATGTTTTGTTTTTGGCTTTAATTGATAAAATATATTTCAGTTAATTGTACTGTTTTTTTCTTTTTTATGTTCTAGAAAAAATTTGTGTTCAGGGGAAAAAGCTTAAAATAATTGTTCCTATTGATTTTAACTCCTTTTTACTGAAAGAGCACTCAATATTTAACAAGCATGTTTAACTTAAAAATTCATACTTATATATAATTCCTCTCTAATTGAGCTCTAAATTTAAGGTATGTCTTACCTTCCATGCCTCTCAAACTCATCCTGTATCCTATAGTTCAATAGCTCCTAGTCCACTGCCTCTTTATGCAGAGAATTGCATCTCAAAAACATCGATTTCGTTCTGTTTTCCCTGAATGCAGTGGTCAGTTTCTCCCAATAATTAAAATAATGGAGGCAATGTTGTTTTCTCTTCTTTCTATCTTTATGTGTTTCGTGGACCTCAAATGCACAGAATCGATTAAGTAATGACCCTTGGCTCCTGTCACACTGTTATGTGTAAGTGAGTGTTTACAGTCTTTTCTGTAGCTCATTACTTTATTTATTTACATATGTAAAAATTCAGTTCCTGAGTGTGCCCTATGTGTTAGCCTGTTAAGATCACCCTTAACAAGGACAAAAAGTCTAGCATTTTGCTCTAACAGGTTCATCAAGATTAAGAGTGCCAGAACATGAGATGTTTGGTGGGCATTTCCCATTAAGACAAAGCCTTTTGGGAAGGGTGAAGTATGCTGGGTAAAGGATATAGTCAGGAGAGAAGGCATGGTGTTTCCACGGAGAGTTAGTAGTTTGACCAAAGCATAAAGTGGGCTAAGAGAAGTAGGAAGAGACCAAATTGTTAACGCCTTTGAATTTCGGTCCAAAGAGTATGTATTTTATTACATGGGCAGAACTTTTGCACTAATAAGTGACGTAGTCACTTTTGAAGCTTAGGACCGTTCCATCCGTCAAGCCCTGCACTATGGTCAATGGGTATGGGAGAGATGGGTATGGATATGGTAGAAGGAAAAGGGAAGGAGGGCTTGGAAGTAGTAAGATCTTAGCTGCTCAGAAGTTTCAACACACTTATTTCTGTTAACTTCTAGTAAGGTTTATCCTATTTTCTGTGGAGTCATTTTTTTTATTTTTTTATCACAGCTACTTCTGACATTTTCTCTTTTGATCTGTGTTAAGTTCATAGGTATTTACTGAGGTGAGAGTGAACTGATTCCGTAGTGTTAGCTAATTATAATCAGTGTCAGCAAGGGCCTGAACACAGTGCATCTAAGGGGATCTGCTGCAGCATTAGCAAGCTATTGGTATTCAGAATACTCAGTTTGCTGGAACATTTAAAATTAAGTTTAAAAATATTTGTCTGTTGCTGCATTTAAATGTTTTTTAATTGTCTTAAAATGCTTAATGGTCTGAATACTAAAGTGCCTGGAGAGCATTGGCAAGGAATGGTAAATAAAACATATGCCCCTACTGTGATTTTTTTAAGTTGTTTTGTTTATGTATTACCAGAAAAAATGGATGTTACCCAACAATAGTTCTACCTAGTAGATATCCAAGGACTATTGTTTTGGTGAATCCAGCATGGAAAGGGAGGCTTCAATTGTTTCATTAAATCAGATTATTCAGAGTTCCTGCCATGGTGAAGTGAGTTAGTAATCTGATACAGTGGCTCAAGTCACTGTGGAGGTGTGGGTTCAATGCCTGGCCTGGTGCAGTGGGACAAAGGATCCAGTGTTGCCACAGCTGCAAGTATAGATTGCAACTGTGGTTTGGACTTGATCCTTGACCCAGAAACTTCCATATGCCACGGGTGCAGCCATAAGATGAAAAAGAAATTATTCTGTGAGATAGAAGCCACTCGTTTTAATTCTACAATCAGTCAGGATCTGCTGTTATAAAGATTTGTGCTGAGAAAGAAGCTACAGAGCAGGATTTTACAGTCTCCACACTATGGACACTCTGTGCTGAGATAATTTTTTTGTTTGAGGATTGTCCTATGGGTTGTTTACCAGCATCCATGGTCTCTCCCCGGTGGATGCCTGCAGTGACCCTTACACACCCATTGCTGAATGTCCCTTGAGGCACAACATCAGCCCCTGGTTGAGAACCAGTGGTACAGAGTATAGCCTAAACCACTATTTTTATTCTTGAGAAACTTAGTGTCAAGCCATTTCATGATCCAGATTTTGGAATCCAGAAGCCTCAGCCTTGACTCTTCAACCTGCCAGTTACTAGTCACGTGTCCTTAGGTAAGTTACTTAACCTTTCTGAAAAACACTGTCTTTACCTTTAAGGACACTTAAGGGAATACTGCCTACTTTGTAGGTTACTGTGAAGATTTTAGAAAACTAAAGACTATTATGAATAACATACACCAATGTGGTTGCTAACCTAAAGTTTCCGGCAACAAGAGTGCTTATTTCTGAGTTTTACTGCTTTCTCTCTGGTCCCGGTGAGATCCTTTCTCCAGTTCAAGGCTGATGCCTCCACCTCTGCTCTGGTTGCTGCCCCTTCCTGCATTCTTAGGAATCTGATTTTGTGATCTGTCTCTTCAACATTTCCTTCTCCCTTACACATAGGCTGTATGGTCTGAGAGGTGAAGTTATCAATATTAAATGAGATTATATATGTGAAGCATGCAGTCAAAGAGGAATCTACCAATAAAATAGAAAACCTAGGTCAGGCCCAAACACTAAAAATGAATCACATCTATTTGCAGGATTTTAAAGGTATAATGTTACATGTTGGCAACTTAAGTAGCTTTTCTATTTCTCTCATTCTGAAATAATTCCCTTTATTGTTTTCTATCCCTCTCTTTTCACAATATTATTTGCTTGTATTTCATTTTATTTTTATGTATTTTTAAAATTATAGTTGATTTATTTTATGCCAGTTTCTGCTGTACAGCAAAGTGGATCAGTCATATATATATATATATATACATTCTTTTTCTCATGCTATCTTCCATCATGTTCTATCCCGAGAGATTAGATATAGTTCCTTGTGCTGTACAGTAGGACCTCTTTGCTTATCCATTCTAAATGTCATAGTTTGTATCTTCCAGCTCTAAACTCTGGGTCTGTCGCGCTCCCTCCCCCACTCCCTTGGGAGGGAGTCTGTTCTCTTTGTCTGTGAGTCTGTTTCTGCTCCTCAGATAGTTTCATTTGTGCCTTACTTATGTATTTTTCATTTTTGGCCTCCCCATGGCATATGGAGTTACCAGACCAGAGATCATATCCGAGCCACACTCACGACCCATGCCACAGCTGCAGTAACGCCAGATACCTAACCCACTGTGTGGGGCTGGGATTGAACCTGTGACCCAGTGCTCCCAAGATGCCACTGATTCCATTACACCACAGCAGGAACTCCTGTGCCATATTTTAGATTCTTTATTACTGAGATGATTCAATTAATTAAAAAGGAGTAAACATGTTGTATTAGTCAAGATGGCCTAGGTCATGCTTTGGTAACAAATGACCTAAAGATCTCAGTGATGTAAAGTTTATTTCTTGCTCCTGGTACACATCCATCTTGGCTTTGTTGGGGGTTCGACTACACATCATCCCCATTCAGGAATCCAGGCTGATGGACTCCTTAGTCTTTGGAACATCCCTTCTCATCTTAGCTAGTAGGAAGGGAACGAGATGTTTGGTTCGTGATCTCTTTAAGCAGGGGTTGGCACCTAATGACCTGTGGGCCACATCTGGCCCACATATGTCTCATTAGAATACAACTACCCTTATTTGTATATTGTCTTTGGTCGCTTTTGCATTGGAAGGGCAGTTTTGAATAGCTGTGACAGATTACATGTAAACTGGAAAGCCTCAGAGGCAGACAGTCTGGCCCTTGACAGAAAAAAAGCTTGCCAATCCTGTCTTAAAGTGTTCTGCCCAGAAGTAAACATACCGTCTTTAATCTTATTCCATTTGTCCTAAGAAGGCCATGCCTGTGGATGTTTTGTTCAAAACAGAAGCCTGGTCTTGATCATTTACTGAACCCACCTAAACTTCCAGTTTTGCCCAAGGGCATAGTTGCCTCTATCTTGCTTTCTTCAGACTTAGATAGGGAATGCCTAAGAGATTTACCGGCAAGAAGAGCATATTAATAATACATCTATTCTGTCCTTTTGGTGTGTGCCACTGATAGAAGAAATCAGACTTTTCTCTTGCAAATAGGCATATGGGAAACAAATATATTTGGGAACGGTGGATGTAAAATTACAAAAAGTATTAGTTCTTCCTCTAGTTTTAATTCTAGTACTGATTAGTTGTCTGTGGCAGACATTGTTGGTTGCCTACACTATAACCATTTCTTCTTCCTTCCTTGCTCCTAGAAGTGTGATTTTGTTAGGGCAGCACCTTCTTTCCTTCCCTGTGTTATTCCCACCTTCCTGCTTTGATCACCATCCTGTGATGGTGTGATATTTTGAGCTGTAGCAGCTGTATTGTGATCATGAAGCAACAAGCCAGATGGCAAAAAGTTCACATGCTAAAGGGGACAGAGTAGAATTATGGAAAGAATAATGGGTTCCTGAAAGTATAATTGAGCTGCCAGACTGACTCTGGAATCACAAACTCTCAAACATCTTGGTGAGAAAATTAAATGCTTCCATTATTTAAAGCTCTTTAACTGGGTACTCTGTAATTTGTACCCCCAAATCCAGGCTCATAAACTGTACAATTGAACATACAAGTATTTAAGCATTTTCAGTGTCCAGTCTCAAATTCTTTATTGGCAAACTAGAGATAACTACATTATCTCTTTCTGAGGATGAATTTGTATAATGTATGTGTGGAGGCATGCCTCCACCATAGCACTCTGGCCATCTTGCATTGTCTCCACAGAGGCCATGCAGGCAAGGCTCAACCACAGTTTGACCTGAATATTGGCAGAACACCCTGTGACCTCGCAGGGATATGGCAAGATGGGAGTCCTGTGAAGACTGTTACAAGTCCATTTCTCATCCTCCTCTCTATTTTTGTGGGAGGCTCCCAATCTTGTGGAAGGCTTCCAGAAGGCAGTTTATCATCTATCTCTCCGGTTCTAGTGAGGTCTGGGGCTTTCCACTTTGCCCTCCCCTTTAAGGTACAGCTCCAAGCCATTTGTGTAATTCTCTAAGACGTTTTGGTTCCTCTACCACAGAGAGAATCACCATTCAAGTCATCTGTCATCTGGTCCCTCTGACTGAGTGTCATCGTGAGGGTCCAGGGACATGTGAAGGTGGCACCATATTGATTTTCCTTTTGCTCTCTATGTAAATCGTATAGTGAATCCATTTCTGTTTATTGTCTCCTTACTGGTCAAATCTATGGAACTGCTGTGCTGCCATTTATGCATGCTTGCCTGGCACAAAACAAGGACTCAATAAATGTTAGCTAGGCATTACAGTGATATGAATAGTATTATTATAATTATGTTTCTGAACCTCAGTTTTGTTTTCATAAAATGGGGATTACATGGGAAAGAAAGTATTTTTAAGCTCTTAAGTGTCATTTATTATAAAATATTTGTATTGATTAAATATTTTCTCAGGTTACTGGAGGTATTGTTTTTATTCATGCTTGTGATTTATGACATAGGAAATTATAATTTAAATATTAAACTCTATCACATTGGATTGTACAAAAGACTTCAATTTTCCCGAGAGCCCTAAATTGTGTGTCTTCAGACTAGATTCGCATTGAAAGCTTTTATCACAACTATTGGCATTGTTTTCTGACATCAGCAATACACACTTGTTCTGATTCATGGAGACTGGCTCAAGTTAAAAAAATCAAGTCTTATAAGAGAAAGCAATTGATCCTTCTAACCTGCTTCTCTAGTTACAACACTCATTTCCAATCTCAGGAAAAGGTATCATAGTCTGCCTGTTCCTAGGCTATGTACAGAACTGAAGTTTTTAAATTCTTTCAAGGTAGCTGATATTTCAGAATTGGATACCTTTTATTAACATTATTTGCCTAGAACATCTTTGAATTGGAATTTCCACACCTCTGTGAAGTAGAGCCTTGGTTTTAAAGATGATATCTATTAGAAGACTGATTTAAAAAGAAATTACTTTTTTTTCAAAATTTGAACAAAGATTTTTTAAATTATAGTCCAAAACCAAAATCCACATTTTATGATATTTCAGAATTAGATACCTTTTATTAACATTATTTGCATAAGGTTTATTTCTTTAATAATTTTCTATGTAGTGGAAGCTCAAACTCCAAGCAAGAAGAGAGAGAACCGTGGGAACAGTTAATGGCAATAGAGTAACAGTTGGCTAGTTCTTTGTAAGTTGCTCTGTGTTTTCTGGGAAAGAAGTGTTGATCAGTTGTTCCAACAATGTGTTATCTTTATCAAGTGTATTTTTACTTGGAGATATATGTTTATATTTTCAAACATGTTTCCTTTTTTCTGTTAAGTCCCTTTCAGCCCAAGAATGAAAAAAAAACCATTTTTATCACTAGGAATTTGATATTCTGCAAGTAATATTATTTTGCCAGCAAGAAAATGATGTATTTTATATCACTGTATGATTTTGTAGCTCACAAGGCAAACTCAGCTGTTTAATCAATGAAACCAAGGTAAGTATTGGGCATAGAATTTACAACTCACTAATTTGTAAACTGGTATTTTTGTACTACTAACTAACGTTAGTAATTAGCACAAATTTAATATTAATGATGGAGCCATGTTATGGATTGCAACAGTAAAGCACCTGGTATGAAGCATGCGCCTGATAAGTAAGAATATTAGCTTTTTAAAAAAAAGTTGGTGTGATTTATTATACTTTTCTCCATTTATCTGCTAGGATATGACATCAACTGATTTTCGATTTTATAATGTTAAAACTATCCTCACACTTTTAGGAGCTCTTAGGATTCTTAGTATACAACCAGCATGCACACACATACACATTGCTGTATATATATTTCATTTTGTTTGTGTGTGTATAATTTTGTTTAATTTTTAGTTGAGTTTTACTTCCATGTTTGAGAAATTAACATGTGATTTTTCTTTCTGTTGATGTCCTTGTTAGGTTTTTGTATTAAGTTTATACTACCCTGATTAAATTATTTACTCTTTTTTGATTCTCTGTAAAAATTATACGTTACATATGTTCTTTGAATCTGTAGATTACATCTGTATAACTACCTGAGTCTGTGTGGGGCGCGGGTGGTGGTGGTGGTGGTGGGGTGGCATATACTTTCTAAGGACTGCTCAGTCTCTTTTTAATCCCCACATGGCACATTTCATAATCTGCCTCACCTATTTCTCTCCTCTCCCCGCCTCCCCCCGACAACTACTTCTTTGTTCTCTATATCTATGATACTGTTTATACTTTGTAATTTTTTTCATTTGTTTTTCAGATTCCACATGTATTGTGATACCACGTAGTATTTGTCTTTCTGAGTCTGGTTTATTTCACTTAGGTTAACACCCTAAAGGTCCATCCGTGTTCTTGCAGATGGCATTATTTTGTTCTTTTTTATGGAAAATAATATCCCATTGTGCATATATACCACTTTTTCTGTGCCAGTTGGTCAATTTTTTAAATGCTTGCCTATAGGTATATTTGTGTTTCTAGTATTTCTTATCAGTGTTGATCTTTTTCAAGGAAACTGCTTATTGTATGTTTTGAAAGTTAAAGGCCTAGAGTTAATCCTAATACCTGACCATCATTTTGTTAATAGCTGCTATAATTTTAGCTATGTGTCTTTTATATTGTTGATTTTTTATTCTTGATGACGGAGATTTGTCTATTTGATTGGTCTTTCCAAAGAAGTAGCTGTTGAATTTGTTGATCCTATTTTACCATTATTTTCTATTTTCTTACTTCTGTCCTTATCTTTGTTTTCTTCCATTCTCTTTGAATTGATTTGATTGGTATTTTATAACTCCAGTTTTGGCTTTTTTTTTTTTTTTTTGGTCTTTTGTCATTTTAGGGCCGCACCCATGGCACGTGGAGTTTCCCAGGCTAGTGGTCTGATCAGAGCTACAGCTGCCGGCCTATGCCACAGCCACAGCAATGTGGGATCCGAGCCATGTCTGCAGCCTACACCCAGCTCATGGCATCGCCGGATCCTTAACCCACTGAGCGAGGCCAGGGATGGAACCTGCAACCTTATGGTTCCTAGTCAGATTCGTTTCCACTGAGCCACAAAGGAAACTTCAGTATTTTGTAACTCTTAAGTTAGGTAATTGGCTCATGAATTTTTAGCATTTCTTCTTTCACATATTACTTAAGGCCATATTTCTTCTCTCTGTATATTTACTTTGGCTTCATTGCATTCCTCAAGTTTTTAAATGTAATATTTTCATTTGATGTGTAGTATTTTCATTCAGATCTGAAGATTTTCCAACTTCGATTATGATTTCTTCTTTAGCCCATGAGGTATTTAGAAGTATATTTACAAGTTCCCTCATTTCTTGAGTCTTTTTATTAAACCCTTTTTCCCTTGATCTTTAGCTCAGTTGAATTGTAGTAAAAGAACATGGTCTGTATAATAATCCTTTGAAATTTATTGGGACTTACTCTAAGGCCTATTTCCTGGTTAATTATTGTATATGCTCTATATGTTTTAGCTAATATATTTGGGGCACAGTTTTGCATATGTTCATTAGATTAACTTTCTTTTTATTTTTAATTTTTTTTGTCTTTTTGCCTTTTCTAGGGCCGCACTCGCGGCATATGGAGGTTCCCAGGCTAGGGGTCTAATGGAAGCTGTAGCTGCCGGCCTTCGCCACAGCCACAGCAACGCGGGATCCGAGCCACGTCTGCAGCCTACACCACAGCTCACGGCAATGCCAGATCCTTAACCCACTGAGCAAGGCCAGGGATCGAACCCGCAACCTCATGGTTCCTAGTCGGATTCGTTAACCACTGAGCCACAACGGGAACCCCTAGATTAACTTTCTTAACACTTGTTTCCAGTCGGTAGTCTTAACAAAGACCAGACAGGAGTTCCCGTTGTGACTCAGTGGTTATCAAATCCAACTGGGAACCATGAGGTTGCAGGTTTGATCCCTGGCCTCACACAGTGGGTTAAAGATCCAACATTGCCGTGAGCTGTGGTGTAGGTCACAGACGTGGCTCGGATCCCACATTGCTGTGGCTGTGGTATAGGCCAGTGGCTTCAGCTCTGATTAGACCCCTAGCCTGGAACCTCCATATGCCATGAGTGCGGCCCTAGAAAAGCAAAAAGACAAAAAATAAAAATAAACAAAGACCAGACAATATCCAGTGTTTGTGAAAATGTATAGTGATGGAAATCCTCATACATGGCACATGAGATTTTATAAGCAAGTGTGACCACTATGGAGAATAGTTTGTATTATTATATAACATTGAAAATATGTGTATCAAAAGTCTAGAGATTCTACACTTAGGTAAATGCCCTAGAGAAATGTGGGCATATATGCATCAAGTTCATGCACAGGAAAGTGCATAGATACATTGTTTACTGTAGATACAGACTGGATATAACACAAATGCCCATAAAATATAGATGAATCAGTAAACTTTAGCATATTTATATAATGGAATAATATACTAAATAAATAGTAATATACAGAAATGCAAATGAATGACTTAGAGCTATTTGGATAATTCTTAAAAATAATGTTGAATGAGTAAATCCAGATACAAATGAATATATAAAGTATGACTGGGTTTATACAAGATCAAACTAGTAAAGCTAAACTATTATTTATAAACATGTTTATGTAGAAAAGCTCAATAAAAGCAAGAAATATGTTTTTAAAATCATCAGTGTAGTTTTTACCATAGGGAAGATAAGATGAACTTACGATTTGTTAAGGGATAGATGGAATCTTCTGGCTTACTGGTAAGGCTCTATATCTTAATTTGGGTGGTGATTACATCAATGTTCATATCATTTACTTATAATTACAGTGTATGCATCTTTAATATTTTGTAATATTTTATAATGAAAATGTAAAATTAAATATATAATATGACAGAGTGAAAAGTGTTATGAAAAAATTAAAGTAGTGTGTCAATAACATGAAGGCGTGCATATATATGTGTACTATGCTACATAGAGTGATCAGAGAAGGCTTCTTTTTAAAAAGTGATTATTGGAGTTTTCTGGTGGTCTAGCAATTAGGGATCTGTCATTGTCAGTGTTGTCACTGAGAGCACTGCTGTGGCACAGGTTGATCCCTGGCCCAGGAACTTTTGCATGCCATGGGTGTGAATAAATAAATAAATAAGTAAATAGTGACTATTTATCAGAAGAATGGAACCAAGTGGATAACCATGGGAAGAACATTTCAGGCAGAGGGAACTGTGGGTGGAAATACTGAGGTGCGATGAGAATATGAGAATATGTTTGACATGTCTAAGAATAGATGGCAAAGACATCAGTGGAACTGGAGAGGAGCAAGCAAGAGAGAAATGGTATACAATGAAGTCAGGGAGGTAGCAAGGAGCCAGGGCAAGTAGGTGAGTAGAGTGTGACTTTTCACTCTCTGCATAAGATGAGAAGTTATTGGAGGGTGTTAAGTAGGGTATTGATGTGATCTAACTTACTCTGTGTAAAGATTATCCTTGAAGCCTTGTGAGGAAAGACTGTAGGGCTGCAAGGGCAGAACCAATAGGAGTTGTTTGTTTTTGTAATATAGAAGCTATTATAGTATTTTTTTATGCTGATGAGAATGTGTGACATTCTTCGCAAGTTTTAATCTATCTTCATCCACCTTTCTTTAGTTAACCAGTGCATTAAGATGTGAGTTTTTATCTTCAAATATGTATATCTTTCTTTCCTCTGTTTTCTTCCTTGTTAATTTCTCCAAGCAATTTAAACATACTAATTTGTTTTCTCATTCCTGCTCATGGTAGCTTGATTATACATGCATTTTATAAATATGAGTCGTGAGTTTCTGTTTAGCAGGGAGTTGTAGAAGTCTCAAGAGCTGGTTGAGGATGTTTCCATTCTTGTAGAATTTGCATTTGCTTCTACTAATTACCCTAGGGTCAAAACAAAAGTAATCTTGACTCCTTTAAGTTAATTGTTAGCTTGGAGTTTTCCAAATCTTGGAAGAGTTTCCTATTCAAAGACCATAAAGTTTCCTTTCTGTTATTTTTGCCTGAAAGTGTTCCTTTTATTAAGGTGTAGCACTTAAAGAATCTGGACTTTAAGAAGGAATCTTGTGTCTAATTTCTCACCTTGTGTGTACACAGACCCTAATGATCTGTTCTTTTTTTTTTCTTTTTACGACTGCACCTGTGGCTTATGGAAGTTCCTGGGCTAGGGGTCAAATGGGAGCTGCAGCTGAGGCCTACACCACGGCCACTGCAACACCACATCCAAGCCACATCTGTGACCCATGCCACAGCTTATGGCAATACCGGATCCTTAACCCACTGAGTGAAGCCAGGGATCAAACACGCATCGTCACGGACACTACTCCAGGTGATTAACCTGTTTAGCCACAATGGGAGCTCCCCTAGTATTCTGTTCTCGTATGGCCATTAATATCCAAACTTCTTGCTAACTAAAAAATGCATATATAGCTCTAGTGTAACTATAGAATCAGTTTTAGTTTAGTACTTTATTTTTCATGTGTGTGCCATATTAAAATTAATAGTAGTTAGCATTTAGTGAGGCTGGATTATGTATTGACACAGAGCTCAGCCTTTGAACATGCTTTATCTCATAAATCTGACAAAATTATGGAGTTGCACTGTTATTTTCCCCATTTTAGAAGATGGGAATATTGGGATCAGAAAAATATTTGACTAAGGTTAATAGCCTGTAAATAAATTTTTGTTAATTTTTTCTCTCTTTTATTAGGTTTTATGTAGTGAAGCCTATTGATTATTTATTACATTTTTGTAGTTTTATTATAATTGGTCTATAATAAACTACAGTGTTTTAAATGTACAAATGTCCTATATCTTTAGTCAGATCTATCTCATATTTCATATTTTCAATGATATTAACTGTAGTAATAAAGTTCAATCCCTCAATAAAATTGAGTTTTCATATTGATTTTATACAGACCAATACTGACTGATCAGTAGTGGTTATATACTGATTATATGAATATTTTAAGTGTTGATCATGTATCGATATATTTTGTGTATTGTTTATCCTAACAATTTGTTAAATATTAGTTCTAATACCACTTTTGAGGACTCTGTAGGATTGTCCACATAGATGACAATATCATTATGTCAACTATGATTAAATATAGTTTTGTTTCTTTTTTTAAGTTAGATGTCTTTCATTTTTTATTTTCTTTTTGAACTACAGAGAACTACCAGGACAATCTGGAGTATAAGTTGAAAGAGTAGACATCTTTGTCTTGTGAATGGCCTTTGTAAGAAAGTATTCAGTCTTTCAGCATTAAATATGATATTGGTTGTGGGTTTATCATAGATTTCCTTCAGCAAGTTGAGGAAGTTCCCTTCTATCTATAGTGTACTGTGAATTTTTTTTTTTCAGAAATTCATGTTGAATTTTGTCAGATACTTATAATGCATCTATTGAGATGGTCTTGTGGCTTTGCCTTTTTAAAAGTCCATTAATATAGTGGATTACATTGTTAGATATTTTAATGTTAATGACATTTGCACTCTTAGGATGAAGCCTGTTAGTCATGATGTTACCCTTTTTGTATGCTACTGAATTGATTTGTTAAAATTTTAAGAAATTTTGCATTTATATTTATGAGGGATATTGGCCTATAATTTTGTTATATATAATATTATAAATGCTATGTTTAGTTATATATATTATATATAAAGATATGCATGACATATAATTTTACATATTTTGTATCAGAGTAATAACTAGCCTCAAAAAATGAGTTGGGAAGTATCCCCTTCATTTCAATTTCCTGGAAGAATTTATATTAAATTGATATTATATGTTACTTAAATATTTGGTAGAATTCACCAAATATTCAGTGAATTCATTTGGACTTAGATACTTTTTTCAGATTAAAAAAATATAAATGAAATTTCTCTAAGACATATTTGATTGGCATGTGATTATACTTGGTATCTCATTTTAAGTGCAATAATATTTCATTTCATACCTTTATTTAGGAAACCCAGGTGTGTATTTAGATTTGATCAGTGACTTAATGATGAATTTAGATTTTATAGTGTTTCAGGTTTGATAACAATATAGAAGTTTAAAGACATGTACCTACTCTCAGCCTACTGTTTTTTTCCTCTCTCTACTTGAGAGATTTTGTTGAATGGAATTTCAACATTCATCTTTCTTTCAGTGTTAATTGAACATGGTATACTACAGGAATCACCTAATTTCATGTTAAAGTACGTGATATGAATTATAGATGTTTTCTTTAAGTTCCTAATTTTGATATACTGCCTGGTTTGGGGCAGGAAATTAGGTAAGGGGTGGGAATGTTTTTTGTTAGATTTCCAAAGGAGTTGTGAATTTGTGATTATGTATATTGGGTGGTATCTCACTTTTAAAAATCTAGTAATAATAATAACCACATTTATAATAATAATTCCAATGTTTCCTCATAGTTTAAAAAGTAACTCTTCTTCACGATATAGGTCAAGATGAAAGGAGTATTCCCTTGCCCTCCTTGTGTAAGAATCAGTATCACTAACAGGGGTAAAAGTTGACACCTCCCCCTTTGAGAGAATCAGCATTTGCATAAATAACTTCAAATGAGTTCACATCTATCTAATGGTAAGATGACAGAAGGATTTGTTATGTTGCTGATATGTGATATTAAGTAATATTCAATGAAGCAAGTTAAAATATATAGATATGTACCTCCCTCCCTGCTTTGTCAAAGGCATTTGACTATCTTAATATTGACTTTCTAAATAATAAAATAGTCTCTGGAAACTGAGAGTTAACAAAGAGCCCTTGTCTAATCTAATAAATGTATATTGATTCAATTAGTTAAAATACATTGAACAAATTCTGTGTATTATATATCAAGCACTAAGTGTTTAATATACTCAACAGTCTAAGAAAGATTATTGGTTTGCTCTTCTGAAACTTTTTTAAAGTCGCAGTAAGGGATATAAACATAATTTATGAGGGCAAATTTCTATCCAGGACTGGACAATTTTCTCTGCATTTTTATCTTAAAGTGATATTGTGGGGGTAAGTGATTTTCGTTTTTTCACCATACCCAAGAATTGTATAGTTATCAACGTGCTGCATCTCAAATGTAGTACTAGGGCAATGTATGGTAAAGCCTCTGCTCTGACTGCCTAACACCAAAAAGAGTAGAATCCGTCAACTGAATTGTAGGGCCATGTGTTGTCAAAATAAGTGAGCCAATTTAACACCATATTCTCAAGTTTGTAAAAACTAAGAGTAGGATTTGTGAGATTTCATTTAGAAAATATTTCTATTGGTTGTATTTTGATGAAAACTTGCCATAGGAAATGTTAATACAGAAGATCGATAAACTATAATCTCTTTAGTGGAGTGATTGACTATCTTCATTTCCCCAACCTAGCATGGTGTCTGGTACTCAGTTTTCATTGATTATTTCAATAATTCGTTCATTTATCATTCATTCATTCCTTTCTCAGGGAGATTCACTCCTACTTAGATTAATGCTGTCTGTTGTCGACTTCCGTAGAAACTTATTCCTCTGTATATCCCTGTAACTCTCATCACACTTGCAAATGCCTGTTCACTTGTCTGCCTTACCTACCCAACTATGAACTCCACAAATAAATAAGTTGATGAATGCTGCTATTTATTTAACTCTTAGTAGATATCAAGTGTCCTGCCCTTTTTTCTCATCTATTAGCCAGATCAATGATAAGAAAACCCTTTTGATGTGACTATTAGGAGCCCCACTTTATAGACAAGGAACTGAATTTCACAGAGATTAGTATCTATTACATTAATTTATCTATTCACTCATTCATCAAATATTTATTATGTGCCTGTCAACTCTATGCCATAATTGTATGGCAATACAACAGTTATGGAAAAGCAGGCATGGTTCCTGCCTTCTTATAACTTACTGTTTAACGTTGGAAATATTAAACAAATGATGAAATAAACTTCTTTGAAATTACAGTGCATATTACAGGACTGAAGAGTGTATTACAGTGAATCGATATTTACAGGCAGGTCAGTGAAATCTTTCCTAAGGAAGAGACATTTAGTCTGAAGTTTGAAGGACACATAAGAAATAGCCAGGCTGAAACAGGAAAAAAAAATTTTTCTAGAACAGAGAAAAATATGGCAAATACCAACATGGCCTTAGTAAAGATTATTGAAATGAAATGGATAATCAAAGAATTAGACACATATCTAACACATGTCTAAAGGGTCAGTTTTGAAAGGAAATTGTGTGGACAACTGTATTGCATATACCATAAGTAAAACTTATGGTAGTTCGAATCTGTAATATAAATAGGGTGTTATATTTCTGTGACTTTGTTGTGAAAATTCAGTACACCATGCCTGGAAATTCACTGTGGTTGTTAAAAATCTGGACTAAGCTCCTGTGAACCAAAAGAATAAATTCTAAAGAAGTGTTAAATAATGAATTAGTGTTTGTAAAATCAAAATGGAATGTGTGTTGACATATATAGACTTGATCTCTCACTTAAGAAATATTTATTGGGAGCTTTCTATAGGTAGAGTCCTTAATTTTTTTTTTTTTTTTGGCATTTTTAGGGCTGCATCTGCTGCATATGAAAGTTCCCAGGCTAGGGGTGAAATTGGAGCTACTGCTGCCAGCTACGGCCATAGCCACAGCAACACAGGATCTGAGCCACATCTGTCCCCTACCCCACAGTTCACGGCAATGCCGAATCCCTAACCCACTGAGCAGGGCCAGGGATTGAACCCGCATCCTCATAGATACTAGTCGGGTTCGTTACTGTTGAGCCAGGACTGGAACTCCTAGTTTTCACTTTTGAATACAGCCTCTGTTGTTGCTTTGCCATTCTTGTTTTCCCTTTCGTCCTCTTTAGAAGGCTGTGTGACAACAGCAAGTCATATTACATTAGAAATTCCAAGGAGGAGATGTCTAGGCAACAGAATGGAAAATAAATGAAGGACTGTATCTTTTTGCTACTCTCAATCTATAATTTACTTTAACATGGCTATTCATCATGAAGATATCTCTGCAATACATTTAACAGGCCAGGATAACCGATAAGGGCTGAGTGAATGCATTTCATTTGTGTTTCTTACGTTCATGGGCATATTCAAATCTTTGTATTCAACTAGAAAGTGCGTTGCTCCACACAGGTTGATTTTGTGTGTGCAGGTGTGTACATGTGTGCATGCAAGTATGTGTGCTCTTCTATAGAAATGGTATTAAAATATATTAGCATGGTATTTTTTCAGCTGTCATAAATACTTTCATTCAGTTCTTTCAGTGTGACTAATTGCAGGTTAGGAATCCGAGGCCAACATAAGTAATCAATGCACATCTGCTGTGTTCTAGGTACAGTATCAGTCCCATAGGCTAACAATTTATTATGTAATCTACCCATTTGCCCTCATGAGGTAGGTTATTATTATCTCTGACTCATGAAGAAAATGTGACTTGTAGAGGTTAGGGAATTTTCCTGTTATCTCCTAACTCGCTCTTTGACCAGGCTGGATTAGAAGACAAGTGTGGATGCCTCCAAAGTTTGCACATACCATGCTAGCTTCTCTGAAAACTCACATGGCTCTCCATACCTTACAAAATAATAAGCAGTGCTGGGACTCTAACCACATGTATTGATGACTTGATAAAATGCAATATTAGATCTCTTATTAAATGACAGTACCATCTTAAGAAGAAAATGATGAGTTTAAAATTATCAAGTTTAAATCATTTGTAATGTAATCATGAATGTATTGCAACTGGATATTAAAGGAAATCTTTAGTTAAATCGCTATACACTCATGAGTTTCCCTTGGTATATTAGATGTTAAGCAAATGTTGCCTTTTTGTTTGGAATCATTTTATTGCAAGATCCTTAACCCACTGAGCAAGGCCAGGGATCGAACCCACAACCTCATGGTTCCTAGTCAGATTCGTTAACCACTGAGCCACGACGGGAACTCCTGGTATTTTCTTTCTTTTTTTTTTTTTCCATTGCTTAATGAATTTTATTACAATTATAGATGTACAAAAATCATCACAACTCAATTTGATAGCATTTCTGTCCCAAACCCTCAGTTCCTCTCACCCTCCTCCCCCAGATTGTCTTATTTGAAAACCGTAGGTTTTCCAAAGTCTGTGTCTTAGAACTGCTTTTGCTGCATCCCAGAGGTTTTGGAGTGTCATATCTTTATTGTCATTTGCGTCTAGGTATTTTTAATTTCCTCTTTGATTTCTTTAGTGATCCATTGTTTGTTTAGTAGCATGTTGTTTAGTCTGCACGTGTTTGAATTTTTGGCCATTTTTTTCTTGTTGTTGATTCCCAGTCGTATAGCACTGTGGTCAGAAAAGATGCTTGAAATGATTTCAGTTTTCTTAAACCGAGGCTTGATTTGTAGCCCAGGATCTGATCAATCTTAGAGAATGTTCTGTGCGTACTTGAGAAGAATGTGTATTCTGTTGCTTTTGGATGGAATGTTCTATAAATATCGGTTAAGTCCCTCTGATCTAATGCTTCATTCAGGGCCTGTGTTTCCTTTTTGATTTTCTGTCTGGAAGATCTATCCATTGTTGTAAGTGGGGTGTTAAAGTCCACCACTATGATTGTGTTATTGTTGATTTCTCCTTTTAAGGTTGTTAGCGGTTGCCTTATATATTGTGGCGATCCTATGTTGGGTGCGTAGATATTTAAAATTGTTATATCTTCTTCTTGGATTGATCCTTTGATCATTATGTAGTAACCTTCCTTGTCTCTTAAAATGTTCTTCATTTTAAAGTCTATTTTGTCTGATAGGAGTATTGCTACTCCAGCTTTCTTTTGATTCCCGTTTGCATGGAATATTTTCTTCCATCCTCTCACTTTCAATTTGTATGTGTCCCTAGAAGTGAAGTGGGTCTCTTGAAGCCAGCATATATATGGGTCTTGTTTTTGTATCCATTCAGCTAGTCTATGTCTTTTGGTTGGGGCGTTCAGTCCATTAATATTTAAGGTAATTACTGATATGTATGTTCTTTTGCCATTGTATAACTGTTTCCAGTTTCTGTTGTTCTTTTTTCTTCCCTTATTCTCTTGTTTTCTCTTCTCACAAGATGACTATCTTTAATGTTGTATTTGAGTTGATTTTTCTTATTTGTTTGTGTATCAATTGTAGATTTTTGGTTTGCAGTTACATTGAAGTTTTGATATAGGAGTCTATATATAAATGAGATTGTTTTAAGTTGTTGGTTTCTTAATTGCAAATGTGTCTCCAGTATCTTGCATTTGTGCTCTCTTCTCATAATTTCTGATTTTGGCAGCATGATTGTACATGGATGATTCCGTATCTTCACTGTATATATGCCTTTACTGGTGAGCCTTGTCATTTGTGGTGTTTTTGTTTCTGGTTTTGGCCTTTTATTTTTCTGCCTAGAGAATTTCCTCTAGGATTTGTTGTAAAGCTGGTTTAGTGTTGCAGAAATCTCTTAGGTTTTGCTTGTCTGTAAAGGTTTTTATCTCTCCTTCAAATGTGAATGAGAGCCTTGCTGGGTAAAGTAATCTTGGTTGGAAGTTTTTCCCTTTCATCACAGTAAGTGTATCATGCCACTCCCTTCTGACCTGCAGAGTTTCAGCTGAAAAATCTGCTGATAACCTTATTGGGGTTCCCTTGTATGTCATTTGTTTCTTTTCCCCAGCTGCTTCCAATATTTTCTCTCTGTCTTTATTTTTGGTCATTTTGATTAATATGTATCTTGGGGTGTTCCTTCTTGGGTTTATTTTATATGGTACTCGTTGCACTTCTTGGATTTGACTGAGTGGTTCCTTTCCCATATTAGGGAAGTTTTCGACTGTTATCTCTTTGAATATTTTTTCTGTCCCCTTCTCTCTCTCTTCTCCCTCTGGCACCCCTATAATACAGATGTTGGTGCGTTTAACATTATCCCAAAGTTCTCTGAGACTCTCCTCACTTCTTTTCAATCTTTTATCTCTTTTCTCTTCCACATTAGTGATTTCCACTAATCTGTCCTCCACCTCTCTGATTCGTTCTTCTGCCTTTGTGTTCTACTGTTGGCTGCTTCTAATGAATTTTTTATTTCAGTTATTGTATTTTGCATCTCTTCTTGTTTAATTTTTACATCTTGTATTTCTTTGCTCAGTGTTGCCTGTAAATTATCAATCTTTGTCTCCACTTTGTTTCCATTGTCTTGCGTCATCTTCAGCATCAATAGTCTAAAGTCTCTTTCTGGGAGGCTGATAATCTCCTCATCACTGAGCTGTTTTTCTGGGCTTTTTTCTTTCTCCCTTATCTGAGTTATAGTTTTCTGTATTTTCAGTTTTATAGGTTTTTGGCATGGTAACCTTTTTGCAGACAATAGAGTTGTAGCCTCTCTTAGTTCTGGTGTTTGCCTCCCCTGTGGGTAAAGTTGGTATGGGTGGGGGCTTGCTGTTGACTTCCCGATGGGAGGGACTGGTGCCTGCCCACTGGTAGGTGGGGTTGATTCCTCTCCCTCTGATGGGTGGGGCTTTGTCTCTGAGTGAGATTTGAGGCTGGCTGTGTGCCTGGGGGTCTTTAGGCAGCCTGTCTACTGATGAGTGGGGCTGTGGTCCCACCTGGATTATTGTTTGGCCTGGGGCTTCTCAGTGCTGATGGGAAGGACAAGATTTTCCCAGAAATGGCAACCTCCAGAGAAATGCAGGCTGATGAATGTTCCTGAGAGCTTCACCTCCAATTCCCTTTCCCCACAACAAGCCACAGTCACCCCTGTTTTCCCAGGAGATCCTCCATGAATTGCAGTCAAGTTCCACCTGGATTCCTATGGAGACTTTGCTTTACCCTGGGACTCAGTAAACGTGAAAGTCTGTGTGTGCCTTTCAAGAATGGGGTCTCCTCTTTCCCCCAGTCCTGTGGAGCTCCTGCACACAAGCCCCACTGGCCTTCCATGCCAGATGCTCCGGGGGCTCTTTCTCACAGTGTCAGATCCCAAGGTGTGGGGATTTGACGTGGGGCTCAGAACTCTCAGTCCTGTAGCTGAGTCTCTGTGATACAGTTACTTTCCAGTCTGTGGGGCTTCCCACCCAGGAGGTATGGGGTTGCTTCTATCGCGTAATCACCCCTCCTACCTCTTGATGTGGTCTCCTCTTTGTCTTCTGGAATAGAATATCTTTTTTGGAAGTTTACAGTCCATTTGGTTGAAGGTTGCCCGGCATTTGGTTGTAGTTTTGTTGTTTTTTTGGGAGAGAAGTTGAGCTCCAGTCCTTCTATTCCGCCATCTTAATCCATTCTGATTGAGTTTTATTATATACATATTTTTTTGTCTTTTTATGGTCACACCCATGCCATATGGAGGTTCCAAGGCTAGGGGTCAAATTGGAGCTATATCTGCTGGCCTACAACACAGACACAGCAACCCGGCGTTCAAGCCATGTCTGTGACCAGCACCACAGTTCATGGCAATGCCAGCTTCTTAATCCACTGAGTGAGGCCAGCAAACCTGCATCCTCATGAATTCTAGTCAGGTTAGTTTCCACTGAGCCATGGTGGGAACTCTAGGTGATTAAATTTTAAATTCAGCTCAGTGGTAAAATTTGTTGATGTATGTTTGACTCCAATTGTTGCTTTCTACCTAACTTCCAGTAAAAAAGTGTACTTCAGATTTGGCAAAGTAAAGTAAGTAAATTGAATTTGGTAAATAATAAATTAACAATAAATAGGATAATAAATTAAAAATTTCCCTTTTCTTTTCAGCTAGACCAAAAATATCAGGGAAGAGTTTCATAAAATCGGAGATGTACTCTGTGACAAAAACTACTTCCTTACCATCGAATGTATTCTTTGGTCCAGTTGATTTCATAGTGAATTATTTCAAATATTTAAAGGTCTAATAGTCTTGATACTACTTAAACTGTTCCAAAGCATGGAAAGAGAATGAGAGCTGCGAGTGTTCTTCAGGAAGTGGGCAAAATGCTGAGACTCAAAACATAGCATACAATAAGAAAATCCTGGAAGATTTAAAGATATAAATCCCCAATAAAATATTAATAAGAGAATCCAGTGGTGCATTAAAAGATTAATTTACCACCACTAAAGATGTATTCAGAATGTAGGGATTACCAAATACTGGGAAATATTAATATACTTACGTAATTCACCATATTAATAAGTCAATTCAGATTTGTTTCATTGTTGCTAACATAGGAATAGATGGATGCTGCCTTAACATGCTCAATTGTGAAATACTGGCAAAAGTCTCATTAAGAACAGAAATGAGGCACAAAGTTCTAAAAGTCCTAGTCAATGGAAATAGAAAATAGGCAAAATAAACATATAAGGAAAGAGCAGAATATAAGCACCATATACAGATGACAGGAATGTATATTAAGTAATCCAAAATAGAAATCTACTGAAAAATTGCTATAGACCAAAAAATTTAGTATGTTGGTTGATCATGAAGTTAATATACAAAAATCAATAACTTTCCTACATACAAATCATATTTAGAAAATACAGTGAAAGGATAGATTCTTTTTCCCATCATAGCAAAGTGACAAAACAAAAATAATGTTAACACAAAGTGAACAGAACCTATAGATAAAATGTAACTAGCAATGGATTTTCAAATAAAAGGCAGAAAAAATAAAACAGAACCACTTGGAAATTTTGAAGCTCTTTTTATATAACTTGTGGAATGAGGATAACCCAGACTTTAATCTTTGACTTTATAGAAAATCACAGGAATTAATCACACTGCAGTTTAAACCATGGAGAATGTGAAAAATTCTGTAGTTAGATAAAAATCAATAGCTTTAAATATTCTTATTTTAATACAGGAAGACTTGAAAATAAATTAAGCATTCAATTCAAGAAGGTAGGAAAAAATAGATTCAAGGATAGGACGAGGTAAGATTTGAAAAAGATTCCAGAGCAATTCATTAAACTGAATTGCCAATAGAACAGAATTTTGGAATCACTAAATAAAAGGATCTGGATTTTGAAAATAGCAATGAAAGACAAATTAATGAGTAAGTTTAAAGAAGCAATAAAAATGACAGAGTAGAGATATATAAGATACAGTATTTTTAAAGGTCAGTATTGTAACCACAAATAAAACAAGATAAGTATGTGTTATTTTAGGGAAATATAATTGAAAGCTCTGATTAAACGTGTTATTTTCTCTACAAATATGTATTACCAAAAATGGTGCAGGGGACTTTTAACCAAGGTTATCCTATAAGTCCATGCTTTTATTTTCTCCTCTGCTTCAAAACCATATTCCTAAAGAAATATTTTTATGGAATCATATGTTTTAAAATGTGTCACTTTTAAAAATGACATGATGTAAATTGGTTATATGAATAGTTCAGTGGAATATAACTGCTCTTCTTACATATTAAATATCTTGGTTTAAGAATTATTAAAACACAGTTTCTCCTAATATATTAAAAGTCTAAATAAACAGGGACAAATGGTTTGTTTAGGTGTGAAATTTTGACTTCAAAGTAAAACACAGTGACAAGGTGTTCCATAATATACACTGTGAAAAAGTACCAACCATGCAAATTTTATTTTCCTAATATCTTTATAGAGATACTCTGTTTTGGAATTGTGTAAAGTATCTTTTCTCTTGAATTGTCTATCTCATAAGAAATCAGGCACATTCAGTTGACCTATTTTATCATTTAAAGGATATATACTTTTATTTTTCTTTGCTGTTTCCCCAGTACATTAGCCCAGCTGTGAATGTACATACACTCTTTGGAGTTTATGATCTGATCAGATGGATTAATCATATTAACTTAGGCTCTAAGGGAGCAATTTTACTGTTGCTAATAAATATTTTGGGTTCTAGATCTCAGGCCTGAGGACTTCTCTTCAAAGGTGTTTTGCTTGAGCTCTGTTCCTTTTATGTCGTCAAAAAAGCCTCTTTCTTTATTTCCAAGTTTTCTTTTAGCTTCTTACTCAATTTGTGACTTATACACAAGCAGAGTAAATCTTAAAAGTTATTCTTGAATCAAAAGAGTTGAGAAGTCCTCCGTTTCTTTCCTATTATTTTTCTTATTTGAGTACAAATATAAGGATCCTACAACGAATCACAAAATACTAAAAACAGACCAATCCTAAATTTCTGGGCGAACTAACCCCATCTTTAATATTTTCTCTTCTCAACACCTCCTTTCCTACACAAACATAAAGGCTGTTTGCACAGATGGACTTAATTAATGAAAGGACTGAGTGTTTTGTTGTTACCTCACCCATGCACTGTCAACATATCTATTCAAGTATATATGTACTCTTACTTCCAAGAATGTCCCATTTAGTAGGAAAAATTCATAAGCATATGATACAGAGACTGGTAGAACAATAATATCTCTGCAAATACATGTATACTTAATCCCTGGAACCTATACCTATGTTAACTTACATGACAAAAAGAGAAAGCTGCTTGGATTTCTTAGTAATCTAGAAGAAGTTTGCTTTTTCCCTTCCTTTTCTTGTCTGTAATTTACCCATTACTCTTTTAGCAGTCAGTTTAATTGCAACTTGAATCCCTTTCTAAATGCATAGCTCCGCATTTTCTGAAGGGAAAAACTGAGGTTCCAAAGGAATAGAAGTGTCCTTTTCTGAATTTTCTGAAAATGGTAATAAAAGTGCATTGAATTTTTTTTTGTCACTTAAAACATTCTCTAAAAAAAAAGTACTCCTCTTCAAATACCACTGTAAATATTTTTGGTGTCTTAATGTTTGTGAGTATTCTTTGCTCTTAGATACATGTGCTTTCTAGAATGAGGCATTAGAGAGTATAATTTATATGTAAATTTATGTGGGGATGTCAAGGAGAGTGTCTTGAGGAAGTGACCATTAGGGTGGGGATGAGGGATGACTAGGAGTTAGTCAAGTGAGGAATAGAAGAAAAGAGAGAAAGCCATTCACCTTGGGCATAGTGACTGAAGAGCAAGGGAGGTACTAGAACATGCAGGACCTTATTGGCCATGTTAAGGGCATTAGGTTTCATCCTGAGAATAAGAACTCACTGAAGGGTTTCAAGCCAGTGAATGATGCAGTTCAGTCTGTTTTTAAAAGGTTCCTCTGGCCATAATGTAAGTAATGCTTTGGAAGAAAACTTGAGAATTCAAGGATGCTACCTAGGTTTTTAAATCAGACCACCAGGGAAATCAAAGATGGCACTAGGTTTTGGCTTGCGTAACTGGACGGATAGATTTGTTATGTATTGAGATGAGGAAGACTGGAAGAAGAGCAGGATGAATAGAGAAAATCAAGAGTTGTGAATACAAAAATTTGAGATTACTTTCATGTATAAATGTCAGGTAACCACTTTTATATGCAGAATAGAATTCCAGGCTAGAAAGAACAATTTAGTGTCATATGTATACAGGTTATACTAGACAATTTGAGCATGGATGCCACAGGCTAGGTGGAAAGTGAGGTGAGAAGAGAAGGCTTATGGGGGAAAGTCCCTCCACACACAAGAAAGATAGGTTGACAGTCTCTTATTAGCAATTCTGAAATTACCAAAGCTATGAAAGCATATTTTAAAAACATAAAATTGAACTGATCTTATTTAGTGGCAAAATCTAGCCAGCACTTATGTGAGCCTTTTTATGGCCTATTTGTCCAACATGTAAACATTTAAATTTGGATATGATCTTAAACCTAAATATTGATGTGTTTGATTTGGGGATGCTGTTCCAAATCCCACTAGGGTATTAGGTAATATGTAATATAGGCTCTGTGTTACTCCCTAAACTCTATTTGATTTTTGCATATCCTGTCCTAAGCGTCTTAGGTAAGATACCTGTAGCATGTGCTAATGCACAGAAGGACAAAAGAACCTGGCATGTGTCTGGGGTAAAATGTGAAATGGTAATAAAAGAGGCTAAAACTGTTGGAAGAGGAAAGGCCATGTGGGTGTTTGTATGTCATATTAACAGGCATGAATTTTAGATTAAATCTAATGATAGCTATTGGTTTCCTTTTTATAGATAACAGTTTTATTCCTATTCTATAAACAGTGAACTTGAGACTCAGTGTAATTAACCTGTTTAAGGCTGCATAACTAATAAGTGGTTGGGTTTCTCATGCAGGCCAAATAATTTTAGAGACCCCACTCTGCACTGTAGCATTGTAGTATATAATAATCATTATGGATCAGCAAATATTTTACCTATTCTGAAGAGTATAGTTGTGTAGGTATATTTGCTACTGTTTTATTTTTTTCACAGTTGTAGTGAGGTATAATTGACAAACAGCAAATTGCAAATATTTATCATGTGCAAGTTCATGTGTTCAGCCATGAAACTGTCATAACAGTCTCAACAGTGGATATAGTGTGATCACCCATCCTCCATACCTATCTCTGGGCAACCACAAGATCTGATTTTATCACCTAGATTAATTTGTGCTTTCTAGTATATTTTGTAAATGTAATAGTAATATATCGCTGTATATATACATCTAGACCTAGGTCTAGATGCATATATACACCCATATGCACATATAGAGAGATACATAGTTTATTCCTTTTTATGGCTGAGTGGTATCCCATTATCTCTTCACCTATTGGTGGATGTTGCTTTTTTTCCCCTGCTAGTTTTTAGTCATAAAATAAAGCTGGTATGAACACTCAGGCACAGTCTTCGTATGGTCATATAGTTTCAGTTTTCTTTGTTAAACACTTTGAAGTGGATTGGCAATGTTGCTTGGTAGATATGTAACTCTATAAATAAACCAACAAACTGAATTTGTTTTGCAAAGAGATTTGCTCACCAGTGTATGGGAGTTTCCACTTCTCCACCCTCACTAATACTTGGTATTGTCAGTCTTTTCAGTTTTACCCATTGTAAAATTGTGTAGTGGTGTGTTGTTGTGTTTCATTTTGTACTTCCATGATAACTATGTTTAGCATCTTTTCATGTTTTGTTTTTGTTTTAGTTTTTTTGCTTTTCAGGGCTGCACCTGCAGGACATGGAGGCTCCCAGGCTAGGGGTCCAGTTGGAGCTGTAACTGCCGGCCTATGCCACAGCCACAGTCACAACGATGCCAGCTCCGAGCCACATCTGCGATCTGTATTGCAGCTCACAGAACACTGGATCCTTAACGCACGGAGCGGGTCCAGGGATCGAACCCGCATCCTCACGGATACTAGTTGAGTTTGTTGCCACTGAGCCACAACGGGAACTCCTTTTTTCTTGTTTTATTGGCCGTTTGTTTGTCTTTTGTGAAGTGCCTATTTAAATATTTTGCTGTTTTTATTGGGACTTCTGTTTTCTTGTTACTGAGTTATAAAAAATCCTGTTTTCAATGTTTGCTTCAGGGTTTAGGCTGAGGGTAAATAATTTCAGTTCTCTTAGCCTTTGCTACATTGCTTTGGGTTTGTACTATGCACAGATAGTTTAGGGTTGATGCTGAGACTTATGTGATTCCATGTACACACTTAGGAGTTTCTGTTTTTCTGGATCTGCCTCCTGAATTTCTTGCTCTTGCTCTCTACCTTGCTTTCCCCTGGAAAGTCACTGTGATTTCCGTTGGAGTCCCGTTGCTAGCCCTGTCCATGAATATAAAGTCTGCTCTTAGGGCAGAGATAAGGGAGGAGGGAGGGGGAGGGGAAAGAAAAAGGACAGGGAGAGGGGAGGTTGAGGAGAGGGAGAGAGAGAGAGAGATCAAGATCTGAACAGAGATCACATCTCCAAGTTTTGACTACTTTTCATAATCTACCTAGTTGTTTTTTTTTTGTTCCATAGTAGTTTTTCTTTTTTTAGTAAAAAACTGAGAAATGGCATTGGCCTGGATTAGAGTGGCAGTAGTAAAGTTGGGAAGTAATTCAGAGTAGTAAAATATATTTAGGAAATAAAATCAAATGTTGAATGCCTTTTTCTCATATCTTGTATTTTATTGGCCTAATAAGTATTGGAGAAATTCCAGTTTGGGAAGGGGTCAGATCAAGTGTTCTGTTTTAAATATTACACATATGAAATGGTTATGTCATGCTTATGGTAGAATAACATTTCCCAATATTAACTACATATTCCCTTCACATACACTTTCTTCACCTATTACCCATTTGCAACCCAGATGGCTGGACTCGCTGCCCTCATCCTGAGATCATTATTGCATCCCAAGAAATCATAAGAATGTTCATCCTCAGATTTTCAAATAAAAATTGAAGTCTGTGAAAGATAGAACTTTTAAAGGAAATGCTTTGAGTTGCAATAGCCTGAGACTTCTAAGCCGCAGGAATTGAGGTCGTGGCTTAAAAGTTGCTTGGTATAGAAGAATGTTTTTCAGATTATAATCATACCATTGATTAATCACAATTAATGGTTCCTGCCTGCAAAGACCAGACCAAGATCCTGCCAGCTGGGGAGAAGGGCAGTAGTTATGGGAAAGGAAGAGAGGTGGGATCTCTAGGTAAGATTCCCAAGATATACCCAGCCCTTTGGGTTTAGTTCTGACATAAGTACTAATAGAAATCCTCTGGAGTTCCCACTGTGGCTCAGTAGGTTAAGAACCCGATAGCATCCACAAGGATGGAGGTTTGATCCCTGGGCTCGCTCAGTGGGTTAAGGATCCGGCATTGCTGCAAGCTGTGGCATATGTCATAGATGTGGCTCGGGTCTGACATTGCTGTGGCTGTGGTGTAGGCTGGCAGCTATGCAGCTCCAATTTGACCCCTAGCCTGGGAATCTCCATATGCCACAGGTATGGCCAAGAAAGAAGGAAAGAGGAAGAGGAAGGGAAGGGAAGGAAGAAAAAAGAAAAGAAAAGAAAAGAAAATTCCTCCCCAAAAGTTTGAGGATCTTTAAGATGAGGAGACTTGAGTTTTAATCTCCATCCTGTTACCTTATAGAGGGTTAAGTTTTGTGGATTTCTAGACAACTCTCAAATATGATACTGTGAGCTGGTAGAACTAGACATGCTCTTTTGTTTATGAAGAGATGATACAGTAGAGTTTATGACTAGATACAAGATGGTATGTGTTTCAGTGTTTGCAGATGCCAAATAAATGGCCAGACAACACTCGTGAAAAAGAAAAATGCCAAGACAATAGGCAAGCATTCTAGAACTGAGATGCCATCCTAGGGAGAAGAAAAGGAGATATGGATAAAATGACAAAATGTTGCCTTTAAATCCAAAATGACTAAGAAAATTCTTAAGTGCTTGAATTTACCTGGCATCACTGCATATAGTTTTCTGCTGTCAGGGGTAATGGTTTCTTGAGATAAAGTCAATTTAAATAGATAAAAATAACCATGCCTGATTTTCATCAAGTGCTGTTATAACTGATAAATGTCAGAGTGGTAAATGTCAAACATATGTAAATATTTTTATATATGTAATATTATCCAGTTGATACATTGATGTGTGTGTGTACATATATATAAAATATAGTTGTCTGGGGACTATGCTAGGGTTGAAATGATATATCAGTCCTTACTGTGTAAAAAGCAATTGGCCATGGAATTTTTGATAAATAAGGATAACAAAGGCTCACTTCAAAAACAGAGAGTCTGAGAAAAAGGAATTAATTCAAATGAAGCAAGGGGCATCTCATACCCAGCCTAATGCCTTTTTAATGATTTATTCATTACTTATATCATTACTCTCGAAAAGAGTACGAGTCATTGCACATATAAAAACACACATTTTTTAAGAACTCTCTAATTTTAATACAATACATTTAAAATTCAAGAAATTATGTCAAGAGGAGGCAGGATCAAGATGGCAGAGTGGGAAGACCCTGAACTCCCCGCCTCTTGTGGGCACACCAAGATTAAAACTACTTACAGAACAACTGTTTGTGAGAATAACCTGAAGACGAGCAGAAAAGATTTTCCACAACTAATTGTATAGAAAAGAAGCCACAATAAGATGTCTGGGAAGGGTGGAGACACAGTCCATATAGGATTCCCACCCCTGGAGTGGTGACCCAAACATTTCAGTTTTGTCCCTACCAAACAGGGAGTCTGAGCTCCACACTGGGCTCCCCCAGCAGGAAGGTGAATCCCCAGAATATCCAGCTTTAAAAGCCTGTGGGGCTTATGTGTAGTAGACCCAGAAGGTTACAGGAAGCAGAGCGTGCACAAAATCTCAAAGGGTCTGAGACCCAGTGTAGAGGCAGTAGTTTGAAAGGAGTCTGGGGCAAACCTACTTGCTGATCTTGGAGAGTCTCGCAAAGAAGCAGGAGGCAGATGGGACTCCCTCTGAGAACAGAGGCACTAGCGAGAGCTATTTTGGGGAGCTTGGTCTACCTCCCTGACACCAGTGGTGGCATGCACTATTTTGGCATTCTGCCTCTCGCCTGTTGGCTCCGAGGCTTGCTCCACCCACCAGGACCGCAGCAGTCAAGTACCAGTGGACTCCATAGCCAGCCACAGAGGGATCCTGCCTTACTCACCTTTGGGGGGGTCCAAAGCAGTTGCTTGTGGCTAGGCCACACAGCCAACTCTGCAGAGAGCATGCCCAGCCCTCCAGTGCTCCTGCAGCAATTGCATGAGGCAGTGCCTTGAAGACTACTAGGCCATGGGCCCATGTACCAGGGCCTCCACATAGCTTGCCACAACAGAAAGGTGCACACAACCCACATAGGGGACACCCCTAAAGCACAGAGTTCTCGTGACCAGAGAGAAGTATTCTGTTGGGATCCATAGGCTGTATCTTCTACACAGGGCCCCTTTTCCAAGATCTGGAAACATAACAACTTACCTAACACATAGAAATGAAAGTAGCAAATTGGGCAAAATGTGGAGACAGAGAAATATGTTACAGATGAAGGAGCATATAACCTCAGAAAAAGAACTAAATGGAGTAGAGATCAGTGATCTACCCAGTGAAGAGTTTATGGTCATGATTGTAAAGATGCTCACTGAACTTGGGAGAAGAATGAATGAACACAGTGAACATTTCAACGGAGTTAGGAAATACAAAGAAGAACAGAGCCGAAGAATACAATAACTGAAATAAAAAATACACTAGATGGAATCAAAGATATATACTATGATACAGAGGAATAGACCAGCCACCCGGAAGACAGAGAAGTGGGAATCACACAAGCTGAACAGAAAAAAGAAAGAAGTTTTAAAAGAGGAATAGTGTTGGGAGTTCCCATTGCCACTCAGTGGGTTAAGAACCCGACTAGTATCTATGAGGATGCAGGTTCGATCCCTGGCCTCGCTCAATGGGTTAGGGATCCGACGTTGCCGTGAGCTGTGGACATGGCTTGGATCTGGTGTGGCTGTGGCTGTGGCATAGGCTGGCAACTGCAGCTCTGATTGGACCCCTAGCTGGGGAACTTTCATATGCTGTGGGTGAGGTGCTAAAGAGAACTCCCCTCCCCCCAAAAAAGGAGTGTTTAAGAGGGACAACATCAAGCTTACTAACAGTCACATTATAGGTGTCCCAGAAAGAGAAGAGAGAGAAGGGGACAGAGATCATATCTGAAGACATAATAGCTGGATAATAATAATAATACCTGGGTCTTTGCAGTTAAAGTATATCTCTATCATCAGAATGTAGTTGTTTCTTGCTTTTTCAGTCTAGGGGAGCAAAATTACTTACGCTGGTTGTTTTTCAGAGGCAGAGGACTGCATGAAACTGCATTAAAAAAAAACTTAGATAAAGGGCCTGGTCCAGGAAGTGCTCTATCATCAGAGATTTGCAAAGAATGTGAGCTAGTTATGGTGGGGTCAATTTAGCAGCACTTGGAAACCAAGGTCATCTATCTCTGAATGGCATATCAAAGGTTTGTTTACCAAACATTTGTTTTTCCATCTCTATATGAATTACTTTCCTCCCTTTTGAAGTCTCAAACCACTACCTCCTCTTCTCAGATGGCATATAAGGCTCAATTCCCCAATTTGTCCTTATTCTAATTTTTCTTGTTGGACCCCGATACATACATAATTCAATTTGATTTTCTCCTGTTAATCTGTCTCATGTCAATTTAATTCTTAGGTCAGCCAGAAGAACCTAAATATATAGAGGGTAATTTTTGTCTTTCTTCAGTAACATCAAACAATATCTGCCTTTTAATTGGACCATTAAAAAAACTATTATTTAAGTAATTATTTATGTATTTGGATTTAAAACTACCATTTTATTGTCTTATGTTTGTCATCTCTCTTTATTTTTCCTCTTTTCATTCATTCTTTCAAATTTGAAGTGATTCAAACAATTTAGCATTTAATTTTATTTCATCTGTTGTTTTTTAGTTATATTTCTTTATTTTTTACATGATTGCTCTAGAAATTGCCATATTTATTTGCAACCTTTCATAGTTTATTAGAGTTTAATATTGTACTATTTTACATAAACTTCCAACTAGTATTACTCTTTATCCCTCCTTCTTGCTATCTTTTATTTCATAGCTTTCATACATAACATGTGAAAATCACATAAGAATGTTATTATTTTTAAAGACTTTTTAACATCTTTAAGATAAAATCAGTATTTTACATTTACTCCGAAATTCATCATTCCCAATAATCTTCCTTCCTTCTTGAAAGTCTATATTTTCCTCAAGTATCATTTTTTTTTCAGCCAGAATTTCCATTAGCATTTCATGTAGTACAAGTCTGCTAATAACACTTTAATTTTCCTTTATGTGATTTTAAAGAATTTTTTATTCCTTAGAATATTTTCACTAAATATGGAATTCTGGATTGACAGTTTTTCTTTCATCACATTAGAAATATTGTTGTACTCTGTTCTGATTTATATTGTTTCTGATAAAAAGCCCTCAGTCATTAGAAGCATTGATTCCTAATGTAAAGTGTTATTTTCCTGTATCTTTTCAATTTTTTTCTGTAGATTGTGATGTGTGTAGGCATGGTGTTCTTTGAATTTATTATGTTTGATGATTGCTGGTTATGATTCTGTAAATTTATCTTTCACTAAATTTTGGAAAATGTCAGCCATTATTTCTGCAAACATTTGAATGACACTTTCTCTCTTTCTGTAATCCTACAAATCAAATTAATTGTATGGTAGCCACATTGTCCTAAGCTACTCTCAGGGAGAGCCCTCATGTCCCTGAGGTTCTGTTTTTTTGTTTTTATGTTTTTTTATTTGATTTTTTTGTTTTCTCTGTTCTTCAGATTGGAACAGAGTAATTGGGATAATTACTATTAATCTGTCCCAGGCTAGGTTGAATCAGAGCTGTAGTTACCAGCATATGCCACAGCCACAGCAATGCCAGATCTGAGCCATGTCTGCAACCTACACCAAAGCTCACGGCAACACCAGCTCCTTACTCACTGAGTGAGGTTAGGGATAGAACCTGCATCCTCACGGATGCTAGTCAGGCTCCTTAACTACTGCGCCACAACAGGAACTCCTCTATCAGAGTTTTAATTGCTTGTGGTATGCTATTTTGGTATTGTGGATCACCAGAATACCAGAGTAGCGTAGCTGAAAAAAAAGCTTAAAAAAACCAAAGAAGCAGAAAAGTCACACCTTTTTGTTGCTTCTTCAAGTTTTGACTCCCTTCTGTGATCTGATTTTATTCCCTTCACAGTCTTCACATTGTATATTTTTTTTATTGTCCTGTGGGTTTTTGGTAATTTTGTACAGTTAGTATTTGTTATCGGGGAAAGGTTAGTTTCTGGAGAGATGAAATTGTCTTATCAAATCTATAATCTCTTTAACAAGGCCCTTTATATACATTAACATCTGAGAAGCACTTCAAATATATAAAAAATTCTTAACCTTGGTTTCATGTAAAACTCATATGAGGAGATGTTTTAATTCTCAGGACATACCCCAGATCAATTAAATCAAAATAGTGACTTGAGGGGTCTAATTATCGGTATATTTTAAATATTCCCATGTGATTCCAATATTTAGTCAAGTTTTGAGAGGCGCTGCCCTGCAGCATCTTTACATATCAGTTGCCTCAGGAGTTTTATGTGAAGGGGAGCAGAATTTCTCCCCCGAAAATAGGCCTCATTGGCATAAGGAATTTTTAGGCTGATTATTATTATTACTATTATCATTTTGTCTTTTTAGGGCCACACCCTTGGCATATGGAAGTTCCTAGGCTAGGGGTCTAATCAGAGCTGTAGCCACCGGCCCACAGCACAGCCACAGCAACGCCAGATCTGAGCCTCATCTGCGACCTACACCACAGCTCATGGCAATGCTAGATCCTTAAACCACTGAGCAAGGCCAGGGATCAAACCCACCTCCTCGTGGATACTGGTCAGGTTCATTACTGCTGAGCCACGATGGGAACCTAGGCTGATTATTTTTAAGAAACAGCAGGCATAGGAACAACTCTGAAAACTGAGTAGAAGTTATCCTTTTGTAAGAGATATTTTCATTTATAAGGGAAATCTCCATTTGTAAGGGTATATTCCTCTTTACAATAGGAAGAAAAGGAGGACTTTAAATCTAGAAACTCTGTCAGTGCAGAAGACAAGGCCTTAATCTGCAGAACAACCTTATTCTTGTTTACCGTGCTTTTCCAAGACACCTCCCACAAGTGGGCCCCCTTCCCACCCCCACCCCCACCCTCAACATCTTCTTTTGTCTTTAGCTGGAGATAATATTTAAGGGGATGGCTTAGGCCATTGGTTTTCCTGGGTCTCTCTCATGTATGCAGGTAAGATGCATGTTATTAAACCTCTGTTTTTCTCCTGTTAATCTGTCTATTTATTCCAGAGAGGTCTTGGACAGGAACCTAGAAAGCTAGAGGGAAAAATCATCTTTCCTTCCCCATGTATGACAGAATTCTATTTTAAGTTCAGAAGAAGTTATCTGAACGTTAATATGTCTAGATGTTTGAAAAATGATTGTTAATCCAGAACAGTATTTCACAAATACTGTGTGGTCCACTGACCCCTTGCATAAGAATCCCACATGCCTATAAAAATCCAAATACTAGCCCCAACTTTTAGAAAGTGCATACATTTTATTATTCACTAGATTTGTAGAGTAAGAAAGCCTACAACATGTGTAATAAATTTATTCAAAGCCACTGGCAAAGAAATGCTATGCCATAATTAAAAAAAAAATCCAAATACTGAGGCCTTATAACAAACCAAAGCAGCAATAATCTTGGGAGTGGAGCCCAAGAAAGGACATTTTTAAAAGTTGTACTAGATAAATCATATGTACACTTAAGTCTGAGTGGCCAAGCTTGTGCTTTTACTGTGAAAATAAATGAGCCTGAATTGTATTTTTATACTGCCTGAGATCTACCCTATATTTTAACAATACCAGGCAAGATTTTTACTTTAACAGTTACTTATAAATTTGTTTTGCTGCAAGTTGTGAATCATGAGATTGCTGAAGCAGCTGGACTTGTCTGCAAGCTAATAATGCAGTGATTTATTCAATGATTTGCTCATCTGTTTGGAAGCTAATGTCTTTTTATCTGTAAGATTGCGCCAGCTGGTTCCACTAAGAATTATTACATCAAATGCTTTGTTTGTGTATAAATGTCATTATATTAATGACATTTAGTTGTGTTTATTAGCACTTCATAGTTTGTATGCGAACATGTTCTGCAGAATCACTAGTATTTCAAATACTTCAAGCATAATTTGAGTACTTATTAACTTAAAATATGACACTTCAAATAGAGAAAATATGTTTGCTTTTATTTTGACTCCTAATACTGAGGCAGATAGTGACTTTTATCTTGAACTATTCATTCATTCTGTTGACCTAAAACAAATAATCAACCAGGTATTTCACCAGCAAAGATGGGTTTACTTGGGATCAACAGAGAATTTCAATTCAGACTCTGCAGCCATGGTGAGCCACATGCAATTCCTGCATGGGAAGGATAGGAGCAGACTTTTTTAAAGGGGAAAAGGGAGTTGGGGGGGAGGTTAGGGTAAACGAAGAGTCCATGGTTTTTCATTGCTGAGTCCTTGGCTGGAAAGAAGAATCTTTCTTCTTCCTATTAGACTATGCTAACATCACAGGATCAGAGAGCTCATCCTTCCTGCCTGCCAAATCTATTTAATTGAGATTTGTGTTTATTAACTTTTTTTATGGCTACACCCATGGCATATGGAAGTTCCCAGGCCAGAACTTGAATCTGAGCCACACCTGCAACCTACGCCGCAGCTTTGGCAATTCTGGATCCTTTAACCCACTGGCAGGGGATTAAATCTGCAATTCTGCTCTGCAGAGACCTGAGCTGCTGCACTTGGATTCCTTTTTTTTTTTTTTATTACTTAATGAATTTTATTACATTTATAGGTGTACAAAACTCATCACAACTCAATTTGATAGCATTTCCATCCCAAACCCTCAGTGTATTATCTCCCCACCCCCCAACTTGTCTCAGTTGGCAACCACAAGTTTTCCAAAGTCTGTGAGTCATTGTCTGTTCTAAAAGAAGTTCATCGTGTCCTTTTTTTTAGATTCCACATGTAAGTGGTAGCATTTGATGTTGGTGTCTCATTGTCTGACTGACTTCACTTCACGTGATAATTTCTAGGTCCCTCCGTGTTGCTGTAAATGCAGTTATTTTGTTCCTTTTAATGGCTGAGTAATATTCCATTGTGTGTAGGTACCACATCTTCCCTATCAACTCCTCTGTCGACGGACATTTAGGTTGTTTCCATGACTTGGCTATTGTATAGAGTGCTGGAATGAGCAATGGAGGACATGTGTCCTTTCGAGTCATGGTTTCCTCTGGATAGATGCCCAGGAGTGGGATTGCTGGATCAAATGTTAATTCTATTTTTAGTTTTCTGAGGAATCTTTATACTGTTTTCCACAGTGGTTGTACCAATTTACATTCCCACCAACAGTGTAATAGGGTTCCTTTTTCTCCACACCCTCGCCAGCACTTATTGTTCGTAGACTTTTTGATGATGGCCATTCTGGCTGGTGTAAGGTGGTAGCTCATAGTGGTTTTGATTTGCATTTATCTAATAACGAGTGATGTTGAACATCTTTTCATGTGTTTTTTGGCCATCTGTATGACTTCTTTGGAGAACTGTCTGTTTAGATCTTCTGCTCAGTTTTTGATGGGGTTGTTTGATTTTTTGGTATTGAGCTGTAGGAGGTGTTTGTAAATTTTGGAGATTAATCCCTTGTCAGTCAATTCATTTGCAAATATTTTCTCCCATTCTGTGGGTTGTCTTTTCATTTTGTTTAGGGTTTCCTTTGCTGTGCAGAAACTTTGAAGTTTAAGTCCCATTTGCTTATTTTTCTTTTGATTGTCATTACTCTAACTGGTGGATCTGAGAAGATGTTGCTGTCATTTATGTCGGAGTGTGTTTGGCCTATGTTTTCCTCTAAGAGTTTTATAGTATCTGGTCTTATATCTAGGTCTTTAGTCCATTTTGAGTTTATTTTTGTGCATGGTGTTAGGAAGTGTTCTAATTTTATTCTTTAACATGTGGCTGTCCAGTTTTCTCAGCACCACTTATTGAAGAGGCTGTCTTTTCTCCAATGTATATTCTTGCCTCCTTTGTTATCATAGATTAGTTGACTATAGGTGCGTGGGTTTAATTCTGGGCTTCCTATCCTGTTCCACTGATCTATATTTCTGTCTTTGTGCCAGTACCATATGGTTTTGATGACTGTAGCTTTGTAGTAGAGTCTGAAGTCAGGGAGCCTGATTCCTCCAGCTCCATTTTTCTTTTTCAGGATGTCTTTGGCTATTCTGGGTCTTTGTGCTTCCAAACAAACTTTAAAATATTTTGTTCTAGTTCTTTGAAAAACGTCCTTGGTAATTTGATAGGGATTGCATTGAATCTGTAGATTGCCTTCGGTAGTATAGTCATTTTGATAATACTGACTCTTCCAATCCAAGAGCATGGTATGTCTTTCCATCTGTTCATGTCATTCTTGATTTCTTTCATCAGCATCTTAGAGTTTTCAGAGTACAGGTCTTTTGTCTCTTTAGGCAGGTTTATTCCTGAGTATTTGATTCTTTTTTTATGCGATGGTAAGTGGGATTGCTTCCCTAATTTCTCTTTCTGATCTTTCATTGTTAGTATATAGAAATGCAGTTCATTTCTGTGTATTAATTTTGTATCCTGCGACTTTGCCAAATTCATTGATGAGCTCTAACAGTTTTCTCGTAGAGTCTTTAGGATTCTCTGGGTATAGAATCATGTCATCTGCAAATAGTGATAGTTTTACTTCTTCCTTTCCAATTTGGATTCCTTTTATTTCTTTTACTTCCCTGATTGCTGTGGCTAGGACTTCCAAAACTATGTTGAATAGTAGTGGTGAGAGTGGACATCCCTGTCTTGTTCCTGATCTCAGCGGGAATTCTTTCAACTTTTCACCATGGAGAATGATGTGAGCTCTGGGTTTGTCATAGATGGCCTTGATTATGTTGCGGTAGGCTCCCCCTATGCCCACTTTCTGAAGGGTTTTTATCAGAAATGGATGTTGGATTTTGTCAAAGGCTTTTTCTGCATCTCTTGAGGGGATCCTATGGTTTTTATTCTTCAGTTTGTTAACGTGGTGTATAACATTGATTGATTTGCAGATATTGAAGAATCCTTGCATCCCTGGGATAAATCCCACTTAATCGTGATGGACAATCCTTTTAATGTATTATTGGATTCGGTTGGCTAGTATTTTGTTGAGGATTTTTGCATCTATGTTCATCAGTGAAACTGGCCTGTAATTTTCTCTTTTTGTGGTATCTTTGTCTGGTTTTGGTATCAGGGTGATGGTTGCCTCATAGAATGAGTTTGGGAGTGTTCCTTCTGCCGCAATTATTTGGAAGAGTTTCAGAAGGATAGGTGTTAGCTCTTTAAATGTTTGACAGAATTCACCTGTGAAGCCATCTGGTCCTGGACTTTGTTGGAGGTTTTTTAATCACAGTTTCAATTTCAGAACTTGTGATTGATCTATTCATATTTTCTATTTCATTTTGGTTTAGTCTTGGGGGATTGTACTTTTCTAATAATTTGTCCATTTTTTCTCAGTTTTCCATTTTTTTGGCATATAGTTGCATATGATAGTCTCTTATGATCCTTTGTATTTCTGTGATGTTCGTTGTTACTTCTCCTTTTTCATTTCTAATTTTTTTGATTTGTGTCCTCTTTTTTTCTTGATAAGTCTGGCTAGGGGTTTATCAATTTTGTTGATCTTTTCAAAGAACCAGCTTTTAGTTTCATTTATCTTTTCTATGGTTTTCTTTGTTTCTATTTCGTTGATTTCTGCTCTGATCTTTATGATTTCTTTTCTTCTACTAACTTTAGGTCTTGTCAGTTCTTCCCTCTCTAGCTGCTTTAGATGTAAAGTTAGGTTGTTTATTTGAGCTTTTTCTTGTTTCCTGAGGTAGGCTTGTATTGCTCTAAACTTTCCTCTTAGAATTGCTTTTGCTGCATCCCAGAGGTTTTGGGGTGTCCTGTCTTTGTTGTCATTTGCTTCTAGGAACTTTTTAATTTCCTCTTTGATTTCTTCAGTGATCCATTGTTTGTTTCGTAGCATGTTGTTTAGTCTCCACGTGCTTGTGTTTTTTGCCTTTGTTTTGTTTGTTTTGTTTTTGTTTTGTTGTTGTTGTTGATTTCCAGTCGTATAGCATTGTGGTCAGAGAAGATGCTTGATGTGACTTCACTTTTCTTAAAGTTACCAAGGCTTGATTTGTAGGCAGGATGTGTGCCCTTGGATTCTTAACCCACTATGCTATGGTGGTACCTCCTGTTTATTAATTTTTAAATAATTCATTTCATGAAATTTTCCTGAGCAAATGTTAGGGGCTACAAAGAAGAAAGCAAATACAGATACCTCCCTCAAGGAAATAAAATACCACCTGCCAAATCAGTAAACAAAGAATGTCACAGTCAGCCATTACAGCTACCTCCAAGCATGAGCCAATCCCTGAGGGAACCAGGAAGGATACTGAACACCTGCCATTTAGCAGCCATCAGACTGCAGCCACTCCCAGTGGTGAGCCCTTAGGATGGGAAAACACAGGATACTGGCCCAGAGAGCTGAGGTGCCCATTAAAGGAATGATTTCAGTGATCCTGGATGCTTGCATCTTCTCTTACACAGGAAAGTGATAAATTCCTTAACTTGAGATATCTAGTTTATATCTCGTTTTATTTTATTAATAGTAATCTTTTGTTCTGACTACCTGTCCTTTGTTGCAAAACTCCTGTATGTCCCAGCTCCCCCCTCACCTCCTCAGAACAGTTTTCTCAGGGTTACTTGAGATACTACCAATGAATAAAACCTAACTCTTGACTATTAGGTTGTGCATATTTCTTCAGCTGACACCCTAGCCAGCTTTTAAGTTCCAGAAGGACAGAAACTATGTCATGGTCACCAGCACTTGGCACTTTGCCTGATACATTGGGAGTGATCGGAAATAGTTGTTGTGTACATGGATAAAAAGTAGTGAAAATAATGTGAGTATAAATGATAGTGTTAATACATGTTTGCGTGCCTGATGCACCGTGAAGCCAAACAAACTGAAATGGAGTTTGGAACAGAGAAAGGTTTATCGCAGGGTAGGCGAGGACACAGAGGTGGCTTGTGCCCCCCCAAAAGCTGCAACTCTGAACAAAATTGTAGTGCATTTTTATTTTTTAATTTAATTTTTTTTTTTTTGTCATTTTAGGGCCGCACCCACAGCATACAGAGGTTCCCAGGCTGGGGGTCAAATTGCAGCCACAGCCACTGGCCTACCCCACAGTCACCACAGAGTGGGATCAGAGTTGCATCTCACACCACAGCTCACGGCAATGCAGGATACTTAATCCACTGAGCAAGGCCAGTGATCAAACCTGCATCCTCACGGATACTAGTCAGGTTCATTATCACTGAGCCACAGTGGGAACTCCTGTAGAGTATTTTTAAAAGCCAAATTTTTTTGGGTGGGGGTGGTCCCCAGGGTATGTGATCAGCTGGTGCACAGTTCTCTGACTGGTTGATTCTGAGGTAACATGGCAGTGGTATAGGGGTTAATATTAATAATCTTTAGACTCCAGGAGGCCTGGGGCTATGTGCTCATGGTCATCATACTTGATTAACATTTGGTGGGGGCTTGGTGGGATTTCCACATTTGTAAAACACAGAAAATGCGCATCAGATACTGTTGTCTAGGTACTTCAGAGAGGAGCTAAAGCAGAGGATGCGGGAGAAAGGGCCTGCCAGGGAAGGCTACACAGGGTCCTGCTGGGTTCCAGTCCCTCCCCCAGTTTTCTTGGATACTTTTCAATCTTGAGGAGGACAAGAAAAAGATAAAGGTTCAGATAAGAAGATTAATCATAAACTTGACAGAGGAACCCACCGGGTCCTGCTAGTTTCCACCAGAGGCACTGCTTTGCGAGTGGCTGGTGGGGTCTGAGTCTGAAACAGCTACTCCATTTTTAACTTCCAAATGCATTTCTCCTCTCACTGGCCAACGCACATGTCACTGCTAATGATTTTAGTGCTTTTCTAGATATGAGAAGATGCAAGAATTTGGGCTCGTAAAATCTGAAAATATTTGTCTGAAGGCTGGTTCTGTCAGTTTTCCCAGAGCACAATACTCCCTCCAGGGAGTATTGAAAGTCAGCAACTGCAGTGGCTGTTGACCTAATCTCTGTAGAGGCAGATGTCAAATGCCAGTTTTTAGTTGTCAGGGCCCCTTAAGGGTAATAAATTTGACCATGGTTTGGGGTGGCCATTTCATGACTTTTTTTTTGTCCCCAGGTGATAGGAATACTCAGTCCCAGGTCTGTTGAAGATTTCATCGATAGGCCATTCAGTGTGCTGTTACTGGACTAGGCCTTAACAGTAGCCAAAAATCTCTGGACCATCTGTTTTACTAGTCTCATATGGTCCTGGAAAATATTCCCTCATGTTCCTTCTTCCTGTATCTTAGAATTACACAGTTACAATCAATTACAGTCATGCATCGCACATGGAACTATATATTATCAGAGGCTCAATTACGAATTTGTTAATGCAAGAAACACCAATTTTGTACAACAGGTAATATAGGTCATAAGTTATTCTGGCTATCTGTGGGTTCAGGCCAGACTTGGAGGAGATGTGTTAATTTCTTCTTTCCTGCAGCCATTCACAGGTGGGCCAGGCTAGGAAGTTCCCTGTGACTTGAACAAAGGTATTTTAGTTAAACAGCCATGCATGGGGACAGGGTTCCCAGAGATGGGCCATTATGTGAACTATAGGCTCTACAAAGGAGTAAGTTTATTATGCAGATTTAAGTCCCTTACTTCTCCATTAATAAGCATTTGCAGAGATTTAGTCAACACTTCTTTCTGGTACAGAGAGGGAGACACCCTTACAAATGGAGATTTCCTTATAAATATAAATGTCTCTTACAAAAGGGTACTTGAATTCAGTTTTCAGAGCTTTTCTTATGTCTGCTGTTCAGGAGTTCCCTTGTGGCACAGTGGATTAAGGATCCAGCATTGTCACTGCAGCAACTCAGGTCACTGCTGTGGTACAGGTTTGATTTCTAGCCCAGCAACTTCTGCATGCCATGGGAGTGGCTGAAAAAGAAAACAAAAACCAAAAACCAGTTCAAGATAATACTAACATGCCAGAGGGTAATATTTTGGGGTGACATATTTAGCTCCACTTCAGTACTAAGGCTGACCCCAGAGAGGGGAAATTGTGTCATGTTTTTCCTTGCCAGATCCTTTTTGTAGGAATAAGTTATCCATTGCTGCCTAGGACTAACTGGGGTAGGTTTGCCTAATTCTAGAGTAGAGTGTAAGGAAACCCATTGTCAAACATCTCAGCCTCATTCTTCAATATTGGTATTATCAGTAATAAGGAGCATCTTTGTTGTTCATCTGTTTACTCCTTGGTCTCTGTCAATTAGTGCCTCAGTTACTGCACATGGAAAGGAGGAATGCTATATACTGGCACCCTAAAACACAAACTGTGGTTATTTATTGAGTGTCTGTTCTATGCCAGATGTTGTGCTAAGTGATTAATATATAGTTTTGCTCATTCATCACAATTCTACAGAGGGTACCTATAATCACTTTTTTTTGCATGTGAAGAAAAGGGTATGGATACACAGTTGAATTCTCAGTGTAATGTATATATAATTGAACATAAAAGGCTAAATGTATAAAAACAAGAGAGAACAAAAATGATTAGCACCATACATAGAAACTTTTGAGTTAGAGTTGCTGCTATTTGTTGAGGATATAGGGTGGATGGATTACTGATGTCATGACATAGAAAGTAATCATAGTGTAAATTATTTCAGAATAGGGGCTGACTCTTCCATTTGGCTTTCAAATTGGAAGATGTTATCTTTCCTGATAAAGGAAAGGAAGGTCTCTGAAATTCTCCCACCACAGCAGCAGAAGGTGATTTTTAGTAGCGCATATCTGGACAGTTAGAGGAGGCTTTATGAAATGTTTTGCAGAATTGGAAGAAAATTCATTTGTACATTGGGATGATAGTGAGGAATTTCTCAGAACTTTGAAATAAATTTTCCTGCAGGTAAATTTCATGTGATAGGAATATGAAAAAATGTCTTTTTGCATTAATCAGTGATAGTGACATATCAAAAGATGATTAAAAATATACAGTGCAGAGGAATAAATTCAGGTCTAGCACAGAAACACTTCTGTGTCCATTTTGGCTAAGGATTTTGCCCACACTTTGGAGTGGGGAGCTTGGTGTTGAAGAGTAGAAATCATACTTTACCTTGATCCTGATCACTCATATCTCGTGATCAGGAGTGGATTTGGTTCTTTTTAGCTATCTTTGTTGTTGTCTTTTTGATCTTCTGAAAGGAAAACCAACAAACAACAACAGTAAACTTCAAATACCACTCTAAGAGAGAATGTGAATTGGGTGGATATAGCAAACAACTGGAAATTCTACTTACTACAAGCACAGACAGACCAAGTGACCTGAGTCACTCCAGACTGGCAGCATAACAGGACTTCATAGCAGTTTAGTGCAAAATGTCTTGTAATGTCTTTGCTTACACAAAATATCATCATCATCATAATTATAATTTAAGGAATAAAACTTAAGTTTTTAAAGCATTATCACAGCATATATAATTTTATAAAGAAGATGGCTTTTTTTAAAGGTTTTAATCTGGTACATAACAGTGATGCAATTTATACAGAACAGTTTCAATCTGAATATGGCAGTTCTTGATTGTAATAAATCTTCAGGTTGTATATATTCTAAAAGTAGGCCAAGAAGAGACATATGTGCCCTTTTTAGAGGACTGTAAATATGTTAATCCTTTATTTTTTCTGTTACTTCAGTCACTGAATATAATAAATACAAAGTACATCCAATTACAACACAGTGGGATTAAATTCAGAGAGTTGCTATGGTGTGGGATTTAACGTCTTGACCCTATTAACTTTCAGTTTTCAAAAACTTAATCCATATTACCTGAAAGGAACATTTGTAGTAGTAATCAGAGAAACAGATTATGAGGAAATTGCATTTTTATAAGCATATTATATTTATAAAGTTCCTTATTTAATATCCAATACTGAAAAAATCCTAATGATTTCATTTGTAAGAAGAAAGATAATTTACTAAAGTAATAACTGAACATGTTTGAATTAACATAAGGAAATTGTCACTGAGAGGTCAAGACTGCCATATTTCAAAAGTTTCCATTGACTTTATCAACATGAAGACCATCAGGTAATTTAGCAAGAGCCATTTTAGTGAAGTGATTGGGCAGAAATTGGACTGAATGGGTTGAGGAATGAATGGAAAGTGAAGAAGAAGAGACCGCCATTGTAAAGAGATTTAGAAAAGTTGTCAATAAATGAGAAGAGGGAGATAAGGTACTGGTTAGAGAAACTACCTCAGTGAGGGAAGTTTTCCTTCTTTAAAAAAATTCTTTATTTTTAACTTATTAGAGACTAGGATATGTTTTCATATATTTGGGAAGGTGAAGTTTTATCCCAATGTGTTTATCCGTTCATCATTTGATAAACATCTTATTTTTTCTACCAGTTTCTGGTGGTTATTAATAACTGTTATAAATATTTGCATACATGACTTTGGGAATATAACAAGTAAAAATGTAAAGCTTGTTCTTCTTATTTATATTCCAGTCTTTTTTTTTTTTTGAAAACAAAAAGCTCCTCAGATTGTTGCAAGCCTTTGGTTAATTTCTAGTGTTATTTAGATTTGACTTTGTCAATTTCTTTTCTTATTTTTTTTTTAGCCAATGTTCTTATTGCTGTTATAGAAGATTGGCCTTACAGAGTTTCAGCCATTTTTTTTTCTTGAACGAGTGCTACTTGGATTTTTGCAAGCCGTCCGTTAGTTTCTAGACTTTTGAAATTGTTGATGCTGACATTTTTTTGCCACTTTTTTCACGGATTTTATGGAGAGAAGAATTTTTGAAGTTTCTTATTCTGCTTTTTTGCTGATAATTTAGCCTTCCTTAAATATTTGTCTGCCCTTTAGCTTTCCCCATCTACAATTACACATATGTTAGACTGTTTTCCCTGTATATCTCTGAGGCACTGTTCATATTTTTACAGTATTCTTTCTGTCTGTGGTTTAGACTCACCCAGTAGTTCCTGTTATCATGTCTTTAGGTTCAGTTACTTCTTTTCTTGCAGTGTCTTATCTGTTGTTAAATTTAGGCAATAAGTTTTTCCTTTCAAATATTGTATTGTGAGGTATGAGGAATTGAATTTTCTTTATTTAATATAAATATATTAATTTAATATCATTTATAATTATAGTTATGCCTTTAACTATTTAAACATTGTTGTAATAGCTGTCTTTATCTTTCTGCTGTTTTTATCATCTCTGTCATATCTGAGTCTGCTTATAATCACATACTTTTCTCCCAGTAATGAGTATGTTTTTCTGCTTTTTAGCATGTCTAAGAGCTTTTTATTGTGTATTAGGCATTGTCATTTTACACTGTTGAATGTGTAGATTTCAATGTCTTCCTAAAAGAGTATTAATATTTATTTATATATTTGTATTGATTTAGGTTACTTGAAGACCTGCTTGACCCTTCAGAAACTAGTCTTCTGAAATCATATAGATATATAGTCTTTCTTAAATCATATTTAGAATAAACTTTAGCGCTATTTTATACCTACTCCAAAGCACAGTCCTTCTTGGGTCTCTACTTAATGCTCTGGGTATTCAACACAGTCTCTTCTTTTTGGCTAGTTGGAACTTGGAAGTCTCCATGTCCATGTAAACTTTAGGAATTGTTAAGCTTATCAATATCCAGGAAATGTTATTTGATCTCTTGGAGTTTCATGCTATACACGCATAGCTTAATATTCAGCCAAAAACTTAAGGGGTTTTCTTTGCAGAAATTTGTAGTTCTTTCTCCATATCTCTTGCCTCTCTAGTTGTCTGCTTTGTTATTTTTAGATGCTTTAAATTCCCCAAACTCTGATTTTTGCCCCTTAAATAAGCAAGACTACTATTTTAGCTTCATTTCTCTATCGCTGTTCTGTGGTCCAGAACTGCCTCCAAGTATATAGCTGTGGTGGTCTTTATGTTCAGTTCATTTCTTTTCCTTATTTTGGAGATTATAGTACTAAACTGGTTATTGTCTGCTTTCTGGAAACAACTGTGTCATGTATTTTGTCCACTTTTCTAGTTTCACAGGAGAGGAAGTCTAGTATCAGTGAATCTGTCTTGGAAAGTAGAGAATAGAACCATCTTTGTAATTGACTTGTTATTTTCTTCCTGAATGCCCACATGTATCTTTCTTTATCTTTGAAATTCAGTAACTTCTTCCAAATAGGTTCTCATGCTGAATGTTCTGTACCATTTTGTTCCCGAGATACAGTATATCCTTTTTATCGGTATATCCAGGCCTTTCTTAACCTTGATGTGTCTTGCTTCATTCTTCGGGAATGGGAGTTCTGTGGGAGCTGGAAATCTTTTGTCTGTATTCAGGTATTGCTTTTAATATTTTAAAATCCCTTTGCCTTTTCCCTTTATTTAAATGTAGTTTATTCATGCTTTTCCATTAAGCCTCACTATATTTTCAATGAAGTTTATATATAGTTGTGTTGTTTTGAATATGACCTTGTATCTGTACTGTTTAGATCTTTCTTTCTCACTTATTCTAGGTTTACCAGCTTTTCATCTCCTTCAAATATAATCTAAGTTTTGAACTTTCATTCTTATTGGAGATCTTTATTGTTATCTAATTCATATTTTTAATTTTTGTTGAGACTGTGAATAGATAATTGTCTGAACCTAGCTTCTGATTCCACAGATAATTTTTCCTGTGATGTGATAGTCACTGGACTTTTGCTCATGTTTAATTCCTTCTTTTAATTAAAAATATTTTTTTGTATTCTGTGGATAGTTTAATGTTTATGTGTTTGATGTTATTATTCATATTTTATGGAGTTAGCCATACTTTAGGGGTGGGAGCAGAGAATGGTATGGGGATACCAGTTTCTTTGATATGGGTTTATTGCTTAGGCCAACTTCTTACCTCAAATATCTATCTTTTTTCCCTAGTGGCATGTCTTCTCTCAGTTGCTAGCATTCAAGTGACTCATCATTCACAGCAAATCTCTTAAACTGTGGGCTCTCTGTTGTGTGCTGTAGTGATTATTGTTTCGCTTCTGTCATTTATTCCATTTCCCCTCTGCTAGTCTCAGCTGGATATAAGGTTAGATCATAGGTAAACATGTTATATCAGTATGATTTCTTCCTCAAGTCCATTTCTCATGACATTCTGCATTTTCCAGAGGTATTCTGTTTCTCCAGTTGTCTGTCCATCCTCCTAAATCTAATTACTCGAAAGGATTATTGAATATAATGGTAAGGTTAGCAAAAATTATTTTGGACAAAGTCTGAATCTTTCTCAAAGTGTACTTTATGTCTGAAACTTGTTTTTTGTTTTGCTTCATATTTCATAGTGATTTGTAGACATGTTTCAAAATTTGCATATTGAGGTTGCGGTCATTTCCTCATGGCTTTGATCCCCCCCTCCCCCAATACACACACATACACATACTCTACTTTGTTTTTTCTGTGGTGTTAGTGGGTTTTGAGAGAGGAAAGTAGAACAGAGGATAAATTGTTGTCTATTTTGTAGAAGAAATACAGTGTACTTGTGTAGTATTCTACCACTAAAACAGTAACTAAAAATCATTATTGTAGAGGACTCTCAAGAGCTTGGTTTTAACACCAATAACTAAAGATTTTTTCTGGCAAAAGTTGTGTCCCCTCGCCCCAAGGGCCTTGTTTGGCTAAAAAAGATTAATTATATGTCCCATAATCACTTGCTACTCATATTATCCTTGAATTAGAAGCATACACTTCCCTGGGGAAAGTGTAAAACATATGTAATGTCAAGCCTACTGAATCGGGATTTGCACTTTAACAAAATCCTGATGTGATTCCTATGTACATTAACGTGTGAGAAGCGCTGATACTACCAAAAGTGTTCCCAGATCTTAGAAAAACTTTTGTACACAATTTCAGGCCCTGTGGACACATATGCCTCTGCATTTCTTCCTTCTGTACCCATAATGTAAGTAAGTGTGGCCAAGAAGCAATGGTGTAGTGATGACTTCCTGGAAAAAAATGAAATGTCCTGATTCCTATAGTTTACCCCTTGCCTTCGTGTGGAGACTTCCAGCATGGCTGATTTCAAGCTAACAACATGGTGTCACTGAATATGAAACTGGGGAGAATGTGAATAATTTATTTCCTCATGCTTTTATAAGCTTCCTCTAGCACACCACTACTGAGAATCTATTGCTGTTGGTATTGTATAAACACATTCTTTGTTACTGAGTTCCATGATATTTGGGGCTTTTTGTATGTGTTTTTTCCTAATGTTTACCTTGGTTAAATGAAGTAAAATGAAATATTAAGATAAAATTGAAACTTAGAAAACTTTTTTTTATCTCCCCATCCTTTTAACATATAGTAATTATATCTTAAAAGTTTGTTTTATAATTTTTCTTCATATGTCTAGATTTTTACATTAAGTACATAATATATAATATTTTGGTCTTCCAAACAAACAATGTTTTTTTTCTAGTGCATTTTAAACTTTTATTACTTTATGTAATCATTTGACTACTCTTATGGGACATTGTGGGCTTTTGCCTGCATCCCAGTCATGAGAGCAGTTTGTATCAAAGGCATTTTATATAGAAGATGATAGATGGAGTTTCTCAGATCTAAAATTCCTGGGCATTTTGAAAGAGATTAAATGGCAAGTAGCATTATGCATTATTGGACTCAAGTGAAAAAGATTTAGATGACCAAGCTCATTACTGACTTCTCTGCCTCTTTTTTTTCTTCCTTCTTTATTAGCCTAAGATTGATCCATGAAGAACAGTTTGGTATTTTTCCCTTTCGTTGTCAGCAGCAACTTCATCCATTATGCATAAGATGAAAGAGACAGAGGTTAAATGAATTACTCAAGTATATATAGTTATTTAGTAAATTGCAAAGCCAGGTTAAAGTCTTATTCCATCTGAATCCCAAACCCTTGTTTTTCTTAATTGCAGTACTCTTTATATGTTTATTGTCCTTTGTTTCTTATATCAAGTATGGATGTTTTATTCTAGGAATTTTATAGTATAACTACTCATACTCACTCTTGAGGAAACTCCTCAAATAGCAACCATGTGCAATTAGAGTTCAGAGATGTATCAATAAGATTGATTTAATCTTTTTATTTGTAAAATGTTCTCAGCTACCCACAATTACAAAGACATTTTACATCTAGAATAGACACATTTATAGAAAGAAAGTAGATTAGAGGTTTCCAGGGATATGGTGGAGGGGAAAAGAAGGAATTGTTGCTTAATAATTACAGAGTTTCTGTATGAGGTGATGAAAAAGTTTTGAATATAAATAGGTAGTGATGGTTACATACATAACACTGTGAATGTAATTAATGCCAGTAAATTGTACACTTTAGTTAAAATGGAATATTTTATGTTATGTGTATTTTAACCACAATTAAAAAATCTGTTAAAGCAGATAAGAAGCCTCAAAAACACAAATATTCGATGGTCCTCATGGCACCTGCATTTGTGGAGAATGATCTGTTTTGGAAATGCTCCAGATTGCTTTTTCATAGCCTAGAGATTCTAAGGAAAATTATTTTTTTCTTTTTTACAAACATAGCTAATCCTGCTAAGAATTTCTATAGTTGGATAGACTTTTTTTTTATAACTAAAGAAAAAATATATTAATTTACAGTGAGAATATTAACCACATGGGGGCCTTTTGACCATCAGTATATTCATTTTCCACCAAGGCCAAATTATTACCAGAATTTTGAGGTTTTTAAGATGATCATAATGAGAATAGTACTATGATTAGACATGGCCTTTCACTCACAGTTACTTTGTACTTCTTCCCTGAGACCTTATACTTACGTAGACATTTTCACAATCCTCCATAGATAGTCCATCTGTTCTATCATGTGTGGAAATCATTAGTTTGCCTCAATTCTCAGATTTTAACATTATTATCTCAAGACTTTCACAATCCCCACAATCCAGGTTTGGCGTTTCCTGTTGTATTATGCCCTCAAAGTTCCCTGTAAATTTCCATTGCAGGACCTGGCTGACGTATTCATCTCTATTGGTAATTATCTAGTATCTGTACTGAGGACTGTGTGTTCCATAAGGATAAAGATGGCCCACTGTTCACTATTATACTCCTTTAGTTTTAATTTTTACTGGTCATTATTCTCTTCATCCAGAAAGACATCTTGTTTTTTCTTTCAAGGTTGCTTTCATCTTGTCATCCATGTTTCAGCTCCACAGCATCCACAGAGAGTTTTTTCCTGACCATTTCGAATAGATCCCCGCAAGGTCACTACTGCTGCACCCTCTATTTCATTCCATTAACTTCTTGAGACTTTTATTTCTATATTAATCTAAGTGTGTGTTTTTATTGTCTCTCTCCCTCAAGTGATGGTAAGCTCAGTGGCAGGAGAGATTGTACATGTCTTATTAACCATTGCATTTAAAATACTTGACGTAGGACTAAGGACAGAATTGACAGTCAGTAAACATGTATTCTTTTTAGAGGAGGTGGGCATAAATAATAAATAAATGTGAATAACATCACAAAGAAAATTTACATGGATAATGCTTCTATTTTTTTTCTGACATGGGTGAATAGCATTCAGTAGACATTGGCTAATATTAATTCATGTTTCAGATTAAAGTAAACTACCGTGCATGGTCAAAAAATGATTCTCTAATGAGAAAATGTACTATATAGAGCTCCTTAAAATAGTACTTTAAAAGGGTTGAAATATATCTCAATGTTCTTCTGGATTTTCTAAAGGCTGAGAACTCCCTGAAGTGATTAGAGCAATAAATGGATACTCCTCTCCTAGTCAATGAATATTCTGGAGAGATGTGTATACATTAATGAATTTTTTTTGAATTCTTATTGCTTTGCGTGTTTAAAGCCAATATATTTTGCTTGAAATATTGATCTTTGATTATGTTATCTCTTGCAGAAGTTTTACTCCTGACCTTGAGATTTTCTTGGTTAAAGCAGTCACCCAAAGTTCTAAGAACTAAAGCATATTTTACTTAGAGTTTTTACTGTAAGTGGCAATACAGTATACCTACTAAATGGAATCTTCTGTCTCCATGGAGTAGTGATTTAATTTCAGGAAGCACTGACACAGCTGTGGTGGATTGAGCTCAGAGCTCATTTTTCTAAGTCTTTGTCTTACGAATTGTGTTGGAAAAAATGGTCTGAATACACTAAAAATTTAAAAGATGGATAAATGCTTTTAGAGATTCATTTCTCTTTAACAATTCCCCGAACTCTTTAAGAAAGACATACCATCTTGGAAACCTTGAAAGTTTAAAATGATATGAACGAGATCAGAAAAATTCTCTCTCAGGTGCTGGCTGGCAGTGAAAGAACATAGGGTGCTTTCAGATGTGAAAATATACTCAGCATAGGGTTTAGAGCTTAAAGAGCTCACAGAGGTCATCTTGTCAAATTGATCAAGATGTGTAGAGGGGCAGGCACTTGCCTAAAGTCACACAGTGAGTGAACAGCAGAGCCAGTCCTTGAACCCAGTAAAACTGGTCCCCACTATAGGTTCTCCCCACTATGTACTCACATATAGGGTAGCATCACTAGGGCTGTTCAATCTAGAAATGGTGGTAAGGGATGTTTTTTTGGTTAAAACATTTAAGGTTAAACAGAATGCTTTTAGCAGACACAATCAATAGGGCCAAGGTCATTTCAATTTTGGATATTTTCTTTTCCTTTTCATATTTGTTATTTGATGATCAAAATGACCAAAAATCATGATAAGAACAAATATGCAGGCTTTATCATATTTTGAACAAATATCATTATGAGTTTCAAAAGTTTTTAAATAAATTTCCACATGATATTTGATATCAATTGCTCATGTTTCTAGTCTTTTATGTTTACAAAGTGCTTTCATGTTAGTTATCTCAGTGAATTCTCTTCACAGGCCTGCCTGCAATGTAATGAGGTTTATTTCTTTTTAGAGATGAACAGCTTGAAATTCCATATATTTGGAATGTGTGTAAGTTACTCAGCTTGGTGATGACAGGGCAGGATTCAAACCTTTGTCTTTAAACCAACCCTGCAGGTCTTGCTAAAGCTGTCTTCTGGGTCAGAGTTTCTGATCCAGTAGATATAGGTGGAGGCCTAATAATTTGTTTTCTAATGAGTTCTCATGTGGTACGGATACTGCTAGTCCAGAGACCCACCCACTGGTGTTGACAGTCCTAGACACAGTCTCTCTGTATTCCCATGTGGTCTCTCTTAAAGAATGGAGATATTTCAGAAGCAAGTGGTTTGCCTAATCCCTTTTCTCAGTAAGTCCTATTTATGTTTAGCAAGTTGTTAAAGTAGTATCTTGTGTTTTCAGTTTGCCCACATCAATGATGCTATTATTTTTTGTCTTTTTGTCATTTTAGGACCGCACCCATGGCGTGTGGAGGTTCCCAGACTAGGGGTCTAATCGGAGCTACAGCTGCTGGCCTATGCCACAGCCACAGCAATGCAGGATCCAAGCCATGTCTGCAACCTACACCACAGCTCATAGCAACGCCAGATCCTTAACTCACTGAGCGAGGCCAGGGATCGAACCCGCAACCTCATGGTTCCTAGTCGTATTCATTTCCACTGCTCCACGACAGGAACTCCCAATGATGCTTTTAAATAGAAAAAAAATCAACATATATAGCAATAGCACTGAAAGAAGTGTGTAGCATTTTGTTCTGTTAAAGTAAGCTTCATCAATGATTTTAAAATACACTTTATGTTTAGTTGTATCTTGTGTGCTAATATTCCACTTATAATTATGTTGCTTATTAAGTAAAGCTGATATTGTTGTTTCCAGAATCTGCTCCCAAATACACTGCACACTAAACAGGATGAAAATCTAAAGGAAGTTGTTCCTGAAAACTATAGTGCTTCATTGGGTGATTAGTTATCATCTGGAAACTTTAACTATGTCCTAAATTAGAAGTCTTGTACTTGATAGGTTTATAAAATCATTAGACATTGCATTTAAAATAGAAGCTGATAAGTCTTATTTTTATTAGCAACTGCAAGATGAATTTTATTTTTTTTCTTTAGTTCCAGAAAGCAGAGTCTCTAGTTACATCCATGAAGATGAATTTTAAAAGGTAATATTATGTTATATATATACACACACACATATATGTACATATATGTATAAAACTAGAAGTGTTATAGCCATTAGATATATTTTATTAGTATTTTCACTCTTCTCACTTTTTATTTGAAAGACATTTCCATGTTCAACAGTGTGGACTGAGATCAGGTGACCAGATAAAATATAAGACTCCTCATTAAATTTGAATTTCAGAGAAAGAAATAATAAGTGTTTTTTGGTATAAGTATGTCCCAACTGTTGCATGGAACATACTAAAAATAATTACTTGTTTTTCATTTGAAATTCAAATTTAATTGGGAGTCCTTTTCTTCTTTTTCCTGCTAAATCTGACAACCCTATACTGGTTGTAAAGGTAGAGAATCACCTACATGTACTTTTGTTCTGAGAACTGCGTAAAATAATTGGGGGCCTGTACAAGCACTCCCATTTTATCTTAGCAGTTATATGAAAAACGAAATTCAGAAATTAAGAATAAGTGAACTGTGTTAATATCAGATACTCATACCTAATTTATTATAATATATATCTTTCATAGTATATGTAGTTTTATCAACCATGTTGTCATAATGCATATTTATGTATTGAACTATCTCTTCATCTGTTAAGATCTTCAAATATGGTCATTCATTAAACGAATAGTTTCCAAGCACTTAGGATGAGTCAGAATCCACTGTGTTTAGTCAAATGTGAGTTTAAATAGATTAACAAATAATTGTGCTCTGACCCCCTCCAATGAATTATATGCCAAGAAAAGGGCCTGAAAAGGTGCTTTAAATTACATGTCTGGGTCCCACCCTCAGATAGTCTTATTTAATTGATTTGAGGTCTATCCTCAGCTTTGGGAATTTTTAAAAGCGCCTTCAAATGCTTCTAATTTGTAGCCAAGCTTTCGTAAACTAGTGGTCCTCAAACTTGTTTGCACACTTAATGACCTAGAGAGTCTTTAAGTAAATACTTAGATGATCAGACCAAATCGCAGATCAATCAAATGAGAAAGAGAGGTTAAGATACAGACTTCAGTATTGTTAAAGCTACCCAAATTTATTCCAATGTACAGCCAAGTTGGAAAACCATTACTTTGCAGAATTTGTATGTACTTTCCACATCTTTTTCTACTCAGGTATGAAGTAGACTTTGAGCGTTTGCCTTAATAAAATTTAAGAGAAAATGAAGAAAAGCACGGGCTGTAAGAGGTAATGGTGATGTTGGTTCTCTCAAGGAGTGAAAAGCTATCTGCTTTGTGATCATCATAAGAAAAAAAGAAGAAAATATGAAAGGTAATGACAAAACATCAAGCATGTACTTGAGACTTGTCTGTGGAACGCTCTGCCATAGCTTGATATCCACTTGAATTCTGGGTTTCATTTTGGTGCACATATTTTTCTGCATCAGGATAACTAAAATTTCCAAACTGAACAGTAAGGAATTAAAAAAAAAGTTTTGGAAGCACAAATGTAAAAGCCTACTGCTACACTGAGTACTGAAAACCCTGCTGTTAGTTGTTTTCTCTTCTCCATGCATGGGTGGACTTGCCCTATGGGCAAGTCAGGTGTGCTTAATGAGCCATAGAAAGTTGTGGAAGCCCTCAGGAAGGGCTTCTGAATTTTTAAGATGCATCAGTTTAAATGGATGGATTTGTTCTAATACCATCAATTCTTTGATTCAGTTAGTTCTCAGTTATACATTTTAATGCTCATTGACTTCTTAATTCAATTCTACCTATATGATCAGATAATAACTTCCTTTTCCTCTTCTGGTAGTAACAGTGAGTCCGGGATTGGGGATATGAGTGGGATAGAAAGACAAGGAAAGGCATTTAGTTCTTGCTCTACCTATTATTACATATTTTCCTTAATTTTCAGAGCCACAGCTTCTTTATTGTTCCACTGAGTATAATAATACCTCACAGAGTTGCTGTGAGAATCAAACTAGTTTACTGTGCTGTCTTCTGTAAGTTAGTTTACAATGAAGAAGTAATGGCATCAGTAGGAGCAAATGGAGAATCCATGGATTAAGACGCCCAATGAAATGGTATAAGTACTGCAGGAATTGTCCTAGGATAAGGTATCTTTTTTCAGTCAAGTAAAAGAAGACATTCATTCACTGGCAGAAGTTAGGGGCCAGGGGTTGCAGAAGAGTCTAGAGGTTTGAGAATGGGAACATTGGATCATCTTTCCCTGATCTCTAGGAATATAAGCTTTTTGAGTTGGATTACCTGGTAAAATACAGGATGTTGCTGGTTCACGATTTTGTAAGTTCTCTGGGTGAAATTCAAAAAGAGGACCCCATACAGGCAGAGCAAAGGGAGAATGAAGAAAGAGGCATGCCACTCCATATTGGTAGTTGGCAGTATTCATAAGCTAGGGAAATGACAGGCTTGTCTTTGGTGCCTCCAGGACAAGTAGATCTCTACACCGCCCCCCCACCAGAATCTTAAGAGATTACGTAGAAGCCTTAACGGGATTCAGTCACATATACAGTGCAGATAGTCTCAATAACACATTACTCTCTCAAGTCTGTGTCCTTGAAGTAACTCCTAGTGTGGGAACTGTGGGTGAAATGTACATTCCAAGGACAGGGAGAGGGGTAAAGAGCCTCCCATTGCCTGGATACAGCTCCAGAATCCTCTCAATGACCTCCAACAGATATACAGTAAATTTAAATTTGATATAAACCGAATGAAAGCTTTAGTATATATACGTCCAAACATTGTAGGAGAGACATAATAAATATACTAGAAATCACTTGTTTATCTAATATTCAAATTTATGCATCCTGTAGCTTTATTTGATACATCTTGCCGCACTAATCTTGAGGGTCTTGGGGTTGTCATCTTAGCTTCTTCCCTCAGTTATTATTGCGGAGCAGAATGTTTCAGGTATTGGTTCCTTGGTACTTGCCTTAATATATTGTTGATCGACAATATTATTGCATTTATATATCTTATATGACCTTTATAAGGAGTCTCTTAAGCTATTTTCTCCCCACTTTACATATTAAAAACTGAAAATCAGAGTGATTAGAATCCGTGTCCAAATTTATATGCCTAGATAGTAGAATATTACTTAGTCACAATTTGATTCTACATGCAATGTTATTTCAACTATGTGCAAGCTGTTTCTTGGACTGATTAAATCTCAGCATTTTATTTTTTTAAAGAAGAATTTCGTTTTTTATTAAGGTATAGTTGATTTACAATATGTTTCAGATGTATGACAGTGATTCAAAAATTTTAAAGGTTATACTCATTTATAGTTATTATATTGGTGATATTTCCTGTGCAGTACAATCTATTCTTGTAGCTTATTTATTTTATACAGAGCAGTTTGTATCTGTTAATCCCCTACCCGTATCTTGCCCCTCCCCCCCTTCCCCCGCTGATAACTAGGAGTTTGTTCTCCATATCTGTGAATATGTTTCTGTTTTGTTATATTCACTAGTTTGTTTTACTTTTTATATTCCACATGTTAGTGTTATCATACAGTATTTGTCATTCTCTGACATATTTCACTTAGCATAATACCCTCCAAGTCCATCCATGTCGCTGCAAATGGCAAAATTTCATTATTTTATGCCTAGTTAGTATTCAGTTATATATATGTACCACATCTTCTTTATCCATCTGTTGAAGGGGACACTTAGGTTGCTTCCACATCTTGACTAGTATAAGTAATTCTAAATAATGCTACTATGATCATTGGGGTACATATATCTTTTTGAATCAGTGTTTTCATTTTTGTTGGATATATGCCCAGTATTGGAGTGGTTGGTCATATGGTAGTTCTATTTTCAGTTTTTTAAGGAAATTCCATACTGTTTTGTACAGTAGCTTCGCTAATTTATATTCCCATCAACAGTGTACACGGGTTCCCTTTTCTCCGCATCCTTACTAACATTTGTTATTTGTGGTCTTTTTGATGGCAGCCATTTGGACAGATGGGAGATGATCTCTCATTGTGGTTTTGATTTGCATTTCTCTGATGATTAACAATGTTAAGCATCTTTTCATGTGACTGTTAGCCATCTGTATGTCTTATTTAGAAAAATATCTATTCAAATCTTCCTATTTTTTAGCTGGATTGTTTATTTTTTTGATATTGAATTTTAGAAGCTATTTATTTATTTTGGATATTAACCCCTCATCAGTGATATCATTCGCAAATATTTTTTCCTATTCATTAGACTATCTTTTCATTTTGTCAGTGGTTTCCTTTGCTGTACAAAAACTTTCACATTTATTCAGGTACCATTTGTTTCTTTTTGCTTTGGTTTCCTTTGTCTTAAAAGACAGATCCAAAAAATATTGGTTGTGCTTTATGACAAAGTGTGTTCTGCCTACATTTTCTTTCAGAATTTTTGTGGTTTCAGGTCTTGCATTTAGGTCTTTAATCCATTTTGAGTTTATTTTTGTATATGGTGAAGAAATGTCCTAATTTCATTCTTTTACATGTAGCTTTCCTGTTTTCTATGCACCATTTAGTGAAGAGACTATCTTATCTCCATTGTATATTTTTGCCTCTTTGTCATAGATTAATTGACTGTAAGTGTGTGAGTTTATTTCTGTGCTCTCTATTCAAGAACTGTTTTTTATACCAGTACTGTACCGTTTTGATTACCATAGCTTTGTGTTATAGTCTGAAGTCAGGGAGCATGATTTCTCCAGATCTTTTCTTTCTCAAGATTGTTTTGGCTAATCAGAGTTTTTTGTGTTTCCATACAAATTTAAAAAGTTTTTGTTCCAGTTCTGTGAAAAATTTCATTGGTATTTTGATAGAGATTTCATTGAATCTATAGATTTCCTTGAGTAGTACATTCATTTTAACAGTATTAATTCTTATGATCCATGAATCCATGGTATATCTTTCATCAGTTGCTTATAGTTTTCCAAGTATAGGTTTTTTTTACCTCCTTAAGTATGATTATTCCTAGGTGTTTTATTTTAATGTGATTGTAAATGGAGTTGTTTTTTTAATCTCGCTTTCTGATAACTTCATTGTTAGTATATAGCGATGCAATGGATTTCTATGTGTTAATTTGTACCTTGCTACTTAACCGAATTCACTGCTGAGCTCTAATAGTTTTTTGGTGCCAGGGTTTTGTTTTGTTTTGTTTTGTTTTAGGGTTTTCTATTATAATATCATGTCATCTACAAATGGGTAGTTTTACTTTCTCCTTTCCAGTTTGGAATTCTTTCATTTCTTGTTTTTCTTTGATTGCTGTTGCTAGGACTTCCAATGCTATGTTGAATAAAAGTTGTGAGAATGGGCATCCTTGTCTTGACCATGGTCTTAGAGGAAATGCTTTCAGCTACTCCTCCTTGAATACGATGTTATCTCTGGGCTTATTTTATATGACCTTAACTTATGTTGAGGTATATTCCTTCTATTCCCACTTTCTGGATAGTTTTTTTTTTTTTTAATCATAAATAGATGTTGAATTTTGTCAAAAGATTTTTCTGCAACTGTTGAGATGATCATATGGTTTTTATTCTTTAGTTTGTTAACTTGATGTATACTATTGATCGATTTGTGGATATTGAAGATCCTACATCTCTGGGATAAATTCCATTTGATCATGATATATGACCCTTTAAATATATTGTTAGATTTGTTTTGCTAATATGCCCAAGCTGGATCTTGGACTAATTAGATCTATGGATTTTATATTTTACCAGTAGGAGATTTTCTTTTGTTTTCATTATTTAAGACTAGTCCCAGTGGGCATATCTTCTAATCCAGTTGTTTTGGTTTGTATGATTCCACTGGAGATTTAATGTTAAGATTGCCATGAGCAAACTATATAGCACATTGAATTGTCGTTGTGTTTTCTTTAACCAAATGAATTGGACAAATACAGTTTTACAAGAATTTGTGTTTTCTCCACACTTGGAGACTCCACAACTTATCTACCCCACAGTTTTAAATCATTACCTTCTACAAATAAATTCAAAATTTACTTGAAAAAGCATAATTTTCTAATGATATGTTTTTCTAAAATCTTCTCTAGATTTATATGTGGTCATTCTTTGGAAAATTATAACTACATTTCTCCAGTGCATCATATTTCAAAGAGTACAAAACCAAGAAGTTTTTAACGGCCATAATACAAGATAATGACACTATAGAGCAATGGATCTCAGGGTATGGTTCCCTGGACTAGCAGCATTAGCATCCCCTAGAACTTGTTATTGAGATGCAAATTCCTGTATCTCCACTTAGACCTACAGAATTAGAAATTTCAGGAGACTTCAATGCATCATAAAATTTGAGAACCATTGCTAGTCTAGCATTCTGTTGTTCCTCCTGAGGATAAGGAGTGGATGATGACTTTGAAAAGCTCAATTTACACACATTTCTCTTTGAACACTGCTGCTATGGACAGCATTTTATGATAAACCTACTCCTTGGTTATAGTTCCTATAATTCTTACATATTAGAACCTGCTTAGCAATGAACACTGCCGAAGTAATGGAGAAATAGTTATGAAACTGAGTGAACAGAATTAATTGTTAAATGCAGCTGTAAGTGTTCATCATTTTTGTGTGTCAAAGCTTACTAAATTTTTATTATGTGCCAAGTACTATGCTAAGCCTTTTTTCATATATGTCTTATTTATTTCTTATAAATGTTCTGCCTTGGAAATAGTATAGTGACCACTTAATAGATGACAAGACTTAATATTCTGAAATATTAAGTACCTTACACAAAGTTACACTGCTGGCCAATGACCCACGCTTGGTTTATAATCTAGGTATAGCTTATTTCCTGTATGAATGGCCCTGGCCTCCTTGCAGTATAATGACCATTTCCTATTGCCACCTACTCTGAATTATTTCTCATCATTCTACAGTGAAGGTTTTATTTTTTTTATGAACTTTAACAGTTGTCTTGAAAGCAAAACATGAATACAGAAAAACGAATCCAAAGGATTGTGCTGAAGCATTTCAGTTTTTCACTCTGAGCCATAGAGACAGACTTCCTAGGAATTCAGTGTAATAAAGCAGGTAAATATGTCAATATTGAAATTTTACAGTTTACAAAAATGAATGCATCATCCTCGTATAAGGAAACTGCTATGTATCAGAGGTAGCTTTTTTTTTTTTTTTTTTTTTTGCTTTTTGGGGCCGCACCTGCGTCTTATGGAGGTTCCCAGACTAGGGGTCTAATCAGAGCTACAGCTGCTGGCCTACACCACAGCCACAGCAATGCCAGATCTGAGCCGCATCTGCGACCTACACCATAACTCACGGCAATGCCGGATCCTTAACCCACTGAGCGAGGCCAGGGATTGAACCCGCAACCTGATGGTTCCTAGTCAGATTCATTAACCATTGCACCACGATGGGAACTCCTCAGAGGTAGTATTAAAGATTATTAGGGAAAGGATTAACAATTTAATATGTGGTATTTGAACAATTAGTTACCAGATAATTGAAAAACGCAAACCCTGGAGTTCCCGTTGTGGCTCAGTGGTTAACAAATCTGACTAGGAACTATGAGGTTGTGGGTTCGATCCCTGGCCTTGCTCACTGGGTTAAGGATCTGGCGTTGCCATGAGCTGTGGTGCAGGTTGCAGACGCGGCTTGGATCCCACGTTGCTGTGGCTGTGGCGTAGGCCGGCAGCTGTAGCTCTGATCAGACCCCTAGCTTGGGAAATGCCACATGCCGCAGGTACGGCCCTAAAATGACAAAAGACCAAAAAAAAAAAAAAGAAAGAAAAACTCAAACCCTAAAATTAGATACTTACTTTACACCATACGCAATAAATTCCAAATGGATTAAAGACCTGATTGTGAAGCAAAAAGCCTTGAACATGTTTAAAATATGTTTAAGAACACATTTTCTTCATTTTGTGGGGAAAGAGAGTTTCTTTTAAAAGATTAAGTTAAAACAAAAATGATATCAAGATTTAAAACATTCCTATAGCCCAAAACAAAAAAGATATCATAATAAATTTTAAAGACAAGGACAGATTAGGAGAAGACATTTCCAAATAAATAATGAGAAAGGATTAGAACCCAAAATATGTGAAGACATTCTATAGGTGAATAAAGAGAGTATGAATAATCCAGGAGAAAAATAGGCAATAAATACAAATAGGTAATTCACAGTAGGGAAAATTGAATGACAAATAGATACATGAAAAAGTGCTATACCTCTATAATAATCAGGAGAAATTAAATAAAAACATCAGTGAAATACCATTTCAACCTCTTCAGGCTGACAAAAATATAAAATCTAGCAATAGCAAATATATATGGGAGTTCCCGTCCTGGCGCAGTGGTTAACGAATCTGAGTAGGAACCATGAGGTTGCGGGTTTGATCCCTGGCCTTGCTCAGTGGGTTAATGATCCGGCGTTGCCATGAGCTATGGTGTAGGTTGCAGATGCGGCTCGGATCCCAGGTTGCTGTGGCGAAGGCCGGCAGCTACAGCTTCCATTAGACCCCTAGCCTGGGAACCTCCATATGCCGCAAGTGCAGCCCTAGAAAAGGCAAAAAGACAAAAAAAAAATAATAATAATAATAACAAATATGTACGCTTGATGAGTTTGTAAATTAGGCTAGCAATTTTACAGAATGTAAATCAGAAATAGCTAGAAAATCCAAATAGATGCATACAATAAACCCTAGGAGTTCCACTTCTAGATATAATTCCTAGGGAAATTCACCTATTCGAGCACAAAGAGACATACATCAATGCAGCATAGTTTGTGATAGATCTAAGTTTGGAAACAAATGTCCATCAATAGAAAAATACCAAAATAAAGTTTAGTATAGGGAGTTCCCGTCGTGGCGCAGCGGAAACGAAACTGACTAGGAACCATGAGGTTGCAGGTTCTACCTCTGACCTCGCTCAGTGGGTTAAGGATCTGGCGTTGCCATGAGCTGTGGTGTGGGTTGCAGATGTAGCTCGGATCCAACGTTGCTGTGGCTGTGGTGTAGGCCAGCAGCTGTAGCTCCGATTCGACCCCTAGCCTGGGAACCTCTATGTGCCACAAGTGTGGCCCTGAAAGGCAAAAAAATAAAGTTTGGTATATTCATGAAGTATGGTACTATGTAACAGTTAAAAATAATTAACTAGATTTCCATACCTTAACATATGGATTTCCAAAATACAATGTTTAGTGAAATAATCTATAAGAAGATACACATAGTATGGATACCCTTTATGTAACTTAAAACGCATTAAGCCATATATAGTATTTAGGGAAATATATATTTAGAAAATATGAATTGGTAGGGTAAACACAAAATTCGTGGTTTCCTTTGGGGAAGGGCTAAGGTAGGAGAATAGGATTGAGGAGGGCATATTAGGGACAAAAATTATCGGAAAAGTTTTAGAAAACATGAGTATTGCAAAATAATGTCTGTCACATTCTAGGCCCTGGGTAAATAGATGTGTGCTATAGTAGTCTCTGTACTTTCTGCATTGTTAAAAAATATCTTGAAGCTCAGAGGGGGATGTGAATTGCATAAGACAACAAAGATAAAGAAATGACTCCGCAAAGGTAAATCCACATGCAATTGAAAAGACTACACTGATAGAAGAGCAAAGTATTCCAAATGGGCCTAAGGAGATTTTCAAATCTTCCTCTTTGTGAAACATAACTTATTAATCCTTGCAGTGTGGGAAGGGTTTCATTTGAGGCATTTGTTTTCACTAACTCTTCCATCTCTGAATTTCACAATCCATGTTGGAGCCCTATCCTCTTTGTATCTGTAGGTTGATAAAGATCTTACAGCTGACAGGAAGACATGCTTTTACCATCTTTACAGTATTACCAGGTGGCAACCCCTGCTCAAGAAAGATGTGATGTGGTAAATTAGGGCTTTTTTCCTTTACTTTTCGAATTGATTATTGTAATTCACTGTCTCCTGGCCTTCTGGGTATCTGGTAGTGTGAGATTCCAGATGATCTGAGATCCTTCTACTTGAGTTCTTAAGGAGGGCTTTTTATGAGAGCCCTCCTTAGACTTAAGTGAACTGTATTAAACCTAAACATAATGCTTACTATTCACTAAGGATTTTACAGTTTTTGAAATATCAACTTATTAGTATATAATTCAAGACTTCTCAGAGAGAAAATCTGGGTGATTGAATGTTGAGTGTTAGTGAAAAGCGACAAAAATACTTGACTGGGTATAGGATGACTTGAGTGTTAACACTAGGTCTGCCTCTAAGTAGCTCTGAGACTTTGAAACAGGTACTTTTCAATCTGGGGAGTCAGTTTCTCTGTCTATTGATGGGGATAGACTAATAAGAGATCACACGTTTGCATAAAGTGAGCATAATTTATCCTGTGTGTACAATTTATATGATATAGACACAAGCAGCATTTGTCATGGATAATTGCTTCCTTATCCTGCAAATACTTTAACTTCTCAAATACCATACTCTTACTTTTCCCTTGTTTCACTGGCCCTTCCTTCTTACTCTCCTTTGTTTGGAGTTACCGAAGTCTAGTCCTTGGATTTCTTATCTGTTTACAAATAGAAATCCCACTCACCCCTTGTGAGTGTCATCCAGTATCATGGTTTTAAAGCCATGTATTTATTGACAGTGCCCAGATATGTATCTTCAGCCTTGACAGCTTCCTGGAACCCCAGACCCAGTTGCCTGCTTCATAGGTCCATTCTTCTGTCAAACGTATTGCTTAAAGTTAACATGCCTTGATCTGAACTCTCAAACCCCATTCCTCCTGCACCTTAATATGCTCTTCAATCTGTCTCTTCCATATTCATTAAAGGAAACTCCATCCCCCTATTGCTCAGGTCAAATAAATACCTTGGAGTCATCATCAGTCCTCTCTCTCACACCCCATACCTAATGATTAGCAAATGTTGTTGGTTCTAACTTAAAAATACATCCATAATTATACATCTATAAAATGCTCTACATGGAAGAATAATCTGTGGAAGTAGAATCCTAATTCAGAAAAACAGGGCCATTGGGGACAAGGGAAGAGATAGTTGATATAGCAGTGGGTAAAAAGAGCCAAGAGATTACTGAAAAAAAGTTGTCATTTAGTTTGAACAATTTATAAAAATCAAAGAAAGGAGACTTCATAGCCATGAAGCAAGAAAATCTCTTCTAACCCACCCCTGCCTCTTAAAAGTTTAGGAAAATGAATTTCACGTAAATACAATAAAAAATTATCATGAACAATTACTATACCAGTGAATAATTTTGAAAATAGAGTAAGGAGCAGAATAATATCACTACAGGCAATGAAGGCGTTTGTAAGACACAGCCACAAAACAAATGTGTTATTTACTATTTCAAAATAGGTTAAAGGGGATTAACAAAGTAACAGGAAATAGAGAAGAACAATGTAAATTTGAATTAGTTAAACCCAGGGTGATGTGATCATGTCCAGAAAATAATTATAAATAAAAGTCATTTCAGAAATAAAGATTCAATTAGAAGGATTACAAGTGCAAATAAACATACGATGATGTTTCTTAAGAGAAATAAAATGTGAGAAGGATACACTTAAAAAAACAAATGAAGAAAAAGATTAAAAGAACTCAACTAAAATACTGCACAAAAGAACCTTTCTACAGAAAAGAAAGTCACGGACTTGGAGAACAGACTTGTGGTTGCCAAGAGGGTGCGGGAGGGAGTGGGATGGGAGTCTGGGGTTAACAGTTGTAGGCTATTGCCTTTGGGATGGAAAAGCAAGGAGATCCTTCTGTGTAGCACCAAGAACTATGTCTAATCACTTGTGACGAATCTATATATGTATGTGTAACTGGGTCACCATGCTATGCAGCTGGAAAATTGACAGAAATCTGTAAACCAGCTATAATGGAAAAAAATTATATATATATAAAAAAGAGAACTCAAGAGAAAGTTCAGCTCGTTTGTTTTGAGAGTTCATAGAAGCTGGCTGTTCTATTTTTTCAGACCTTACAACAGGCTCTTTGCACCCAACCCACAAAATGGATTGTGCAAAAAATCTATTCTGGTTTCAGCTTGCATATTTTCCAAGAACTTTTAGGATTTGCCTATTCTTATGCCTTCTTAGCTATTCTTAGCAAGGGAGCCCCTCGCTTTCTTTTGTTTCCTCCTGGCTTGATATAAAGTTCTTTCCTCCTATGTTTTTTCTTGAATTTTTAAAATTAGTTTTGCCATTGTCTTGTGGCTAAACACACTGCTATTGACAGTATTCATGAAATAGGATTCCCAAAGGAAAAATTTCTCAGTACCGTCTTAGAAAGGGTACACAACAGACCTGGGAAAAGTGAACCAGAATGACAAACCAAAAAGTATGTGCAGTAAAACTGTTGAATTTTAAAGGAGAAAAATAGAAACAACCTTTTGGGCATCTAGGCATAAATATCAAGTCCCTTAAGACAGAAAGAAAATCAGGTTCTCCTCAGACATTTCAAGCCAAACTCGCCTTGCAAAAGAATTGAGGATCAAGGAAAACATTGTCAAAAATCAAGGGAAAACGAAAGTCACTAGATCATCAGGGCATCCTGAGAAAAATATAAAGTTGCTCCTCAGAATTTTTTGCCCTGGGATTGACAGGGAGAAGCACTTAGACATGGGTTCCCATCATGCAGTGTTTACGGATTGCCTGGGGGGGGGTATAATTAATCTGAATTTCTAAGGTACACATTCATGCATGACCAGTAGCCTCTAACCACTGTCTCAAGTCATGGCCTCAGAGAAGGCCCAGGGCAGAAGACAAAAGATTCTTGTGTGCTTGATCAAGTGTCAAGATGAAGTGAGCAGAAGTCCTCATGAAATTTCTATAGCAACCATTACTTGAATCAGAGTTGAGGCTGAAAGAACATAAGAGGAATCTGAGATACCATATCAAACATCCCATTGGTCCCTATAAAACGAGACCTCCTACATATTGCTGGGCCTCATCTCTAGCAAACATGACACAAATCTAGTACAGAATTTTCCACCTTAAAGATTTATGTCTCAGGGAGCCATTCTCATGTGCAGCCTAGATGAAACTCCCCAACAATGAAAGGAACCTGGATTGTAAGTTATTATAGATAGACAGAGCCTCCTTCTTCTTTCCATTGTTTCCTATGTCTGTATCTTATTTTTGCAATCTCTGGTCCATCCCTCTTTTAGCTCTGCCTGTCTTTACCACGGTTCTTATTATGCTGTTTTCTTTCCTTGAGAAGACATGTTCTAGTCTAAAATTTATTAATGCTGAATGAGGATATATGTGAGTCCCTCTCCTACCTTTACCATTTACTTAGCAACATAACCTTGGCAGATTACCTAACCTCTCTGTGATCTGTTTATTTTTCTGTAAAATGGAAATACTGATAGAGTTGTTGTGAGGAGGCATAAATGAGAAAAAAAATGCAAAATATTCACTACATATTAGCCCTCTTTATAAAGCAGAAGTAGTAATAGTGATAGTCATATTATGCGTGTGTTAAAAGAAAAAGATACTGTATGTACATATAGTGAGCAGTTTTTATATTTCATCTTTTTTTTTTTTTTTTGGCCACACCCATGACATGTGGGAATTCCTGGGCCAGGGATTGAACCTGCACCATAGCAGTGACCCAAGCCACAGTAATAACAACACTGGATCCTTACTTAACCCAGTGAGCCACCAGGGATCTCCCAGATCTCATCTTAATTGACCTTTCAGTAGATTGTGGTAAATTTTCACTGTTAAAAATCTTGGCATCTGTGACCCTTTTTTCTTTTTTCTTTTCTTGGTGCTTTTTGTTTCCTTTTTGCTGTTGTCCTTTATAGGATCATCCTTCACTCCTGGATATGTAAATGTTAGAGTTCCTCGAAGCCCTGTTCTAGGCCCCCTTCTCACTGTACTGTCTTCCTAGGTGATTGCTCATTCTTGATAAAAATATCTTCAATGGAGTATTTCTAGGCTAAACCTCTACTCTGAGTTCAGGATTCATATTTAGATGCTGTTGACCTGAAACAAATAGACTGTCAAGTATTTCCCCAGCAAAGATGGGTTTTTTCAGGATTGGCAGAGAAGTGCAATTCAAGATCTGCAACAGTAGCAAGCCACGCACAGGTCCCTGCAGAGCAAGTGAAGGAGAACACTTTATAAAAATGGGGAGGGGGTGAGAGAGAGAGAGAAAGAGAGAGAGGAAAAGGAAGTTATGAGGGCTGTAGGAAACAAAGAGTCCATGGCTTTTCACTGGCTGAATCTTTCCCAGGAAAGAAGAGGCATCTTTCTTTTTGTTGGGCTCTGCTGTCATCACAGGGTGTAAGAGCTCTCCCTTCTGCCTTTCCAACTCAATTTAATTGAGGTTTCCATTTATTATTTTTTATAATGCTTATTATTCTAATATTTGTGTATTTTAAACTTTTATAGAAATACAGTTGATTGACAATGTTGTGATCATTTCTTACACGTTATTTGGATATTTCACAGGTACCTCAACCTAAACATGTCTAAAACTGAAACAATCTTTCCATCAAGCATTTCAGTTTCTGAAAATGTGACTACCATCCATCCAGCTGCATAAGTCAAAAAGCTAAAGATATATCCTTGATCCATACCTGTCTCTCTGTCCCCACGTATTATTCATCATGATGTTTGCCAATTCTACAGATTCTTATAGTAGCTAGAATCTGCTACTACCCTGATTCAACCACCATCATGTCTGCTGTGTATGTTTTCAGTAGCCTCTTACCTGGTCTCTATTTATCCATACTTATCTCTTCTTTATGATCTAGTCTCATAGCACACAGGCAATTTATGTCATTAGTTTTTATACAAAAAATCACAGGTTTTACATCGGTGTGTTGTTCTCTGCATCATTTTGGACCATGCTAGAGTTTCATTTACTTGCCTTGCTCCTCTTGCCTTTGGTCTGCCTGGAATGTGTTATTCACTCTTATGCCAGCTCTTATTTGCTTGAATACTCATCCTTTAGTTCTCAGTTAAATACCACTTTTAAAGAAAATCCTCTTTTGACCTCTTAGATGAGATTGGCTCTCTCTAGTTCGCACTCCCATAAAACCTTAAATTTTGTTCTCGATATCAACTTCACAATTCAAATAAATTATCAGTATAATTATTTGCTTAATGAGCTTGAGAAGGAATAAACAAATTATAGTTATCCTCATTATATTTTGTTGTGGGTTGTTTTGGTTAGGGACCATAGGAAGTGAAGACCTGTTAGCTCATTATAGTCCCTGATTTTGGAAGAGAGAGGAAGCTATGGATAAGGGGCACCCATAGGGATGTTGAAGGAAGGAAAGCTTTCTAACCACAACTTTGTTCAGGGCACGGCACGTAGTGTGTCACTAGTTTAACTCTATGTCTACTGATATACATTAAAGCATTTAATAGGGAGACTAGAAGCAGTCAGCTCAAACTTTGTCATTATCTTTAAAAGGAGAATATTAGTTTTTTCCTCTGTAAAGCCTTACAGATGATGGTTAAAAAGGGCAGTGATCAAAATAATTACATCAGTCCTTTGAGAATGCCTATATGCAAATATGGGCCTCTCTACATTCCCAGGAATGATTATCTTCAAACTCTGCTTTGACTTTGATTAAACAGCCTTAAAGGCCAGTCATAGGAAATGGATCTGATGATTTCACTGTCATGTACAGTAAATGTAGAGTATGTACTTCCTCTTTGTAGATTTGTTCCAAAGCCTACGAAACTGTCATGGGATTGTAGAGTGAAGCCTGATCAGACAAACCCTGCTCATCTCCCTGATAGGGCAGAGAAACTCTCCAGCTGTGAACAAGGAAGCTGAGACCAAAGGCTGCAAATGCAAACACTGTGAGAATGAGAGGCTTGCCAAAATGTACTCTTTTGTTTCATTTTGCTCCTGTTCATTAACAACTCCTTTCTAGTCCATGAAGAATTTTATTTTCATTTCCTAAAATATCTGTAGGTTAAAAATGAATTGAATCCTAAGTAAATTTAGTGTACACAATTTTTTTTCTGAAAATCAAATTAAAAAGAAATCCAAAAATGCCTGTTGTAGATTACTGAGATCAACCACTATTATAATTAAGTATGACATTACATAAATAGCACCCATAGAAATTTGCGAAAACTATACCTATGAGGTGTATAACTTTGGAACATGTGTATTTTAAGAGAGGATGGAGAAAACTAAAATCAATGAAGAACACTAAAATGGAAGCACTGGTGTTAGTTATCTATTGTGTGACAGCATTCCCACACATTTGAGTAGTACACAGTTTTGCTTTTGCTGTTTCTGTGAATCGGGAATCTGGGCATAGCTTAGCTAGGCCCTCTGTCTCAGGGTTTCACAAGGCTGAAATCAAGGTGTCAGCTGGGGCTGTGATGGTCTTATCTGAGGCTCAACTGGAGAAGGATTTACCTCCAAATACATGTGGTTGTTGGAGAAATTCAGTTCCTATAAATACCATTGGACTGAGGGCCTCATTGTCTTGATGGCTGTTACCTGAAAGTCAAACTGAATTCCTTCAAATAAGGGACTTCCCAAAATAGCCACTTGCCCCATCAAAGCTAGGTGAGTGTTGTAGCTAGGCAGATGCTGCTACACTATAATCACAGAAGTGAACTAGCATCACTTTTGCTATATTCCTTTGGTCAGAATCAAGTGAAAGGTCTTACCTACACTCAGAGGACATCACAAAAAAGCATGACTACCAAAGGCAGTGACAACTAGGGGTCATCTTTGATTTTGTCCACCACAGTCAGTCAGGAAACTCAAGAGAGTTTTATCTGATGGATGAGGTGGTTCCATAATTGAGACAGTGGGGTAGAAAAATGAAGTAGTGACAAACAGTAAGATGATTCCTGGAAATGTAATGTGTCCCCTTTGTATGCCACTGGGGAATCAAACTTGATAAAGTATTTTGTGGGATGGGGTGGTTGGTACATGAAAGACTGCATGTATAAATGCCCAGGGTAAGACTTTATACACAGTAGGTTCTCCTTAAATATTTAACTCAGAAGTGGATGAAATTGAATCAGTGAGTAAACAAATCACTGAAATTATAGAAGTCAGAGTTCAGCCAAGAAGCAGATTTATTCTTGGCTATAATCCAGTCTCTTTGATTGTGCTGAGATTTGATTGGTGTTGATCTGAACAGTTCTTTGTTAAATTTTATGTAAAGTTATTACTATTTTTAGGCTTTCTGTCCAAAACAAAAACAGCAGAAGCAAAATCGCCTGACTTTCTAACTATGCCTCTTCAATTGAAGGAAAAAAATCAACTATAATTAAGATTCTTGCAGCTTCTCTCACTGGCTTACATATGTATGACATAACAACACATGATCAATATAATTGGTTAGGTTGAGTTGACTCTCATTTCACCAAATCCACAAATATTTAATGAGACTCTGTCATGTGCAATGCACTGTAACAGCTTTGAATAAATTTTCCTTCAATTTTTTAATACTCTCTTCTGACGGGTGTTTAAGTTTGATTTGGAGAAACTTGGCAGGATAAATAAGCCTTTATATAAAGCTTTAAACTAATTTGCATGTATCTACAACAGTGGTCCCATGGTATGCCTAAAAAAGGATTTACAATCTCTTCTTAAAATTAGAGAAAATGCAGTTTACCACATGATATATGCTATAGGCTAGGCATCTAGAGATAATACATATTGCTGTTATATATCTGCATATAGTATATAACTAAAAAAGAAAACTGCAGATGAAAATAACCTAAATTCAAATAATAACATTTAGAGCAGTAGTACTTAGAGAATAATTACTCCATTTACATTGTCAATATATTTTTTTGTCTGCATATATGCACTGATACTGGCTATGTGTCTGTTTTTGTCAATGAGTTATAACAGAAGTGAATTTTAGATAATAAAATCATAAACATCTGGGCTTGGCAGCACATGATTTGCTGAGTTTTAAATATGAAATGATTTTTATTTCATTTCCAATAATTAAAGGAAGCAGGATATCATGAGGTAATTTATGATATTGTGCTGCTAAGAAGGAAATAGTCTCATTCGCTTCATTGTTTACAATCTTCTTTATGTCCATATACTGTTCCATGTCTAAGGGAGGGATACAATGAACTTGAAATCTGAGTTACATCAGTTTTAAGGACAGTGGTTGGCATATGATAGGCGTTCAATAATATTTGCTAAGGGAATGAATAAATTGCAATGAGTAAAGTTTCATGATCACATTTAAGAGCCCACTTTAGGGAGGTACTGAGTATCAACATCATCATAAAGTAATCTTACTAGGCACAGAGTTGTAAAATCAGGTAGAGACAGGTAGAGACAAACCCAAGGAAAAAAACAGTGTACAGTTCTAGCCATGATGATACTGGGACAGAGGATGATGGGGGTAGGGGAGACAGAGTCCTTGGTCACCCAAAGCTTACAATCTGGCAGGGACACATATAATTAGGCAAACGCAACAGATAAAAGTTTCAAGAGTCTCCCTGTCGTATGTATGGCCCTGATTTATCACCAGTTTCTTGCATGTTGTAGGCACTCATTAACTATTTGCTAAATAAATAAATCAGAGAAGTTTGAGAGAAGTGGACGGTCTTGTGATGGTCAAGGATAACAACAGGAATATTAGATTTCAAGGATGACCATAGAACTTTGTCTTTATTTAAAAAATGAATTCACAGAACGTATACAGAAGGGCTACAGAACATGGGAAATGGATCTCTGGCAAACAAAAGAGACAGGTTCTTGGAGAGTACCAAAGTCAGCATATTGTTTGAGGTATACCAGTGAGGTGAAGAGAGAATTAGGAAGTTTGAATTGCAAAGAAGCATACGGTCCCAAATATGGCTAGTGGGTGATGTGGAAATGATTTATACACAGAGATTTACCCGGAATTCTTCATATCTATTTATAGTGGAAGTGCTTATTGTTGAATGGGTATCATATAATATGCATTGTCAATTAAATTCTAAATATACTATTATAATAAAAGGACTTTTTCTGTGATTTATGTAGTGCTAAACATTCAGAAAATGGATATATGACTTCCTAATGTAAATTACCCAGGAAAATTCATAAAAATGTGCACAAGTGGAGCTACAACATAAGCATGTTCCTATTGTTTTTTTATTTGATCTTAATCTAAACAGTTACTCTCTGTTCATAAAGAAAATCTTTTGAGTTTTATCACTTCAGTAGTAGCTCAAATAAACACATTTTGGAAAATATGCAGTACTTGTACAAATCAATAGGATTTTGACCAGACGGACCAGGCTTTAAGTCTTTTCATTATCTTCACATGTAATAACATAAATTATTATCCATGGGCTTAAGTTTCCTCATCTGAAAATGGTATCAATAATAGTATGTATAATATGGTATTGAATATTTGACTTTTCATTCACTATATCTTACAGTGGGCACTCTTATAATGGACACAAAGTGGAATATGCTGAGGCATTTTGCATTTCTTTTGACTCTGCATCTCTGGTTTTCTTAAGCTATCTATATGTCTATAGTGACTATAATTGATTGAATATGTACTATATATCAAACACTATAGTAGGTGTTTTACATGTAATATAAAGCCTATCACAGAAAGAGAGGAAAAATAACACCTCTCCTTTGTTCTTGTTGCAAAAAAAAATGAAATTTATTCAATCCCTTTTACCTTATAATTTTATTTATCAATGTAATATAGGTGGTCATAGTTTAAAAGACTTCCATTATTCTCTCCTTGAAAACTAGTTTAGTAAAGCTGTCACTATTTGCAGATGACATGATACTATACATAGAAAATCCTAAAGACACTGCCAGAAAACTGCTAGAGCTCATCATTGAATTCAGTAAAGTTGCAGGATACAAAATTAATACACAGAAAGTTGTTGCCTATCTATACATTAACAATGAAATACAGAAAGAGAAATTAAGGAAACAATCCCATTTACCATTGCATCAAGGAAAATGAAATACCTAAATAAAATCTACCTAAGGAGGCAAAAGACCTGTACTCTGAAAACTGTAAGATGCTGATGAAAGAAAGATATATTGTGTGCTTAGGTTGAAAGAATCAATATTGTTAAAATGACCATACTACTGAAAGCAATCTACAGAGTCAATGCAATCCCTATCAAATTACCAATGGCCTTTTTCACAGAACTAGGACAAAAATTTTTAAGTTTGTATGGAAGCACAAAAGACCATGAAAAGCTGAATCAATCCTGAGAAAGAAAAACGGACCTGGAGGAATCAGGCTCCCTACCTTAAGACTGTACTAAAACCTACAATAATCAAAACAGTTTGATACAGACACAAAACAGATACAAAGATCAGGTTTTTCATTTTTAATGAGCAATCTCTAGCTTTATTGAATTTCTTCAACCTTAAATGCAAAGAAAACTCATTTACTTCTTTAATGAATATTTATTGACTGCTGCTCTCTGGCAAGCATTGTGGTAGCTCTAAGAAAACAGTGAACTAAATCATGTCTGCCCTCACACTGTTACACATTTCCATTGAAAGAATCCCTTACGCTTAAATGTTAAGGCAAATAATTTGTTGAAATTGTAGCCTAATCAGAGTCTTGTTAGGCGGGAAAGACATTATAAAAATATCCATCTTTCTACAACATCTTGATAAGATCATCCCTGCCCCACCTCCTTTCTGATTATGCAGTATCTTTAGCAATTGGTGACTGTCATAAGAACTTCAAAACAAGGAAATTGTTTCATTCTGACTGGAAATAGGCTACTATATCCTCTGGGTTCCCTGTTCTGTGTATGTTAGTGCCATTCCATTAGACACAATCACTCATGTAACAGCTGTGTCCACTGCAGCTTTTTAAAGAGCACATTGAAATGGAGGAAAAACTAGCCATCATGTGAAAAGCATCTTTCTAAAACCGTATGTAAATCTACAAAGAGGAAAGCATAATTTCTGTAAACACTAAAAAATCATTTATAATTGCACAAGCATAAAATTAAGGGTTATCTTGAACTTACTAAAAATGTGATAAGTTATCCAGACAAGCTTAAAGGAGTTGCTCACTTCTGTAGTGTCAGCTCCTGTAGTGTCAGCTTGCTGAGGACACTGATGGAACAATCTCATTAACTCAGTACAGAAGGGACTTCAGAATACGTAAACCACTTTATTTTATCTAAAGCCCCTCACAGCCTTAAGACACTTTTTCAAAAATCACAAATCAATTTCTATACCATGGAAATGGATTATCTGAGAATGAAATGAAATCTTCATTTGGGCAAAAAATCACTTTTTTCCTAAAATATGTGAGAAAACGCTCTCTTTAATAGGCTGTGATAATTCAAATATATATAAGTAACTTTTGTGGCTTAGCAGGTTAAGAACCTGACATAGTATCCATGAGAAAGCAGATTTGATTCCTGGCCTTGCTCAGTGGGTAAGGATCTGACATTGATATAAACTGTGTTGTAGGTCACAGATGCAGCTCAGATCCAGAGTGGCTGTGGCTATGGCATAGGCTGGCAGCTGCTGCTCTGATTCGACCCCTAGCCAGGGAACTTACATATGCAGGTATGTGTGTATATATATATGTAGAGTTTTCTACATAGACTTTCATGCCATCTGCAAATAAAGGCAGTTTTAATTTGTCCCTCATCATCTGTATGCCTCAATACATTTCTTTAATTTTCCATTGTTACTTTTGCTAGGACATTCAGTATAATACAGAGTGGAATTTAGAGCAAATGTCTTTACCGTCTTCTTCCTGCCTCCTCAGTACTAGGGGAGAGAAAATTCACATTTTTTTCTACCACAAAATGTTGTGGTATCTGTGCTATTTTTTTATTGCTGTTGTTCTTTATTTTGTTTGCTTTTTGTTGTTGTCCTTTCATCAGGATGAAACTCCCTTCTATTCATAGTTTGCTGAGGAATTTATCATGGATATGGGCTGATTTTTTTTTTCAAATACTTTTCTGCATTAATTGAAATGATTATCTAGTTTTTCTCATTTTTCTTCATGAAGGGAATTACATCAGTCTTTGAATGTTATAACAGGTGTACATTCATGGAACAAACTGTATTGGGCTATAATGCATTATCTTTTTATGTACTGCTAGGTTAGTCTGCCAAAAAAGATTGTTTTTAAAGACATTTGTGTGGATGTTTATGAGAAATATTCGTTCACAGTTTACTTTTCTTCTGAGGCACTTGTCTGGTTTTAGAACCAGGGTAACGATGGCTTCAAAAATGTAGAATGTGCCAATGAAGTCATATGGGCTCTCTATCATTAGGAGATATATATTAAGAGATTTGTTGCAAAGAGTATTAGTAGGATATCACAGTTATGTAATACAACGAATATAGGAAATATAATTATATAATATATATCAAATATATATTTATATATGAAATCAAACAATGAATGAATCAAGAATGAAATCAAATAGGAACACATACACACATGTAAAAGGAAAGAAAAAGGGAAGAAAGGAAGGTAGGGATATATTTAGTAAGTTTAAAATAAACTTAGTGGCATATTCTGACTTGCCTGAACAATAAACTATCTGTAACTCCAAGCTTCTCCTTTTCATTTGGACTGGTTACATCCAAGTTCTGTGCTTAATGAGGAAAGGAAAGTGTATTACCCCAAGGAGCCCAAGTTCTTCTGACTCTGGATAGGGGGAATTCCCTTATAGCTCTGGTATAAAGCTGGCACCTGAAAACTGACTGCCTTGTGCCTTGCGGTCTGTTTATACCACATCTAACAAGGTCACATTCTCATGTGTGCTTGTAAGAAGAAGGGGTAGCAAGGGAAGTTCTATTTTAACTTCACTCATGCTGTATTAAACAGAAGCAGACACAGACTCATGTTTTTATGTGGTCATGAAATCATGGAGGATTTGTAACTTCTCATTTCTTGTTGATTCAGTTCTTATAATTTTTTCTTCTCAGTAAACTCTGTTCCTTAACTCGTGTAGTTTGACAGTGTGGAATTTGTCTTGAGCTCTCTTCAATGATGACTGATGGCTGCAAATGGTCCAAACATGTTCTCCTCTGTATTCCCTTCAGCTGCTACCAAAAGACCTCTTTTTCTTCCCTTCTGGGAAGCTTTTGCACTCATTTGTCCTACATCTTTGCTTCCTCTTTTCTCTTTATTATACTGAAAGAAATGTCTACTCTTTACTATGAAAAAGCTCTCACTAAGGTCATCAGTGACCAAAATATATTCTAATTCTGTTAATAAACAAATATTAGGTTTGAGGAGCCAGAGTGTACTGATGGTATTAGAATTTTATGGATCTGAGAGTTTATGGCCAATGTTCTATAAGAAATAGGTTGCCATAAAAAGTTCTATAGCTCATAAAATAAAATTTAGCTGATACTATGACAGTTTTCAAATGAAATTATCAAAATCCTCTGTTTACATTATTATTATTTGTGGATATCATAAATGGATACTTCCAAATATTCTAGGCCATGTTTTGTTTGATTTCTCATTTTGCATGTGTTAATATAGTTCATTTTACCAATTCCCAACATAATATCAGGCTCATTACACAACATAAAAATCCATGGCCTATGTTTTCCTCTAAGAGTTTTATAGTATCTGCTCTAACATTTAGGTCTTTAATCCATTTTGAGTTTATTTTTGTGTATGGTTTTAGAAAGTGTTCTAATTTCATTCTTTTACATGTAGCTGTCCAGACAACTCTTTGACATAAAGCACAGCAATCTCTTCTCAAATCTGCCGCCTAGAGTAATGAAAATAAAAACAAAAATAAACAAATAGGACTTAACTAAACTTAAAGTTTTTGCATAGCAAAAGAAACTGTAATCAAAATGAAAAGACAACCCACTGAATGGGAGAAAATATTTGCAAACAAAGCAACCAACAAGGGATTAATCTCTTGTAGCAAAACAGGTTTAAGGATCAGGCATGGTCACAGCAGGGGCTGGGGTCACTGCAGTGGCGGGGATTCAATCCCTGGCCTGGGAACTTCTACATGCTGCAGACATGGCCAAAAAGAAAAAAAAAAAAAATTAAAAATTCCTCTCAGTAATCCGGGTTCACTGAGTTCTGTAAAACCTTCGGATCTTAGATTAGCTATACGAAAACATAATCTTCATTCCCAATGTGATATCAAATAATACATTTCAGTGGTTTAAGAAGTTGCAACATCACTGTTTGTTTTTCCACTTATGTGAAGTCACTATTTTTCATAGTATTTTGCTGTACAACTGACTAAGCTTGTTCATGTGATTTTTATCCTCATGCTCACAATATAACATTGGTAATCACTTGTTAACAATAGCATAAGTGTAAGCATAATGCCAATGACATTATAAGAGATTATTTTTGTCAAAATCCACTCATTACTACCTCAAGGAAGAGAACTTGTTCTTGTGGCTGAACACAAAGGTAGATTCTAAAGCTACTTATTTTTATATTACATTTTATTTTTGCAACATGATTTAAGTCATTGTATCCTAAACTTCAGAGCCTGTGTGACATAGTCACAATTTTGCCATATTCATATTTTACCTCCTCTATAATGTATTCCTTACCTTTTTATATCAAATCACTTTTATTTTCTTTGATAAATAATATTTGTGAAGGCAGAGGTTTTGTTTATTAATTAGTTTTTTCTAATACACATTCAAATACAACATAACTATCAGATTACACTGCTTATCAACATGCCTATTGAAATCATCTCACCTCGCCCACAATGATAGATTAATTATGACTTTGAAAAAACAGGTTTTGAGTCTATTGTCAGATGTAAGAATTTACCCTTTACACACACACATACACACACACGCACACCTTATGCCCATATACACCTTCTCATACATTTTGGCACGCACACATATACACACAAAGACATACAACTACATATTATTCCCTTGATAATTTTATTTTCCTTTTTGTATTTCAATTGGGTTTAATGTAGGAATTCAGAATAACAAGCTTCCATTTAAAAATGATGCAAATATGATGGTATTAATGTTAAAGGACTTGATTTATAAAAAGACTTTTTAAAAACAGCATTTAGCAAATGAAAATTAGCATCTCCGTTGCAATTGCAATCACTAATTAGCAATTTGCTAAAGAATTAGTACCTTTTGCCAGCAGGTGTTAATTTGTAACTAAAATAAAAATTCATGAGATCTTTGAGTTAGCTAGAGTCAGGGTCTTTCATTTCTATCTTTCTGTAGAATGAGTTTTCATAAAAAAGTTATTGACAGGTTTGGAGAGTAAATTCCTATTATAATTTCTGAACTTGAGTTTGCAATTTTCGACTTTCCTATGGAGTGATTATGATGATATCTGTGTGAGAAACATTAATTTAATCTTCAGAGACAAACCAAGGCTTAATCTCTAATTATAAATAATTTTGGTGCTGTTGCTGGTACAGTAATGCACTTCCACAGTTAGCACTGACATACCATAGACTTAAAAAGCATAGATTTCTCTTTTTCACCATATAATTTCACAGTAAATTAAAGTAGAGTCAGTTGGAGGGTAAAAAAAAAGATTCAAAGCTGTTTGAATCAAAATCAGAACCAGATAGTGTTAGAGATGCTGGGAAATGAGAGTCTCATAAATCGAGTGATGGTTGGTTGGTCAGAGACTGTGAATCCCCTTTAGCTTTTACTGTAGCCATGATGGTCTTTGGCCAATCAGTGGCTCACTAAATGGTTGTTGAATGAAAGAATTAGAGAAAAAGTGAGTTGGCTAATGTTATAGTGGAATGTGCACAATTACATGATATAATGGTTCTCCAAAGTCATGGTCACACAAAAAAACATAAAAGACAAAGTAAAATTCACTTGGATAAGGGTTAAGTAGTTGAGACATCTGTTTAGAATGTTAAAAATTAAAAATAGAAAAATGCATGTGATGATTGGCACTCTTACGTGAAAATAGGTTTTTTAGTCAGAACATGTCTATATTCATGTTCATCTCTGTTATTTCCCTTTTTATTTCCTTTATACTATTTATGCCTTTCAAAGCCTTTTCAAGTAAAGTGGTTGCAGTGAATTTACCAATGATAAACTTTTTAGCTTAATGAGTTGGGCCCTGCCACTTCCAAGAGACCTAGCTGTGGAACTCCCAGATTTTGCTTAGAAGAAAAAAACCTCAGGGAATATTATTGTATACCAATCACCCTATTCAACATTTGTGGTATGATTCTGCAATTAAGTGGTACTTTTTTCCCCAAAAGCCTGACTGTAAGAACATCCATATTAGGGGGAAAATTGGAAACACAAGCTCAGGAAATAGAGGCAACTGTTCAGATAATCTCAGCCAACATTCTCTCTGTTTCATCCTTTAAAGAGGCAGCATGAGCTATTGTCCCCCTTTTGCTTATGTGTTGTCAGCAGGGCCCAGTGGGAAGATGAACACACATACCTAGCCACCCCTCAACAGAGATACTGCTTGCTTAACAACAACAAAAACGGATGCATATAGTAAAATACCTCATTATATAGTTAATATTCCAGATGTTCATTGTACATTTAATAGAAAATCACTTGTTGTACCAAGAATGATGAAAATAACATGAATGAGAAAAGACAGTCAACAAAATGACTAGTCATCAACACTGAGATAAATCAGATGTTGTTTGAGGGTTAATGGCTACTATATAGAATTTTATATAATGCTATATCTGCTATTATACATCTGAATAAAGAATTTTACTATATTCTTTAAGATTCTCTTTATACTAGCCAATCCTCATTACTTGAATCTCCTAGTTAATATAGAGATAGAGAATTGCTGAATTTGGGCCTTCTCCAAGCATTTATGTTCAACTATCCCTGATGTGTCTGGCTGTGGCCATGACTTCTTTGAAGTTGTTGTGAAAGAGGAGAGAGAGGAAAAGGAGAAGAAATGGCACTCCGCCTGATTTGTCCCATTAGAAGTACAGAAGTTGGGCGAAAATATACTCTGAGAAGGGTGACAGATAGAGGGGAGTTAAGTGATTGTTTTCCATGATTTTGGGTATATTCTTCTGACTCATCATGGACTGAGAGTGTTGGGACATTGACTGAAATGATATGGTGAAGGGTGTTTGAATATGGATAGGAGTGCCAGCTTCAACCATTCTGTGTGCGGTACCTCATTCCAGGAAGTGCCATTCACGTTACTAAAAATATGATTGGCACCTCTTGTAGTGAAGTAATGTACAACAGGTACAACATAGGTGGTGGTCCTAGAGGAGGAGTTTTGGTGACCTGAGTCTTTCCTTGAGCCAAGGCACCATCTTTTCAATGTTGGACCACATCGAGGGACCCTACTACGTGCCTTCTAAGGAGTAAGATATAAAGGAATTAGGGCCCCCTAGGGAAATCTCCATATGTATGTTCTTGAGGTATTTAAAAGTTTATTAAAAAGGGGCCTGTACTTATGAGACCCCAACATGAGAAATAGTTGTGGTGCCCCTCTGCCTTAATGATATTTATCTCTGCAGAACCAAATTTACTCTTTCTTGGATCCACCTTCAATTATATTTAAAGTCACCAAAGTACTAAGGGTTAATTATGGTTAAATTACATGAAGCTCTGTCAGTCTGACCACAGTTTTCAACTCTGATTTATCAACTTATTATGTATATATGCTTGTTAACTTATTATTATTTTTTAGGTTCTAATGTGAAAAATGTATGGGCAAGGAGGAATTGCACTTTAGAACTCTTGATAATAATAAAATATTACCTTTTTGTCTCTTATTCACCTTTGGATTTCTATTCTTAGCCTTGCATAGTGAAGGAGAAAAAGAGGATAGTCAATAGTTGGAGACCATCTGTAGAACTAGAACAGTGCATGGGAATTTAAGTTATATGTGCTTAATGTTCTGCAGAGGTGAGCCCTCTTGAGCCTAATTGGTGGTTCTTGAAAACTTGGGGGTTTGGTATCCCTGCATCTCAAACAGCTACAGGTTTCATTCCCACTTCAATCCTTGGCAAAAATTAGGTTGTGATCAAAAGGAAGGAAATTTCTCTATTTGTCTCCAAAAATTGTTACCCACGTACAACCTGTGTCTACTGCTTATGGTATTTTCTTTCCTTCTTCACTCAGTCTAAGGGTTTTCCTACACACAAAGTCCCACTACTGCAAACATGTGTAGACAGTTGCTGTGACACCACTGTAGATTGTTCTCAGATTTCTGTATTTATTTTTGAGAAGGTGTAAGAGTTTACATGTGAGTGTGTTTGTATATAATTGTTCTGGAATATGTAGAGATTCTTGTTTGATGCTGGGGTGACTCTGGGTGGTTTTCAGGAGGAGGATAATGTGGGAAAAGCTGATATAAACAATACATCCATTTAAACGTGGCTATAGTACAGCTTCTAAATAGTAGTATGTTTCATGGAATGTGAAGCATAATTAATTTACAATGTGTTAGTTTTAGGTGTCCAGCAAAGTGATTCAGATATATATAAATAACTTTATCATATTTTTTCTATTATCGGTTATTACAAGATATTGAATATAGTTCCTTGTGCAGTACAGTAAGTCCTTGTTGGTTATCTGTTTTATATACAGCAGTGTATACCTGTTAATCCCTGCCTCCTAATATATCCCTCCCCCCATGTTTGGTTCCTGTAGACATCATTTCAGAAAGGTCAAAGATGAAAGTTAGGTTCATCATTGGGGTTGGGAGGTCATAGTAGGTACCCTTTGTCTTACAAAGAGAAGAGGACCAGGCAGCCTAAGGACTTGGCAATGTGGGAATATATTATTTTTGTCTTTCTTCTGGTCTCTGGAATAACCAGAATATTCAAGTTTACTATACAGTTGGGTTCAGTACTAAACTGCTTACTTCAAAGAACTCTGAATTCTTACTCTGCTGCCTAAAGACAAACACGAAGGGCTGCAGCTGTTTTTCCTTTGTTCGCTAGATGAGCATATCCTCTATGTTCCATTGCACTTCCCTTATATCATGATAATTGGCTGCAGGGCATAGCCAAGGTAGAAATAAGTAGCAGCCAAAAGACTGTCAGAGATGAAAGAGGCAATGGGGATTTTGTCTGTAATGAACTCCTTATCACAGACTAGATACTTTGCTCATAGATGGCTCAGGTATATTTACTGAAGATATGAAAGTTCCCACAGTTGTGTGAAATGGGAACTATCGAAAGTCTATTGAAAAAAAGAAGGACACGGGAAAGTCCAGTTTAAATGTCCTTTCCCTAAATCTTTTTTTTTTTTTTTTTTTTTAGAGCAACACCATCAACATATGGAAGTTCCCAGGGTTCAGATCAGAGCTGCAGCTGCCGGCCTATACAACAGCCACAGCAACGTGGGATCCGAGCTGTGTCTGTGATCTACACCGCAGGTCATGGCAATACCATATCCTCAATCCACTGAGCAAGGCCAGGGATCCAACTTGCGTCCTCATGGATGCTAGTCAGATTCGTTTCCACTGAGCCATGACTGGAACTCCTAAGTCTTTTTTTTTTTTTTTTTTTCTCTCTCCATAGCAAATAACTTAGCTGCAAGTGTGTTTCCAAATACTCTTTCCTCTTTCGCTGTAGGATTGGCATAGTGTGGCTCTCATCCTCTTCCTATCACCTTTATGTGGTCTCTTTCATCTTCTGTTGGGTTCAGTTGGTCATTAGAAAGTCAGAGTGCTAGGTGCCTGTGTCACAGAATGGAAAATTGGGAAAATACATTAACAACAACCAGATGTTTGATCAAGGGCCAAGATAATCAAGAGGTGAGAGGAGGAAAGTAATATCTCTAGGATTTAAGCTCATCTCTCTCTCTTAGAATAGACAGCAATATATTAAATAGTTTGTTTCTTCTCAAGAGATATAAGGAATGGGATTTTTTCCCTCCCAGTATCTGTACACCTTGGCTGACCTCTCTTTCCTTCCTAAGGTTTTTAGTGTGTTTTCACTAAATATGTGGATTCGGAAAGAAGGAATTTGGAAGTACCATGGACTGTGGGGTTGTTATAAATATTTTGTTCTTGTTTTGTTTTGTGTTTACCTTGGGGGAAGGCAGATATTTTCAATATTTAATTTCTACAACTTGAAGATAACAGATTAGAGACACTAAGACATTTATTAAATGAGGAAGGAAAACCAGGAAGGGGCTTATACTCTCTTTGGCAGGGATTCATAGGGCAGGTGAGGGGAAACTTAACTCAGGTAGAGGTGGAATTTGGCAGGCAGTAGGGCGAGCAATGCCAGGTTCTTATGGAAAAATGATGAATGTCATGCCGTGGCAGTGGGGATTAAGCATATATGAGGAGAGCTCCATTGGTGTAGGGTGGATTTGGCAGATAAGCCACCTTGAGCCATGGTGTGTGAAGTGCCCCATTGAGGAAGATGGCGTTCACATATACTGTCTTATGAAGTGTACCTTTCTGAATAGAGTAATCTCCATGAGTACAACTTTGTTGGTGGCTGAAGTCCCTGAGGAAAATTTGTCCTAAATAAGTCATTCAGTGGTCTATAACTTTTATTATAAAGAGATATGGCCACTGAGAAGGAGACATGCATGGGGATATACCCCTACCAAAATTCTGCTAAGAAAAATTCCCTGATTTAGACAATGCTAAAATTCTGTCAACATGATGCTCTCCATACTCAGCAATGTAATTCTGCTCCGTCTTCACAGAAGCAGTAGGGTTGCTCTCTGTTGAAATTTTAACGTGGTTTTAGATAGGTCCTGTATACCACAGGGCATCTGAAACCCCCAGATTAGAATGGATGTGGCAGCTGAGACTAGATGGAATAGCCATGGATTTTTCGATTGAAAAACCACCAAGCACATACAATATGTCAATCCATATGTGAAGTGCTACCAAATACAGTAGGAGACCAGAAGAGGGAAAATATACAAGCACAAGAATACAATATATGATAACTACTAAATTATTCGAATTTGAACTGTTCACAACAGCCTGAAATACTGTGGAGAAAGAATAAAGTGTGTTGAGGATTGGGCCAATGCTCCGGAAAAGAAATGCAGTCATTTCAAACAGAGTAGTCATGGAAGGCTTCTTTGAGAAGGCACTATTTGAGTAAAGTTCTATGTTAGGTAAGGGATAGGATCAATCCCCAATTTCTCAATGTTCCAAGACTTACCTTCTTTCTTGGCAATGGAAGGCAATCCCAATTTTTCCTGTAGATCTCTTCTTGCCTTCCATACCCATCTCCAGCCCCCTTAGTTCTGTCTTGTTCCAAGGTATTTTGTGATGAAAATTCATGGAAATATTGAGACAATTTGGTTTAGGAAGTGAAAAGGAAAGGGGATCACACAAAGAGGCTGTTAAGCTATATAATGTATCCCGTAAGACAGGAGAACAGGACTTGTTAGGAATAAGTAAAAAAAAAAAAAAAAAAAAGACCATTGCTATGATGCTTTATGTAGAGGGGATTTCTCCACCCTGAGAGTTTCTAAAAATCACCAGTAAGAAACTGAGTGTGTTTTTTTAAAGGGAAAAAAATAAATTGAAGACCTTTTTTTTTTTTTTTTAAGGGCTGCACCTGCAGCATATGGAAGTTCCCAGGCTAGGGGTCAAATCAGAATTGCAGCTGCTGGCCTGTGCCACAGCTACAGCAACGCAGGATCTGAGCCACATCTGCTACCTATACCATAGCTCACGGCAACGCTGGATCCTTAACCCACTGAGTGAGGCCAGGGATCGAATCTGCACCCTCATGGATACAGTCTGGCTTGTTACCACTGAGTCAAAGTGGGGATTTCCGAGGACATTTTGAATGCTGCTTTTACTAATACTGATTATGCTTGAACATGAGAAACCCAGCTCACAGATTGAGACATCAGTTTCTTGTTTTAAAGGAGTTGCAAGAGAAAGACAAATACTGTATGATATCACTTACAGGTGTAATATAAAATATAGCACAAATAAATATATCTCCAAAATTAGAAACAGACTCACAGCCATAGAGAACAGACTTGTGGTTGCCAAGGGGGTAGGGGAGGGAGTGGGATGGACTGGGAGTTTGAGGTTGGTAGATCCAACCATTACATTTGGAATTAATAAACAATGAGGTTCTGCTGTACAGCACAGGGAACTGTATCCAGTCATTTGTGATAGAACATGACAGAAGATAATATGAAAAAAACGTATATATATATATATATATATATATATATATATATATATATGTATAACTGGGTCACTTTGCTGTACAGCAGAAATTGGCAGAACATTGTAAATCAACTAACTTTTTTTTTTTTTTGGCTTTTTATGGCCGTACCTGTGGCATATGGAAGCTTCCAGGCTAGGGGTTGAATCATAGCTACAGCTGCCAGCGTACACCACAGCCACAGCAACACTGGATCCGAGCTACCTCTGCAACCTACACTGCAGCTCATGAAAACTCTGGATCCTTCACCCACTGAACGAGGCCAGAGACTGAACCCACATCCACAATGATACCAGTCGGATTCTTTACCACTGAGCAACAATGGGAACTCCTCAACTACACTTTAGTTTAAAAAATTTAAAAAAAAAGAAGGTGTTTTAGCTCCCTGTTAAACTGATAATGCATGTGCACAGGTATGTCTGGGAGAATTTATTTAACTTGCTACCCTCTACCATTCTACAACCAGTTCATGGCTACTGTGGCTGGTGCTTGTGCTTCTGCATTCCTGCTAGATTAAACTGAGAATGACCTAGCACAAGACAACATGGTGGTAAAAGAAAAGGTTGAGTTGGACAACAGACTGCAATCAAGCTCTCTGATAACAGAGCTGATCATGTTTTCGGTGTCAATAGGGGATTGGACCCTGTCTGTTATGATTTACTTTAATCTCCCGTGGGAAAGAGAGGGGAAAGTGGTATTTCCTCATTTTGGGTAAACTGCACAGAGAGAACAGAAACAGACAGTGGCCAGTGTGTCTTGAGACATTCAGTTTAGAAGAGGAGTATTAAAGAAAAGAGGCTGATAATGTTGAGAAGAATTAAAGTCTTCTTGGAATTACTGGTACAGTCAGCCTCCATATCCATGGCTTCCATCTACATCTGAAGATTCAACCAACCACAGATGGAAAATATTTGAAAAACATTTTTGTGAAGTGCCAAGGCCAGACTTGAATTTACTAAGCACCAGCAGCTATTTATAGCATTCACATTGTATTTACAACTATTTACATAGAACTTACATTGTATGAGGCATTATATGTAATCTAAAGATAAAGTGTATTAGAGGGTGTTCATTGGTTATATAAAATACTACTCCATTTTATATAAGGGACCTGAGTATCCTCAGATTTTGGTATCTGTTGGGGGTGCTAGGACCAGTGCCTTGTGGATACCAAGGGATCACTGTACCTTTTTGAAAAATATGGAGCTTCCTATGGCTATTAATATAAGCAATGTATTTTTCCTATTAAAGAAGGAAAATTTTAATATTTTCAGACAAGATAATTTTCTTTATATCAACCTACATTGTTTAAATAAAAATTTATAAACTAGCTATGATGTTTCCCATACTTGTCCACCTCCCTATTAAAAGATCTTTAGGTCTTAATTGTCAAGTCGGAAAAAAAAAACCCTACAGTTTAAAAATTGGAATCTTCTCACCAGAACTTCCTTCCAACATTTTTAGGTGTGTGTGTGTGTGTGTGTGTGTGTGTGTGTGTGATTTAACATTTCGATGTATACACAATGCTTTAGCTTCTTCTTAGTTAACACTTAATGTGAGTTTAGGCAAATGTGAAATTTGCGTTAACAGTGACAAAATTCAAGATATGGAACAGTACTACCATGTCAAAATAACGTCTTAACTGCTCTTTTAGAATAAAAACTTCTGATAATTCCCAGGTGCTGGAGTTCATTCACCATATTTGTTTCCCTAGATTTTGGTGTCCTACGCTAAGTATTTCCAGAAGAACACAGGTACCTAGTAGCATGTATCTTGGCTAAAAAAGAAAAAAAAAAGAAAAAAAAGAAAAAAAAAGCAAAAACATGCTCAAAATGACCTTACTCCAGGAAAAAGCTTAGAAAACCCAGGCGCCAGTGGAATATTCAGACATTCTTAGACCCCCGAGCTCATATCTATTTTGTTGATCACTCCTGATAAGTAAAATGTTTTGTTTGTTTTTTAACTCCAGAGCCTGAAAAAGAAAAGAGATTTCTAGGTTTTCCATCACACTGATAAATGATCATTTCTCCCTGCTTTGTTTTCAGGATTTTGTGTGTTTTCTCTGTTTATTCCGTAGTTCCAGAACTGAGGCACAAAACTCAGGTAAAGGGCTTCAGAGTTTTGAGAGATGAAGCTGAAGTTGATGCTATGGAGTGTATTTTCTCTTTACCTAGATGTGAGGAGTGTAAACTGCTTGTTAACACATTATCCTAAGAAAGGGATAAAGAAAAAAAGTTAATGAACACAAGGATATTTCTTCTATGAGCAAAAAACCTAGGAAAAAGGCTTAAAGGTTTTCAGTTCTGAAAACTGTCATATAAAACCTGCAACACTGAGAGTATAACAATGAGGAAAGACATTGGGGTGGGTACTACACAGGTCCTTTTGACAAATGCCAGTGGCCACTAACTGCCTGAAAACATTGTGTTTATTTCAGAAATGCATGAGTGGATATTTAGGCAGAGTTGACATTCCCAGATGTGTGGTGTCCTACTCCAGAGAGTGACAGGCATGTACCATTAGATGTGATTGACACTCCCATGAGTACAACATAGACAATGGCACCGTGGGTGCATTGACCATGTTTAGTTGCATGCATATGGATACCTTCCTTAGAGTACGGTATGCCCCAGCCATATTGTACCCTCTAGTGCTAGCCTCCATCAAGGGAGTACTGTTTCAGAGATGTGATTTATGAAATGAGGGTCCTATGAAAAATCCTCTCATTATTCATTCTGGGATTCATATTCTTTTTCCCAAAGTTGTCTGTCGGAAGTGGGAGTAAGACTTTCTGGGTGGTCATAGTATTACTCACTGCCTGTGGAATATTTTTCATTTTATTCCCCCCCATATATATATAGATTTATTGTGGTCCATTGATCTATTTGACTATTTTTGTTCATTAATGCTATTTTGATTACTATAGCTTTGTAATATAATCTGAAGTCTGGGGGTTGAAATTTCCAGCTTTGTTCTTAGTGTTGCTTTGGCAATTCAGGTTTTTTGTGGTTCCATAAGAATTTTAAGATTATTTGTTCTAGTTCTGTGAAATATGTCAGGAGCATTTTGATGGGAATTGCATTAAATCTGTAGATGGTTTAGGGTAGTAAGTGCATTTTAACATTATTAATTCTTCCAATTGAAAAGCACTAGATATCTTTACACTTTTTGGTATCATCTTCAATTTCTCTCATCCGTGTTTTATAGTTTTCAGAGTATAGGTTTTTCACTTCCTTGGTTAAGTTTATTCCTAGGTGTTTTATTCTTTTTGATGTGACTTTAAATGGGATTGTTTATTTTTATTTTTTCTTTCTGATAGTTCGCTATTTGTGGATAGAAAAGAAACTTATTTCCGTATACTTATCTTATATCCTGCAACTTTACTGAATTCGTTTGTTCTTTTTTTTTTTTTTTTGGTGGAGACTCTAACTTTTTATACACAAAGTTTTATGTCATCTGTAAATAGTGACAGTTTTAATTCCTCCCTTCCAACTGGATACCTTTTATTTATTTTTCTTGTCTTGTTTCTTTGGTAGAACTTCCAATACTATGTTAAATAGAAGAAGCAAGAGCATCCTTTCCTTGCTCCTGAATTTAGAGGAAAGGCTTTATGCATGTCACTGTTGTGTATGATGTTAACTGTGGGTTTGTCCTTTGTTATACTGAGATGTGTTCCTTGTTTACCCACTTTGTTGAGAGTTTTTTTTTTTATCACAAATGGATGTTGAATTTTTTTAAATGTTTTTTCTGTATCTGTTGAGATGATTGTGTGATTATAACCCTCTCTTTTGTAAATGTGGTATGTCACATTGATTGATTTGAGAGTATTGAACTATCCTTGCATCTCGAATAAATTCCACTTGACCATGGTGTATGGTCCTTTTTATATATTGTTACATTTGTCTTGCTAATATTTTGTTGAGGTTTTTGCATATATATTCAGGGTATCACCCTGTAATTTTTATTTTTTGTAGTGTCTTCAGTTTTGGTATCAGGGTAATGGTGGCTTCATAGAATGAACTGGAAGTGTTCTGTCCTCTTTAGTTTTTTAGAATAGTTTGAGAAGGATACATATTAGCTCTTCTTTATATGTTTGGTAGAATTCCTCAGTGAAGTCCATTTCTAGACTTTTGTTTCTGGGAATTTTTTAAAATTACAAATTCAGTTAAATAGTAGTAATTGATGTTTTCAAATAATCTGTTTATTCTTGATTCAATCTTAGCAGGTTGTTATGTTTTTAGAAATTTCTCCATTTCTTTGAGGTTGTCCAATTTGTTGGCATATACTGTTCATAGTATTCTCTTATGATTTTATGTGTCTCTGTGACATCAGTTGTTATTTCTCCTCTTTCATTTCTTATTTTATTTATTTAGATTCAATATCTTTTCTTCTTGGTAAGCCTGGCAAGGTTTATCAATTTGATTTATCTTTTCAAAAATCTGGCTCCAATTTCCATTAACCTTTTTTTTTTTTTTTTTTTTTTTTTTTGTAAATGGACACACAGGCAGCATATGGAAGTTCCTGGGCCAGGGATTGAATCCAAACCACAGCTTCAACCTATGCCACAGATGTGGCAACACCAGATCTTTAAATCACTGTGCTGGGCCAAGGATCAATCCTATGCCACCACAGAGACAATGGTGGCTCCCTAACCCACTGCACTACAGTGGGAACTCCCTATTTTTTTATCTCTATTTCCTCTCTGATCTTTATTATTTCCTTCTGTCTTGACTTTGGACTTTGTTGTTCTTTCTATAATTATTTTAGGTAGTAGATTAAGTTGTTTGAGATTTTTCTTGTTGCTTAAGGAAGGCCTGTGTCACTGTAAACTTTCCTCTTAAAACTGCTTTCTCTGCATCCCATAGATTTTGGAGTGTTATGTTTCCATTTTTCGTTTGTCTTGAAGTATTTTCTTCTTTTTATAATGATTTTTATTTTTTCCGTTATAGCTAGTGTACAGTGTTCTGTCAATTTTCTACTACACAGTAAGTTGACCCAGTCACACATACATGTATGCATTCTTTTTTCTCACATTATCATGCTCCATCACAAGTGACTAGACATAGTTCCCAGTGCTATACAGCAGGATCCCCTTGCTTATCCATTCCAAAGGCAATAGTTTGCATCTATTAACCCCAAATTCCCTGTCCATCCCACTCCCTCCCCCTCCCCCTTGGCAACCACAAGTCTGTTCTCCATGTCCATAATTTTTTTTTCTTTGGAAAAGTTCATTTGTACCATATATTAGATTCCAGATGTAAGTGATACCATATGGTATTTTTCTTTCTGACTTACTTCACTTAGTATGAGACTCTGTAGTTTCATCCATGTTGCTGCAAAGAAGCCACAACCCAATTGAAAAATGGGAAAAAGACCTGAATAGACATTTCTCCAAAGAAGACCATATAGATGGCCAACAAGCACATGAAGAAATGCTCAACATCACTGATTATTAGATAAATGCAAGGTTTGAGGTATTTTCTTGCTTCTTCTTTGATTTCTTCATTGATCTACTGATTGTTCAGCCTCCACGTATTTGTTGTTTTACCATTTTTCTTTCTGTAATTGATTTCTAGTTTCATGCTATCGTGTTCAGAAGAAAAAGCTTGATATAATTTTTATCTTCTTAAATTTGTTGAGATTTGTTTTTGTGTCCTATCATATGATCTACTCTAGAGAATGTTCCATGTGTATAAAGAAAAGAATGTGAAAAGAATGTGTATAATAATACTCTGTGGATATTTTTTTAGTTCAAACTGATATGTTGTTTCATTTAAGACCACTGATGCTTTACTTATTTTCTGTCTGGATGATCTGTTCATTGATGTAAGTGGGGTCTTAAAGTCCCATATTATTATTGTGGTATTGTCAATTTCTCCCTTTGTGTCTGTTAATATTTGCTTTATATATTTAGTTGATGTCACTATTTTTCATCTTTCAGTCTTTGTACTATCTTATTTAAGTAGTTGATTCTCAGTCCGTAACTATATATTTGCCTTTGCTAGTGGGATTTTCCCTTTCCTGCGGATCCTTACTTCTTTTCTACTTAGAGAAGACCCTTTAACATTTCTTTTAGATTAGGTTTGATATTAATAAACTCTTTTAGTTTTTGCTTGCTCTAGACGTTCTTTATATCTCCTTTGATTCTAAATAATCATCATGGTGGCTAGAATATTGTAGGTTACCAGTTTTTCCATTTCAGCACTTTGAATGTGTCATGCCACTCCCTTCTGGCCTGCAAAGTTTCTGTAGAAAAATAACCTGGCTACCTTGTGGGTGTCACTGGGTGCCTTTGGTGGGAGAGCTATTTCTTTTTCCTCTTTTTGCCTTTGCGTCTTTGAGTTCTCTCTTTGTCTTTAACTTTTACCATTTTAAATATTTCATGTCTTGGTGTGGGTTTGTTTAGGTTCTCTTGTTTGGCACTCTCTGTTCTTTTTATACTTGGATATCTGTTTCCTTTTTCAGAGTTGGGAAGTTTTCAGCTATAATTTCATCAAATACATTTTCCATCCCCCTCTCTCATTCTTCTCCTTCCAGGACCTCTATAATGTAAATGACTTTATGCTTAATATTATCAATAAATCTCTTAAAATGTTTTTTTCTTCTTTTTGATGTTCTGATTTGGTGTTTTCCATTACTCTGTCTTCTAGATCATTTACACTTTCTTCTGTATCACTTAATCTACTGTTCGTTTCTTCTAGTGTGTTTTCTTAATCCAGCTATTGAATTCGTCATTACTGATTGAATGTTTTGTTTATATTTTCTAGTTACTTCTTAAAATTTTCAGTTTTATTTTTTCTAATTCGGTTAACATTTTTATTACTAATACTTTGAATTGTTTATCTGATATATTGTTTATTTATTTTTTAGGATTTATTTTTCAGTGGTTTTCTTTTGCACTTTCAAGTGAGAGTACTTCCTCTGCCTTTTATTTTGTTTAACTTTCTCTACCTCTATAAATTTAGGTGAAACACAGTTAACTTTCATTGTATTGAAAGGGTATTCTTATGTGGGAGAGTCCCTATACAGAGTTCATATGCCCCGTGCCTTTGGTGGGAGAGCTGGATTTGACATGGACACAAGTCACATCTTTCCTCAGTGTGTGCTGGCAGCTATCCTGTTGGTAGGATATGAGGCTGGGAATGGAGGGGGTAGGGCTGGAGTAGGATAAGGGGCAGAACTTCCACCCTGTTCAGTGGCCCTCACTGCCTTATTGTGAGCAGAGTCTAATCCCAAGTTGCTGTAGAAGATGCCCTGAGGGTTGAGCCCAAGCTGGCTCTGTTTCCCTTAAGTGTGTGTTTTTCCTTTTTTAGCACCAGGGCTTTACTCCCAGAGTGAGGGAGGGAGTGCTGAAGCAAAGGAGGCGCATGCATGCTCTTGGCTCATGTATGATACAGACAGAGGTCCAAGCTGCCTCAAATGTACTGCCTGTTCAGGTGCCTGAATTTATGTCCCTTATTCTGATTAGACGCAGTCTTAGGAGCAAATCTCTTTTGTTTCTCAAAGCTGATCACTGACCCCAGCGTCTGCCACCCTCACTTTGTTGTGGCATCACACTGTAGGGTAGGTGGGGCCTGCAGAGGACTCTTGGCATATATTAGAATGTGATCTATGGTGGTATGGCTGCTCTTAGAGTTCAGGGCTGCTTATAATAGACTGCTTGAGTAAGCACCAACAATGGCTGCTGAAAGCCCACTCAGGTTTAGCCCTGGGACCAGGTCACTTCTGGATCTTCTCTGAATCTTCTCCCTCGTTGTGGTCGTTTTCTACCCAGATCCAGTGCCGAGCTGTGCAATGGAGTGGTGCTAGAGCATTTGCCTGGCTAGGCCTAGGATGTATCATGAGGTGGTTGTGGGGAACCCAGCAGCTTCTAGAGGAGTCTTCATTCTGCCCTTAATGCTTCCTCAGGGCAAGCCAGACATACACACTTTTCCCTTGAGGTCCTAACCTGCTCACTTTTCTTTCCTTCCTACCCAATTACTTGTGGACGTTTCTTATAGCCTGTGTTGTATAGGGGTCTTTCTTCCAGCTTCCAATTATTTTTCAGTGAGAATTATTCTGCATGTAGATGTATTTTTGGTGTGTTTGTGGAAAGGAAATAAACTCCATGTCCTCTTACTCCACCATAAAAGATTTTAGCCTTAGATATGTGAATCTGGGCAGAGAGATTTTTTTTCCAGCATTTTGGATATATTATTCCACTATCTTCTAACTTTCATGGTTTCTGACGAAAAAGTCAGCTGTTAATCTTATTGAGGCTCCCCTATGTGCTATGAATTGCTTTTCTTTTGCATCTTTGAAAATTTCCTAAAGAAAAAGAGGAAACCAAAATTCCTTCTTTCTCAATCTCTTTTTCCCATCTCTTTATTTAATTCCAACAACAAGAGATTGAATATAATGTTTGTATTTCTTCATTTTCTTGCTTTGGGTTTGTCACACATTTTTGATATGAATAGATTACGATTTTTCATGATTTTGAAGTGATTTCAGCCATATTTCTTTTTAAAGAGTCTTATTTATTATTATTATTATTATTATTTCTTTTTAGAGCTGCACCTGCAGCATATGGAAGTTCCAAGGCTAGAGGTAGAGTTGGAGCTGCAGCTGCTGGCCTGTGCCACAGCAATAGCAACGCAGGATCTCAGCCATGTCTGCAACGTACACCACAGCTCACGTCAGTGCTGGATCTTAACCCACTGAGCAAGGCCAGGAATCAAACCGGCATCCTCATGTATGCTAGTTGAGTTCTTAAATGGCTGAGCCACAGTGGGAACTCCTAGCAATATTTCTTTGAATTTTTTTTTCTGATTTATTTCCTTTATCCTTTCCTTTTGGTGTTCACATTATGCATATTTTTTGGTTCCTTCTGATAGTCCACCTTTCTGTGAGGCTCTACTCATTTTTCTTTATTCATTTTACTCTCTGTATTTTGAAAGTATGGCCACTCTCAACCTATTTTCATTTCTGATTCTTTTTTCTGCAAGTTCAAATCTCTTCTCGAGGCCCTCTACTGATTTTTTTCATTTCCGATATTGTGCTTTTAAACTCAATATTCTTTACTTAAAAATATTTTTTTCCAATTTTTTGATATTCATGTTTGATGAGATACACATCTTGGTATACACATCATAACTTCCTTTGCTTCTTGAGTAATTATTTCTTTGAAAGTGTAATGTTTATTTTTAATTTATTTTTTGCTTTTTAGGGCCCCACCCATGATATATGGAAGTTCCCAGGCTAGGGGTTGAATTGGAGCTGCCATTGCTGGCCTATGGCACAGCAATGTGGGATCCAGGCTGCATATGTGACCTACACCACAGCTCATGGCAACACCAGATCCTTACCAACTAAGTAAGACTGGAGATCAAACGTATGTCCTCATACATATTAGTTGGATTCATTTCTGCTGAGCCACAGTAGAAACTCCTAATATTTACTTTCCAGTCCTTATTTGTTAGTATGATATTTGGGACCTGTCGCAGGAATTTTCTATTGTCTACCTCTCTCCAATGTATGGGATACCTTTCCTTTGCATGTCTCATAGTTTCAGTTGAAAGGTGATTATTCATAGCAACTCTGGATAATGATTCACCTCTCCCTGGGATTGTTTTGTTATTGTTTTTTATTTGTTTATTTCTTTATTGACCTGGCAGTATTATATCAGTGAAGTTTTGTCTATAGCATGAAGCAGTTTATATTTTCTTATTAGGGCACAGGCTTCATTATGCACACAGTTATTCTGAGGAACACAGTGTTTTAGTGGAGTTCTCTTTGACTCTTTCTCTTCCTGCTCTATCTGTCAAATTTTCTGCTATCCTATGTAGCACACCCAGCCCCTAGACTTCCTAGTTTTAGGAAAATTATTACATAGTTTTCAAAATACTATAGGCACAAATGGTCCAGAGTTTGATACAAATAACTCAGACCCTTTTGCAGAGGTAGTTTTGATGCAGGTCTTTGAGGTTTTTTTTCGATACCATGAGGATTCTTATTAGCTATCTCTACCTGTTGTTCTCTCTAGTAAACAAGCTAGACTGTTTTTGAACTTATTACTATCATATTGCTACAACCTCTTTTTATTTACTCACCACCAAAATCTATACTGTTTTTGAGAATGTGGTTGGGTTTGACATTCCCTACACTGTTACAAATGAAGTCTTGTTCTTTAGGGAGAGCCTTAATGTTCTCTGTTATTCAGGGCAACCTCTCACACTGGGTAAAAATAATAGAATCACTAATCTGGAGCTGGTACTAAAGGCAGGCCTGCTTCTCTCAGAGTGACATATCTGCTTTACAAGTAGGGTACCTATAAGTGGTATTAGGTTGTCTTCTTCTCTGCTTGCCTCACCTGGTGTTGAACCTAACCCCAAAGATTTAGGGAAAAGTATATTAGAGATCCAGTATTCTTAGATGCAGCTCCTGTAAGAGAGCCTCCACTCTATGATAGTTGGCTGAGTGGTGGAATAGTGACCCACATATTTAGCTTCTGAAACATCAGACTGGTTTTGTGGAATGTGTTGGAAATGTTGGAGGACTGCAACTTCCACAAGTACACTGTAGCTCTTGATTGGAAGCTGGAGGTAGAGCGAACCCATTTTTGCAGGCCATAGTCACCTTAAATGCTAAAAGCCCAGCCTCTGGCATCTGTTCACCATATCTGTGTACCTATATTATGATGTCCTAGACTCTGCTTTTCCAGGGAAATGCAGGCATCATATAGTATCTTACTAGACTGGAAATAGTGCAATAACATATTCTAAACCATCTTGTTTCAGATAATAACCCAGCAAATCCAAGAGCTGAAGCAATATAAGGGCATTTTCAAGTGTCAGATACATTTTACATCTTGTAGATCACTGCTATTCAATGAAATGGGATTTTTACCCTTGGAGTCTGAGGAAGAAAGAGGATTTCTATTTTCTCCATCCCACCACCTACTGTTTATTCTCTTTTTCTTTTCATCTAGGACTGTGTGTACATTCCCTGATTATTATGTTTCACTGGAGTGGAGGTAGATTACTCAGGTAGAGGGACTCATATCAGGTGAGTCAAGCATGGGATGGTGACATGAAGTATATTTACTGCTTAACTACTGGATCTGGGGAATGCAAACTTCTTGTTAATGCTTTATATTCAACAGTGGGGAAAAGTATAGGACAAGGCATACAAGAACATTTATTTTGTAAGCAACAGAACCTAAGAGTAAGAATTAATGTTTATCAGTTCTGAAAGCTGCTATATGGAAGATCCATTATGTGAATAGATAGGACCTAGGAGGGGAGTACGAGGAAAGAGAGTGGAGTTGGAGCTATAGAGGTCCAAAATACAAATTGCACTGATCGCTCACAGCCTGGAAACATTAAGGGGTCCTTCAGAGGTGCATTAGGCAGGGTGGCCATGACTAGACATACTGTGTGTGCTATCCTACTGCAGAGAGTAGCAATCATGTATTATTAAAAATGATTGATACCTCTGTTAGTGGAGCAACATATGACATACACAACATATGTGATGACACGGTGGGTACATTGGAAGTGTTTAGTTAATTGCAAGGGATGATTTCCCTAGAGTGCAAGTATGGCACCCTTACACACCTTCCATACCTGTGTTGGACTACTTCAGAGAACTTTAGGTTCCTTCTCAGAGGCATGGCTTAAGAATATAAGGTGCCCTAAAACATCCCGCTGAGTAATTCTGATACTCATATCCATTTTTCGAAAGCTATTTGACTGGAATAGGAACAAGGCTTTCTGTACTATTATGTTGTTCCATTCTGCCTGGAACATATTACTCTTTTTGAAAAACCTATTTCCTAACCCCAAAACAAATATGTTAAACTCTTCTCATCTATTAGCTTCCCTCCCCATTTTAAGACTTCTCCTTAACCTTCTGAGGCTGAAAATATTTTCTATCTCAAGTATAGAGATCCCTTTCTTCCTTCTTTCCTGTGTCTAATAAAACACGATCATTCTTTTGAAAGAATGTTTGAATCCTATGTAAGTACCCAATTTATTAGGATTTGTGCATCATACTGAGAAGCTTGTACTCTGATATAATCTTTTTGTTGTTACTCTTAAAATTCACATATCCTTAGTTTTTCCCTTACTTTCCTCTTGGTGTTCCTTCCTAATTCAATGAGGAGAGAAGTAAAGAGAAGGGAGAAAAGGTAGAGAGAAGATGATAGAGAATCATTAGATCCTAGGTGCTGTGAAAATTTCCTCCCTACTCTGTTTCATCTGATAATATCCCTACTATGTCCTTTTTTTTGGGGGGGGGGCACACCTGCGGCATATGGAGGTTCCCAGGCTGGCGGTCTAATCAGAGTTGTTGCTGCCAGCCTACAGCACAGCCACAGCAATGCCAGATCCGCACCGTGTCTGCGACCTACACCACAGCACACGGCAATGCCAGATCATTAACCCCCCTGAGCAATGCCAGGGATTGAACCTGCAGCCTCATGGTTCCTAGTCGGATTCTTTTCTGCGGTGCCACGACGTGAACTCCAATATCCCTACCATGAATAATGGAGAAGAGGCTACGACCACATATAGGAGCAAACTTGGGGACCAGTGATGACTGGATAAATATAAATATTTTGAGTCTTCTATATTTATGGACAATGTGGGACTGCTTACAGTTTTCTAAGCTACTTAGACTTGACTCAATTTTTAGGCTAGTGAAGCCAAGATAGACCCTGAATTTGGGAGGACTTGGGGGAGGGAAATTCAGTATAAGTATCCCTGACCTCTTAACTTACTTTCTTTCCTCACAGTGAGTAACATGGGCAGCTAAGTATTTTCCCAAAATTTCCAAGTTCCCCATCCATAAACTTTCTCATAACTTGGTTTTCATGCTTTTAAAATAAGATTTTTTTTAATCTTGAAATCTCTTTGCCTACTTTCTTCCATGTTACTTTAAGCCAGAACAAAATGTACATGGAGGACTGGCTGTGGCTCAAAATGGAAAGCTTGGGAAAGATCCTCTCTACAACCAGACTTCTGATATAAGGCCAATAATATACAGGATGAGAGGAGGAACAAAGCATTTCTAGGCACTTAGCCCATTTTCTTTCTTGGAAATCAGTCCAGGTAAGTTTTATATTTTGTTTCTTCTTTGAAAAAGGGGGAAGAAAAGGAGTTTTTGCTTTCTGCTTATTGGCAAATACCAACTCTTCTCTCCTTTTCTCACTTGAGATTTATGCATGCTTTCTCTGATTCTTTTGGGGTTTTGACATTAAGGTTTGAAATGCCAGATAAGGGTATATTAATTTTCAATTGCTATGTAAGAAATTACTTCAAATTAACATCTTAAAAATACACATTTATTATCCCATGGTTCCTGTGGTTCAGGATTCTGTACATAGCTTAACTGAGTCTCAGTTCAAGGTCTCACAAGGCCGAAATAAAGCTCTCAGCTGGAGTTGTGATCTCATCTGAAGTTCAAGGTTCTCTTCCCAAACTGACAAAATTCATTTCCTTTTAGCTATATAACTAAAGGCTTTCGTTTTCTGGCAATCTCCTGCTGTTCCTTGCCATGTGATTCTGTCTATAACATGGCAATTTGCTTTTCAAGGCTGTGCTTTATCGTGTCTCTGGCCTCTATATCATCATCATCTTCTCCTCTTCTGTCTCCTTCTCCTCCTTCTCCTCCCCTTGTTCTTCTTTGGAATTGCTTTCTCAGAGGAAATGTTGAAGAGCTGATGCCTCAGTCATTTCCAACAAGGCTGGCAAAGCATTCAGGCAGCCCACTAGATCCTTTCATCTCACATTTTGATGATTTTCATCAAAGAGCAAGTGGAAAAGGGGGGGGGTTATACACAAATACTTACTCTGGTGAAAATCCAGACATGTATTTTTAAGCTAAAGAATCTTTTTTTTTGTTTGTTTTTTAGGGCCATACCCACAGCATATGGAAGCTCCCAAGCTAGGGGTCAAATTGGAGCTGCAGCTGCCAGCCTAGACCACAGCCATAGCAATGCCAGATCTGAGCCTCATCTGCGACCTATACCACAGCCCATGGCAATGCCAGATTCCTGACCCACTGAGCGAGACCAGGGGTCACACCCGCATCCTCATGGAAACTCATTTGATTCGTTTATGCTGTGCCACAATTGGAACTCCCTTAAGCTAAAGAAATTGATAACGTATTGGCAAGTTCTTGCCCCCACTTACGTGAACCATACTTACTGGTCACCCAGAATAGAATTACCTAATGGTAATGAACATGTTCAGAGAGAGAGGATGGTGAGTAGAGCTTACTTAATTAGGTCAGGTTCTCTCAGGATAATCTACCTTTAGATTAAATCAAATTAAAAAAAAATGGTAACCTTAATTACGTCTGTAACATCCATTTGGCCATAAAACATAACATAATCATGGAAATCATAACCCATAAAATTCAAAAGTCTTGGAATTCCCATTGTGTCTCACTGGGTTATGAACCTGACCAGTATCCATGAGGATGCAGGTTCGATCCTTGGCCTCTCTCAGTGGGTTAAGAATCCTTTGTTGCCATGAGCTGTGGTGTAGGTCGCAGACGTGGCTTGGATCCCGCATTGCTGTGTCTGTGGTATAGGGTGGCAGCAGCAGTTCTGATTTGACCCGTAGCCTGGGAACTTCCATATGCTGCAGGTGCTGTCCTGGAAAAAAGAAAGTTTTGCTGACATAAAAGGGGAGGGGCTTATGCCGGGCATGTGCATGGGGACTTATCTTGTGGAGACTAAAAAGTCTGCCATCCACTAAGTGACATGAAATTTGAGCTCAAAGAATATGTTGGGTACATTGATGGGAACTTCAACTTTAGAGGAAAACCAATCATATATAAAGCATCACTTCTAATGACTTGAAATTCAACAGATTAGCCTAGATGAGGATATTTCTTTTCTGAGTGAGAGAATAAAGAAGAAAGCATCATTCTCTCTTAGCCTGAAAACCTGTACATCATGCATGCAGCAGGTGAGGGCATACTAATGTGGGGAGAGATGGAAGAAGGAGGGCATTGGAGTGGCTGTTTCATATACCTTGTGTATAAATCCTGGGGGCCACACATGGAAGCATCAGTGACTATGAAAGTAACACAGTTGAGGAGTATTTGGGCAGAGTCACCCATTCACCTATACTTTGTGCAGTGCTCCACTCCAAAGAGTGCCAATCAGGTACACTAAAATATGATTGGCACTTTTTTGAGTGTGGTAATTCACAACATGTCCAGTCCATGTGGTGGCCTGGTGGGGACAATGTGGTTGTCTCTGGACAGCTGCCCTCACTTTAGCCAAGTCATCTTCCTCTCAGAAGACTCTTAAGTGCCTCTGGAAAGACTAGACCTGGGATCTGAGGGCTCTTGGAAAAACTTCTCATCCAGGGTCTTCAAAGAGTTACATACCTTTGCTCTAAAAGGACCTAAGACCTTGGAACAAAATTTCCGTTGGGTCCATGGTTGATCATTTCTTTCACGCTTTTCTCTCTTGTGCACTAATGCCACTTCTCTTCTAAGGAACCTAGAATCTCTTTCTTCTTTACTATCCTCTATGATATCATGATATCAGTAGTAGTTCAGATGGTGACCAGAACTTTTCATTCAATTACTCTCTGCACGGTTTAAGTATTTTGTGTGTGTGTTTTCTGTGAAATATAAACATTTGTTAAAGTGATGAGAAGTTTCATTCTCAGAGCTTTAGGACTAAAGAAATGCTGCACCAGCATTTATTTCTGTTCTTAAAGCATCCAGTCTTAACCTAGCTCCTTCAAAGAGAGACTTGAAGAGAGAGACAAACAGAAAGGTAAGAGTTGGAAAGCATCACAGTCCTGGAGACCATTTGAGCACTACAGCAATTCATGGGAAGCACTTTGTATTTTGCACATTCCTTATTGGAGAATTGGTATATCCTGTTTTCCCCAGCCTTTGTTCACAACAGAACATTGAGTTGGCAACTGATGTTTGTCAATATTGCTATCTATTTCCAAATAGCTATTTGTCTCACTTCACCTCATATATATTAATGAACTTTTACAAATATATTCAATAATATAAATAGAGAACTACCATATGACCCAGCAATCCCACTCTTGGGCATATATCTGGACAAAACTTCCATTGAAAAAGACACATGCACCCGCGTGTTCATTGCAGCACTATTCACAATAGCCAGGACATGGAAACAACCTCAATGCCCTTCGACAGATGAATGGATTGAGAATGTGTGGTATATATACATAATGGAATACTAATCAGCCATTAAAAAAAGAACAAAATAATGCCGTTTGCAGCAACATGGGTGGAACTAGAGACTCTCATACTAAATGAAGTAAGTCAGAAAGATAAAGACAAATGCCATATGATATCACTTGATCTGGAATCTAATATATGGCACAAATGATCCTTTCCACAGAAAAGAAACTCATGGACTTGGAGAACAGACTTGTGGTTGCCAAGAGGAAGGCGGAGGGAGTGGGATGAACTGGGAATCTGGGTTTAATAGATGCAAACTTTTGCCTTTGGAATGAGAGCCTGCTGTATAGCACTGGGAGCTATATCTAGTCACTTATGATGGAGGATAATGTGAGAAAAAGATATATGTGTGACTGGGTCACCTTGCTGTGCAGTAGAAAATTTACAGAACACTGTAAGCCAGCTATAATGGAAAAAATAAAAATCATATATATATATGTATGTATATACACACATATATATATGCACATATATATGTATGTATATACACACATATATATATGCACACACACACACACACACACACATATATATATGGTAATGCAGCTAACATTTCTGTCAGCACCCAAGTTCCTTAATGTCCATTTACAGTCAATCCTTTTTCCTCACCTTTGGTCTCTGTAAACAGTGGATCTGCATTCCGCCATTGTAGCTTTGTTTCAAATAAGTGAAATCATACAGAATATAGTCTTTATATTAGGCTACTTTCACTTGGCATAATGCACTTGATCTTCATGAAGTTGTTCTGTGTGCTTGTTTTTATTGCTAAATAGTATTCCATGTATGGAATGGACATACCACAGTGTTTTTATCCATTAAACTATTGGGGGATATTTGGGTTATTTCCAGATTGGGACGATTAAGAATATAACTGCTATAAACATTTAAATACAGTTTTTTTTTGTGTGTGCACACAGGTTTTCATTTCTCTAGAGTAAATATCTAGGAGTGGGATCACTGAGCCATATGTGAATGTTTAACTTATCAGAAGCTGCCAAACATTCAAAGTGACTGTAACGCTTTGCACAACTACCTGAAATGTGTAGTATCTCTCCACACATCTCCATTTGATCCACATTCTACTTTTTAATTTTATTTATAGGGATCTATTTCTGGGCTCTCTGTTCTGTTCCACTAATATATTTATCTGTTTTTTTCACCAATATCACACTTTCTTGATTACTGTACCCTTTATACTAAGTGCTGAAATCAGACAATGTTAGTCTTCCAACTTTGTACCCTTTTTAAAAATATTGGTTTGGCTATTCTGGTTCTTTTGTATTTTTTTATAAATCTTAGAATCAAATTGTTGATACTTACAAAAATCCCTGCTGAGACTTTTGATTAGGATTAAAATGAATTTATGGATCCATGCAAAAAGATTTGACATCTTACAGTACTGACTCTTCCAATCCATTACCACATATATGTCTCCATTTATTTATGGTTCCATCTGTAATTTTTATTCCAGATTAAATGGTACCATTTTGAAATGTTTAAATCAAAACTGTTCATTTCTAGTATGTAGAAATATTATTTATTGTTTGCTGCCCATGTCTCAGGGATGGATCACTGTCTGACTTCTTCACTGCCTGACTTCTAGTGTCTTAAAAGCTGTTTATTCCTATATTTTGACAGTTTTTTTTTCCATTGTTTCAGGCGGGAGGATAAATTAGTTATGCATAACATCATCTTGGCAAAAATAGTTGGTAGCCCTGAAACTGGTAGGTGTTTATAAGCATCCAGAGAGCTACTTTGGTTTGAGCTTAGATACCTTTCTTCTCTGCAATTGGCTTCTTCAGGAAACTTTCTTAAGTGTCTCCGAAGGTATAAAACCTACAGGCTAAGTTCCCATGGGAGAAGCTTCCCATATAGTTTATTTAGTGTTTTAAATTTTTTGGTCTGAATGTGGCCTGACCAAATGGAAACAAGACTTGCTAGAAGAACGTAGCCTTCCTTTCTGTCTTATCACACTTTTTCTGCTCTATAGAACCCAGTTTTCTCCCTGAACCCTTAACCTTTTTTCAACTCTCAGTTCCCTCCACTGGAGTTCCCATTGTGGCTCAGTGAGTTAAGAACCTGACTAGTATCCATGAAGATGCGGGTTCGATCCCTGGCCTTGCTCAATGATTTAGGGATCTGGCATTACCATGAGCTATGGTGTAGGTTGCTGACAGAGCTTGGATTCTGTGTTGCTGTGGCTGTGGTATAGGCTGGCAGCTGCAGCTCTGACTGACCCCTAGCTTGCGAACTTCCATATGCCACAGGTGCGGCCATAAAGAAAGAAAAAAAAATCTCTCCACTATTTCCAAAACTTATTGCTTTCTTGCTCCTCCAATTCTCTCCTGCTTCTCAGTTTCCCCGACAGCTGGACCAAAACTTTACTGAATCTCAGATACTGAAGCCACTTTCTACATGCACCTAAAATATTTCCATTCTTTTGGATATATTTTTGGATCTTATGTGACATACCCAAATGATCCAAAATTTCCCAAAACATTTATACTCTTTACACTCTTGTCATTATTTCCCATCCAATGTATATGTGAAGGCAGAGAAAGAGCAAGAAGGAACCAGTGCTCAGACAGCCTTCTATAATAAAACATTTAGTTTTTATATCCCACTTTTGACGTTCCTTCCTAACCTAGTTGGGGGAAGATGGCCAAAGAGTGTATCAGTGCCTTGGAATTAGAGCAGTGTATGGGAAACAAGTTGTACATTTTACATTTCTATGTGGGGAAATGGGTACTTCCTGATTCTCCTGTCTTTTAATGTACACTAGGAGCTGACTAGACAGCTTCTTTTTAGGGAAATTTGTTGCCTACCCTAAACAGGGGAATTTAGCTTAAAGAGGAAACATGAGGGAACATGCTCTGTTTTATCTAGTAGCATTGTTAACACTGAATATCATGTGTGTATTTAGAGTGGTTTTATTTTGTATCGTGGTTGTATGATTTTTTTCTTTATTTTCTTTCTTTCTTTCTTTATTTATTTGCAAGGTGCTTAGTTTTTTCTGGGTGTTATAGATTTGGGATTTCTTGGAAGGGAATTAAAAAAAAACTGTAGTTAAATGTATATGCAGATTTGAACCCTTTTTGAGTTATACTTCATTGGTATTGGGTACATTCATACTGCTGTGCAACCATCACTGCTATCCAGGCCCACAACTTTTCATCTTTCCAAACTGAGACTATATCCCCATTAAACAATAACTCTCCATTAACCCCTCACCCCTAGCCCTTGGTTATCTCTATTCTACTTTCTATCTCTATGAATTTGCCTAGTCTAGGTACCACATATGACTGAAATGATAGTCTCTTTGTGATTGGCTTATTTCACTGGGCATAATGTCTTCAACATTTATCCATGTTATAGCATATAGAATTTCCTTCCTTTTTTGAGGCTAAGAGTCCATTTTATTGTATACCACATTTTGAATATCCATTAATCTTCCAATGGACCTTTGGGTTGTTTCCACCTTTTGGTTATTCTGAATAATAATGCTGCTATGAACGTTGGTGTGCAAATATATGTTCCAACCTCTGTTGTCAGTTGTTTGGAGTATATGCCCAGAAGTACAATTGCTGGATCATATGGTAATTTCATTTGTATTTTCTTGAAGAACTGCCATGCTGTTTTCTATGGTGGTAGTACAGTTTTACATTCCCACCAATGATGAACAAATGTTCCAGTTTCTCCATGTCCTCACCAATACTTGTTATTTTCTGTTTGGTTTTCATAATAGCTATCCTAATGGGTGTGAAATTGTATCTCATTGTGATTTTGATTTCATTTTTCTAATGGTTAGTGATGTTGAGAATTGTTTCATGTCCTTATTGACTGAGAATTTTTTTTTAAAGATATTGTTTGTTTATTTCAATTTTGACTTGGACGGATGTGAGTTTGAGACTTAGGCTTGAGTCATTTTAGTCTATTGACAGCAATGGAGGTGCCTGAGTGCTGGGGGACTTGGCAACCTCAAGTTTAAATATCGCCCATCTCATTTCCTCCCTCTTTCTCCATGACAAGTAATTTAGCTAATTATATATTTGACTAAATACACCCATCTCCCTCTCTACAGATTCTTGTTTAACTCATCTCTGTAGCTTTTAAAATAAAACTGGTTTTGAGTGTGTGGATTTCTTTCAACAACTTGCTTCTGACTTCCCTTAGCTTCAGTTTTAAAAGAGAATGACAGACCCCTGGAGGCCTGTGTCTCTAGAAGAAAAGATTGGCAGATATTCTCTTAACAACAAGGGCTCTAGGGAAAGGTTAAAAAAAAAAAAAAAAAGGTCTCTGAAGGAAGAATCGAACACTCCCAGGAATGGTGGAGAAAAATGAGACTTCTGCCCTGTGAGTCCTGACACCATCTAAATAATCTCTCTGCTCTCTTGAGTTTACTGCCTGTTTACCTTGTTTTTTTTTTTTTTCCCAAGGGTTTTAGAGTTAAGTTATTGAACTCTGGAAAAGTCGGGGCACAGAAGGATGTGGTAAGTGTGTTGGGCAAACCTTTAGCTTTGGTTGATAGCAAACCATTTTGAATAAGCCATTTCTGACAATGTGAAAATCAATAGGAAAATGTTGATGAAGTTCTGTCTTATCTGAAGAAAAGAAAAATGGAGGAGTCTTGTTATCTTTCAGGCCTCCAAACCAGCGTGCTAAATATGTAGTAAGTAAAATGATACTCACTCAGGAAGATTAAGAGAAGGAGAGTGGGGTGGTCATTCACATGCTGGAAATTCAACATTGGATGAAAATTATCTATGTACATTAGGCAGGGCCACCAACTTTAGTTGAGTGTGGTACCTTACTCCAAAGGGTGTCATTCATATAGACTAAAACATGACTGTCACCTTTTTGAGCAGAGTAACGCACATCATAAATGAAATATGTGGTGGCTCTGGGGCAAGTATATATAGCTGCCAACACAGAGCTGTCCCCGCCTTGAGTCCAAGCACCATCCTCTCATTGCTGGGCTGCCTCACTTGACTCTCATAAGCAAGTCTTTAGGAGTAAGACCTAGAGACTGAGGGCTCCTGGGAAGGCACCCATAGAATTTTTCCAGGGACTTGTATATCCTTCTCTAAAGGTGAAAATTTGTGGTGAGTATTTGGCTTTCCCTCTTTGTGCATTCTGAACTTCTACTGTTTGCAGAACCTAAGTACTCTTGAGGCCCCTCCAAACCTCTAACCTACTCTTTCCTAAAAGTATTCTTTATAGTTCCCAAGCCTCTTCCTTTTCCTTTGGGGCTTTTCAAATTCCCTCCTGCTTTCACTCTATACCCAAAAGGTCAAGATAAGTTTTTCCTCAGCAGTTTGGATGCAGCTCCTTGCTTGGAAAAATATGCAGGTTTCCTTCCAAATTCAATGTATGTAAGTATATACATATATTTAAATATTTATTTAAAATATATGCTTTTGTATATCTGTATTCTTTTATTGAAGTATAGTTTATATACGGTCTTTCAGGTGTATAGCACATTGATTCAGTTATTGACAAATATATATATATATATTTCTGTATATGTGTGTGTGTGTGTGTGTGTGTGTGTGTATATATATATATATATATATATTCTTTTTCAGATTCTCTTCCATTTTGGGTTATTGTAAGACATTGAATATAATTCCCTGTGCTTTACAGTAGGTCCTTGTTGTTTATCTAGTATATACATATATATCAATTCTTTTTTAATTCACCATAACCAATAGGGGTTAATAAAATGCCTTGAACATATAATTTGGTTAGTTCCTTTTACTCTATTTAACGTTTTGATTTTTAAATTCTGTGAAAGGATGAAGGGAAGGGAAGGTCCTCATCTCAGACCTCTGAAGAATGAGGACATGTCAGTTTGCCTTTTCCCTTCTGTACTGCATGAATTGTCCCTTCTTAGTTCAAGGTCTTTAAAGAAAATAAATGAGTCACAGAGAAAAGGTGAATGACACCAGACCCCTGGAGACCATCTGTAGGACTGGAATAGTGACTGGGAAATGAGGATGGGGACCCACCTTCATCCTGATACCCATTCAAAGCATATCAAATCAGTGCCTTGAATGGACAAGTGGAAGTTTGTAGAATTTTACTGTCTTCTCAATCAGTTACATGTATTATCCTACTCCAGATCTTGGGAAGAATTTAGATTGTAACCAAGAGGAAGGAAATTCGTCAATTTTAATCTCCTAATATTACTACATTCCTACCTATGTACAACCAGTATGTATTGCTTAGGAAGTGTGTTCCCCTCTTAGAAGCTCTGTGAGTTTCTCTGGGTAGAAAGTCTCACACGCCCAGATTTATCCCAGTCAGTGACAGTGATGCCATTGCAGATTGTTCTTGAATTTGATTGTGCGCTTATTTTTGAGAAGGTATATCAGTTCGTATGTGTTTGTTGTTCATAAGTTAGTTGATTAGTTCATATACCTATTTTATTGTTTTTTGTTTCACCTTTAGAATCATTTTATTAAATCGTAAATGTACAACAGCTTCTTAACTCCACACACACACTTAAATTTTTTTTTTTTTTTTTTTTTTTTGCTTTTTTAGGGCCGCACCCACAGCATATGAGCATATGGAGATTCCCAGGCTAGGTGTCGAATCGGAGCTATGGTGGCCGGTCTACACCACAGCCACAGCAATGCCAGATCGTTAACCCACTGAGCGAGGCCAGGGATCAAACCCACAACCTCATGGTTCCTAGTCAGATTCGTTAACCGCTGCGCCACAATGGGAACTCCCACTTAAATTTTTTTTAAAGGAAAAACATTAGGTCTTATTACACCATGATCCTGACTAACAGCTTTTCAAAACTCTGAAAGAAAATTTTAAAAAATGTTTCACGTGTCACCTGAAACTTACAAATTTAACATTATCATAGAAGGAATGCCTCTACACTCTCACAAAAACCACTAGGAAGAAACAACAATTAAAAAGCTAGGAAACTGTCTCAAAGGCATTTTATTTTTACAGTCCTTCCTCCGCAGTAAGGTAATGTTATTAAATAATCCAGTCCATTTGCAAAATGGCTCTCTGCATCTGCTCTGGTATCTTCTGCTTTATCACTGCATATTTATGCATGATTGAGATAAGAGTTTCCTGAACATTATTATTTTGATAACCTGAAGCTATTCGGTTGCCTCTTGGCTTTCATCCTCTCCTACTTATACACTGAAGCCCATGGCAAAATAGGAAGAAACTCAATATCGGCTTCTCCCTCCAAAACCCCCACTTCCTCCACTGCCTCCTCCACCATATGGTCCCCACATGTTCCTGCTTTCACCTAAGTTTCCACTCTTCATTGGACCATAGTTGGAAGGTTGCTGCTTATAATTTCCAAAATCATTCTAATTTCCACTTCCATAATTTCCTCTTCCATAGCCACCACCCTGGTTGCCATATCCAGGTCCTCCACCACCATATCGTCCTCTTCCTCCTCCATAATCAGGGCTACCTCCAAAATTGCCACCTCCAGGTCCTCCTCCATACCCATCATAGCCACCCCCAAATCCATATCCATCAGATCCTCCTTTAAAGTTACTTCCAGTCCTGGTCCAAAATTTCCACTACCACCACAAGTGTCTCCAAAATCAAAGTTGCCTCCACATCCACTTTTAGAACTTTGGACTGCCTGCATTTCTTTTTATTTATTTTTCTTTTTTTATTAATGAATTTTATTACATTTATAGGTGTACAAAAATCATCACAACCAAGTTATTTATTTTATTGTTTGAATTTGGTTTGAGCTTTCAGATCGCTTTTGTTTCAGAATATTATTTATTTGGACTTTGGAACCTGATTTTATTATTTGTTTGCTTTTGTGTTTATTTTATTGAAGATTGTACTTTCATTCACTTTGTATGTATTTAAAGTTTGGCTTTATTTTGTTAGACCTTTTTCTTTCTGTTTCTATGTGTATGACATTTTGGGCTGGTCTTTGCTTGTATGCTTGAGGAGGGTTTTTTTGGCTAGAATTTTGGCTTGTTTAGTGATAGTTTTGATTCTGGTTTATTTGGGTGTGTTACTTTTGAATTAATTGGTTTTGGTTTAAATCTGGGTTTCTTTGTTCTTGATTTGTTCACATGTTTTGATTTTTTTCTAAATGTGCTTTGGAGTTTTAATTGTGTTTGTGTGTGTGTGTGTGTGTGTCTGTTTATGTGTGCATTTTCCTTGTATTGGGGGATTTTAAAATTTGTATGATTTTGTTTGGTAGATTTTGCTGTTTTTCCCTTTAATATTTGCATCGGTCTCTTTAAATTTTGTTTTGTATTTATCTGTATGCGTTATATTTGGGTTTGGTTTGTGCAAGTTATTGGAGTTCATTTGGGTTTTATATGTTTTGCCTCAGTTTATGTATGATGGAATGGTTTGGTAATTGCAGTATGTTTTCTAATTGATGTATTCATGTATTGTTTGTGTTTGGACTTTACTGTAATTGCTTTATTTATTTTTTTAATCCTAATTACTGAGCTTGGCTTTATTTTTGGTGTGGGGGGGGGTACTATGCCCTAGGCAGGCAGAAGTTCCAAGGGCAAGGATCAAACCTGTGTCACCACAGCAGTGCTCCAAGCCACTGCAGTGACAACAGAAGATCCTTAACCAGCTAGGCCATTGGGAAACTACTGAGCTTGGCTTATATGTAAGTTTATTGTTAGGGATTTTTTCAAAGTCTTATTAGTTTTTTTTATTCATGATTTATTTGCACTTTGTTTTTCATTTTTTCATTGTTTATAAAGGTTTGGGTACACTGGGATAGAAACTGTTTCATTAGGGGTAGATAACTTATGTTGGCATTTGCTGATTTTTTTGAGCTTGTTCTGGATACCTGTTTTTTTTAAATGTTTGTATGAGTATGCACTTCTTATTTGGGGTTTTTTGTATTAAGGGATGACTTTATTTTGGGAGATGACTGTATTTTATTTTTGGCTATTACAATCCTTTTCATTTCCGTTTAAAGAGCATTATTAAGGTATATTTGGCACAATTTAAAGGCTACACTTTGATACATCTGGCATATTTTTACACCTGTGAAACCTTTACAACTGTCAAAATAGGGAATTTCATTCATTGTCTCCAAATTATTCCTCTTGTCCCTTTGTGATCCTTCCCTTCCCCCTCTTACCATCACATATCAAAACAACCACTGATCTGCATTTTGTCACTAAAGATTATGTTTTATTTTACATATTTCTATCAAAATGGGATCATAGAGTTTGTAGCCTTTTTTGGTCTACTTTATTTTCCTCAGCATAATTATTTTGAAATTCATCCATATTGGTATGTGAATCAATAATTTGTTTGTTTTATAGATGAAGAGTCTTCCATTATGTGGATATACCACAGATCTTTTTTTCCTTAATGCTTTAATCTGTTGATTAGCATTTTCTCAAGTTTGGAGTGATTTGGACTTTGACTATTAGAAGTAAAACAGCTATGACCCTTGGTGTACAAATATCTGTATGGAAATATGCTTTAATTCTCTTTGAAAGGCTGGATCATATAATATAGTAGTCACATATACACCTTTTAAAGAAACTTTCAAGCTGTTCTCCAAAGTGGTTATACTGTTTTATACACTACCAATTTAGAGGAGTTCTAGTTGCTCTACATCTTTGCCAGTACTTTTTATTGCCTTTTTTATTGTCTATCATTTTAATTTTAGCCATTCAAATAAATGTTGTGGTCTTTATTTGCATTGCCCTATTTTCTAATGATGTAGAGCATCTCTTCATGTGATCAATCCCCATCCCTACATCTCTTTTGGTGAAGTGCCTGTTTAAATCTTTTGTCCATTTTTAATTGTGTTTGACTTGTTAATGAATATTGAGCATTCTTTATGAATTATGGGTACAAGTTCCTCATCCAATATGTGATCTGCGAATGTTTTCTCCCATTCCCATCTGGGTGGTCTTTTCATTCTGTTCAACAATATCTTTCAAAAAGTAAAAGCTAATTTGGATGAGGTTAGTTTTTTCAATTTATTCTTTTATGGATCATGGTTTTGATCTAAGAAGTAGTTCCCTAACCCAAATTGGCAAAATTGAAGAGGGCCTTCACCAAAACTCAACTATTCTGGTACCCTAGTCTCAGACCTCCCATCTCCAGAACTGTAATATATTTCTATTGTTTACAAGGTACCCAGCCTAATTTTATAGTGGGTAATTTCAGGTGATTTTAGGGTAATATAGGTAATTTCCTAGTGGCCTGAATGGACTAAGACAAAAGGATAAGTGAGCACTCTGCCACCCCTGTCTTCAGGTGTCCAGTGAGAAGGTCTGGGATGGGATGAGAGTGGGAGTTGCATAGGAAGGTGGTGGTGGCTAAAGGAAGATACAGGTACATCTGATTTCCTGTATTCTCCTATTTTCATTTTTATGTTTGTAATAGCTGCTTTTGACTAAAGAGTTATGAAGTCCTATCATTTACTACTTCCTTTTCTCTGTTCTAGGACATTCCCCAGGAATGCATGTGGCAGGGAGATGATATTAGCTGCTTCATCACCAGAACTTTCTCAGTAGTTTCCTGGCCTTCCAACGAGGATTATCCAAACATGGCACTGAAAATCACTGCAAATCCACATCTTGCCAGTAAAATGGGAGAGTTCAGTTTCAGAAGAGGTAAGTACCTCTCAGCGAAATACCACCATACTGCTATAAATAACATGAGAGGCAACTAAAGGCAGACTCAGAAAGTTGGAGCTGGACGTGAACTGGTTAGGAACTTGAAGACTGGTGAAACAGCAGAGCTGCAGTTATCTATGATCCCTCACCAACAAAAGAATTCAACACAGGCATGGTGTTTTTCAGTCTCCTACCTAGCAAGAGAAAGTGGAGTAGGTAGGCTCCTTTTCCTCTCCTTTTATCATTAAAATGAACTCTTCAGAACTGCAATGTCCTCATGTGGTTTGTCTCATTTTTATTTTATTTTATTTTATTATTTTATTTCATTGCTGCTGCATGTGCAGCATATTGAAGTTCCCAGGCTAGGGGTTGCATCGGAGCTGCAGCTGCAGGACTATGCCACAGTCACAGCAATGTGAGATCCAACTGCATCTGTGACCTATGCTGCAGTGCAACGCCAGATCCTTAACCCAATGAGGAGGGCCAGGGATCGATTCTGCATCCTCACAGAGACAATGTCAGATTTTTAACCCATGGAGCTACAGCAAGAACTCCTGTCTCATTCATTCTAAGATGTCTATTTTCAGTGATGGGTATTAAGTAAATGAGGCCAAGGAATTGTACTCATCTGGATCCATTAGCTTCACCCTAGTTTTTTTTTTTTTTTCTTTCAGTGAAAAGTATTACAACTAGGTAGGGGTTTCCCTAAGCCCTCCCACTTCTCTTTCTATAAGAACTTCAGATTCCGATTGCTTATCTCTCAAAGTCCCATTTGTATTTGGAAATTCATTCTGAGTTAAAACAGTTGCAGGTTGTTATGACAGTTGAAAACACCTAGAGAGACAGAATGGAAAGGTGGAGAAAGGTCGCTCGGCAAACAGGTCTCATATGAGAGCCTCAGAAATTCTGTTTTATAAACCATTTCTGTTTGTTTATATGGATTCTTTTTATTTCTCCATATCAGAGGAAGGGGGCTTTCTGATCTCACCATCCTAGAACCTAAATCCCCAAGCTTTTCCCCAAGGAGGTTCTTGCTGCTCTTCACTGGCTTTTCTGTGGGTTGGAGTTAAGGTAAGCTCTGCTGAAAAAGGCATCAGGAAGTTTGCAGCACTGGAGCCTGAGGGATGAAGTGTTTGACTTTTCTACTTTTTAAAAGATTACTTTAGGGGGTGACAAATGGTTTTTAAAGAACTTCACCCTAATATTATTAATAATTTGAAAATCAAAAGGATCATACACATATGGATTCTTACTTTTAAATTAGAAGAGCCAGAGGGGGCTTTAGTGTAACTTGCTCCTAAAACCTGGCTCAGTAAAGATGCAGTAAGAGAAGGGATACTCAGAGAAGGATGGAAGAGGAAGAGCAGTAATGGGGAGTTTGAAGAAAGACTTTGGACAAATATTGGTATCTATTCAAAGGCATAAAGGTGTGAGAGGTGGGATGACAGTTGGACTGTCATAGGAGAGAACAGGAGACAGTAAGAAAGCACCATCACCTTGAAGCTGTTATAGGACCGAAGCACAACCTGAGACCCGAGGTGTAAATGTTACATTCCTATGTCTGGAAATAGAATATAACCTCATCACTTGATGCCACATCACCTACCAGGTAAGTGCTTTTAAGTCAGATCAGGGGGTTGATTTGGCAGCTGATATTTGTGGATTTTGTTACCTGTCTCTAAATCCGTATCAACCCTAAATCCTTACGCAGAGTCACAAGGAAGTTCGTGGTGTAGCAAAGAGGGAAAGAGTTCTGCTCTGTCTCCTAACATTGTTTTTTTTTTTCTTTTTGGTTTTTGCATGCTTGCTGTGTTTTCTTTTGTTATTTTTTAATTTATGGACTAATTCTTGGTTTTGTTTATGGTGTTTTGTTCATTTAAATTTAGTTTGTGCATTATTTTTGGTTGCTATTTAATTTGCTTGTTTGCTTTTTGGATTTGTTTCCTGTGGCATTTTGTGTATTTGAATTTGTTATATTTTCTTTTCAGCACTCTGTTGATTATTTTTTAAATGTGTGTTATTCAGAATTTTCAGTAGTATTTTAAATTTCTTATTGTTTGCACTGCAGTTTTCTGTGGATTATCTTTTGGTGTGTTTCATTATCTGAATCTTTATTTGCATGTGTGACTTTGCATGTTGACTTTCAGACTTTCATGTACATAAGGCTGTTGCTGCTTCTGCTACTGTAGCCCTCTGTCTATGAGCAGGGGAAGGTAAGCTGAAGCCCATGTGGTGAGATAAGGGAGACTCAAGGTGTGAAGAAGAAGGTAATTCTGCCCAGCACTGTTCCAACCAAGCTCTATCTGGTCTGTGCTTTCTATATATGATGAGTTAGTTGTGTGATTCTTTCTACTCAACAGTTGACTTTTGGGAAATACAAAGTAGTTTTGCATGTGCCAGCTGTATTAAATTGAAAATAAACAGAATAATGTCGGGAGGTATTCTAAGTCCAAGGAGAAGAAGGAAAAGGAAAGAAGGAAGGCTTATTTTTTATCGGTCTTGAAATCTATCCCATTTAAATGCATAGCATGTGGGGGCATAGGCACTCAAGGAAAGGAAAAAGAGAGAGGGGAGCACCGTGATTGTTTTCTTTTTTCTAGAATATTCCTCTGATTTCTCATTGACTGAGAGTGTTGGGATGTTGAGAAACTGCCATAGTGAAGGAGGGCTTTTTTCGTGGTTTAACCAAGGTCAGCACCCTTAGCTATGCTGTGTGCGGTGCTCCACTTCAAGAAGTGCCATCCATGTGACTAGAAATATGATTGGCACCTCTTTGAGTGAAGTAATTCACAACAGGTACAACATCAGTGCTGACCCTAGGAGAGGGGATATGGTCACCTGCATACAGGTATCATTTCCTGACTCTTGGAACCACCTACCTAGTGCTAGTTCATCTCATGGGACCCTTTAAAGAGCCTTCTTGTAACCTAGGGAAGGAGGCTCCCAGGCAAAGCCTCATACATACGTTCTTCAGGGCTTTATATCACTTTGTTAAAAAGGTCAGGGCTGCAACCTTCAGGTATGCTGTGTTCAGTGCCCTACTCAGGAAGGCATTATTCACATAGTTTCAAATATGAATGGCGCCTTTCTGAGTAGAGCAATGCGTAATGTGGACAACGATTGTGGTGGCATTAGTAATGGTGGGTGGATATTGAGTTACAGAGCTGCATTCCCTTGGGCCCTGGTACCTACCCTTCAGTACTGGGCCACCTTCTGTTACTTAGTGGAGAACATCTTCAGAAACCTGAATGAGAATTTGAGGGCCCTTGAGAAAAGTCTCCTATGTGTGTTCTTCAGGTATTTATAGATCTTTGTCTACAAAAGGACAGGCCACACTTGGAACAATATTTGAGGTATGAACATGATACTTCTCTGTACTTCTTAGTCTTCTCTGTACAACCCAAATGTACTTCCTATCTTCAAAATTCCTGAAAAGTTTATAGCTCTTTGTTTTCTTCACAATATTCAAGCTTTTATTTTTTTGGTAGCCCAAACACCCTCCTGCCCTTCCCTGCTGAACCCCAAACTCCTTTAACTCTCTCATCGAGTAATGCTGCCTTACTCTTCAAGGTTTAGATCCTCCACAATTCCGTTGAATATTCTGTGTATCCTTGAAAATATCATCATATTAGTAACACACACACACACACACACACATGCACCTTGATACCTGCCACCTATCAGAGAAAGAGAGATTGAGATTGATTTGTCATAGATAATTGGGTTACATTATTAGAGAAGCTGTTAAGTCCAAGATGTTAATTCCCAAGCTCTTCAGGCTGATCCAGTAAGCTGGGGACCCAGGGTAACTAATGTAGTTTCAGTCTGAAAACTGGCAGGCTTGAGAGCCAGAAAGAGTTAATATTTCAGTTCAAGTTCAAAGGCAGGAAGAAACTGATGTCTCAGCTCAAAGGCTGAGGCAGGAGGGATTTTCTCTTACTCAATGGTGGTGAGCCCTTTATAGGCCTTCAACTGATTTGTTGAGGCCGCGCATTAGAGAGGTCAGTCTGCCTTGCTCCATATGCCAATTTAAATGTTAATCTCATCCCAAAACACACTTACAGGAACATCTAGAATATGTTGTACCAAATATCTGGACACACTGTCGCCCAGCCAAATTGACACATAAAATTAAATATCAGAAAAGAAAATCAAGGACTTGGAGAACAGACTTGTGGTTGCCAAAAGGGTGGGGGAGGGAATGGGATGGTAGGGGGGTCTGGGGTTAGTAGCTGTAGATTGTTGCCTCCGGGCTGGAAAAGCAAGAAGATACCACTGTATAGCACTGGGAACTATGTCTAACCACTTGTGATGTGTAACCCCGTCACCACGCTGTACAGCTGGGTATAATGTAAAGAAATTAAAAAAAAAAAAGAAAGAAAGAAAAAAAAAGACCTGAGGATGGGCCTTCAGATTACTGGTTTATGGCAGCAAAGAGATCCTGGGAAATATTAAATGAAGATAATGTTAAATAAATAAATAAATAAATAAATAAATAAATAAATAAATATCAGATGTTCACCCTTTGTCGACTTGGGGCCCAAAATGTAGCTCCCTAAAGCATACTTAAATCTCCAAATGAAGATAATAACAAGGTCATAATTCTGCCAAACAGGATACAACACGATCCTGCGCACAACTGAAAATGCACTGACCCCTTCTGCAGAAGAGGAGGTAAAGTTTTTGAGTGATGTTTGATGTCCTTGTTATCTCATATATGAAATACTCTCATGGAATCTTTAAATATTTTATTACTGTGAAATAAAGTTAATCCATATTATGTTACAGGATAAAGGGACCATAGAAGAAAACAAGCAAATTTACTATATAATATACCCAAATATATTCATGACAAAATAAGGAGGAAATACAATTGTGTATTTCTGAAACTGGTTACATGGTTGTTGGTATCATTTGTAATGAACTTCTTCCACTACACATTCTGTTTTCCCTCTGCCTTCAGCAAGCACCTCAGATGATCATGGTACTTTACTTTGTGAGGTGATCCAAACCTCTTTTCCTGAACGGTCTGGGCCATTAGTAGTCCTGCCTGGATTTGGTTGTTGTAATTTTTCATTGACCTTAATCACAGGTCCAGTAACACTAAATGGGGCCCTAAAGGATCTCCTGTATTCCAGACATAATCTTCCTTACCTCCATTGTAAGAGTAGAAGTCCAATTCCCCTTTGTAGTCTGGATCAACCACCCTAACTCCCCTCTCAAACTTTTTGAAAATTCGGAAGCATTGCATTGGCTTTTCTTACTCCACGTCTTTGGGATATCTCTTCTTTAACCACAGCTGTCATGAGACACACACACACACACGGTTTGTTATGCGGTTTTTAGAGTTTGGAGTTTTGGATTTGATTCCTGTTTGGTTTTTGACACTTACTAATCAACTTGTTTTATGCATAGGGTTTTACTTTGTTTGACTTTAGCTCCTTCTGGATTATATGAATTTGAATTCATCTTTAGACTTTGCTTGTTCTTCCTTATTGCTATTCTGATTGCCATTTTTAATGTGTGTTGATTGGAATTTTGTATTTTCTCTTTTGTTGGGTTTCACTGTGTGTTTTTTGTTACATTTTTATTTGCATATTGATTTGTGTGTATGTTGTTTGGACTTTGAACTGTATATTCCTAGAGTTCTTTTGATCACTTATCGTTTTGGCTTGTGGTTAGTTCTTTGTGTTTTGCTTGTGAGGTGTTATAGTTTTTTTTTTGTTTGTTTTAGTTTATTGTATAATTGGATGTGTCTATGTGTCTGTGTGTGGTTTCATGGGATAGTAGGTCTTAGTATTAAATGCTGTGTGCTAGGTTGCTACAAAGTCTTTTTTAAAACCACTGAAGGGTGGGTAAAGTAGAAGAGGAGAAATTGTTCTCATGCTGGTGGTTGAAGGAAAGAGATTTTTTAAAAAATGATATTTTTGCCATGCCCATGGCATGCAGAAGTTCCTGGGCCAGATATCAAGCCCGAGCCACAATAGTGACAATGCCAGGTGCTTAACCACTAGGCCACCAGGGAACTCTGAAGAAAAGAGTTTTGAGTTGTTACTCTTCCCCCTTGAGGAATTTGGTGAGACATGTCAAGGGCCCAAATACTCTGAGGAAGAGAGAAGTTGACAAAAGAGAAATTTATACATGTAAGTATATCTGTAGAATCTGCATTTGATGACTTTCATGGATTTCAAGAAATTCTAAGAAAGGGTTGAGATATATAGAATTGTTTATTCTGTGAAATATGTTTCCTTGACCTTGACTAAGCTCTGAGACTGAGCTGTATGCTTCCTTGTCTTTTGGGGGTTGTAGATGTTTAGTAGATTGATGGGAATGGTGCACAGGAACATCTGAGACAAAAAAATTCATCATTATCATACCAGTAAAAAAGTATGTGGCTACTGTGCAAGATGCTTCTAATCATTTAATCTTTTTCAACTGAATGAAGATTTATCCAGCCTAGTAGCATATGCGTAGAAGGAGGGAATTCCGTCTAGCTCTCCACCAACACAGTTTCCTCATAACTATAGTATCTACATTAGATGAGACATCTCTCTACTGTATTCTTTCTATTAAAATTGCTTTGGGAAATTAGAGAGTCAGATATCTTGATTCGAAGCTAGGAAGAAACAAAACAGAGTCTAGAAGACCTGCTTGTTTTGGGAATTGCCCTTGTGAGCATGAATTTATAGTCATAGATTATCAAAAGTTTTCTTGTGTTACACAGAAATATTAGGGAATTTGTGGTGTTCCTTCCATTTAAGGGAAAATAAAACTAATTTTATTTACAACTGAAGACAAGGAACACATGCAGACTGGAAGACAAAGGGGCATCCAGATAACATTTTAATCACCCTCATCTTACTTTATATTTCAAAAGTACAACATATAAGTAGTATGTATATTCTCACAAATTATCTTATAGCTCTCTTCATAAGAACTTCAAGGACCCGTTTTCAGTATTTTTAAATCAAGCCTGTCTTTGTTCTGGTATTCCCCCTTATATTTCCAACTTGTTCTAGACCAAGTTTGTCAAGGATATGTAGGTACAGAGAAGCATGTTGCAGAATGAAAAATGCAGAAATATCCTAATAACCATGCATCCAGAGAAAGGTTCTAGGAAATACAAACCACTTGTTAATAAATGTATGTAACAGTGGGAAAAAAAATCAAGATAAGGCATGTGAAGATATTTCTGCTGTGAGCAAGAGCACTTAAGAGAAAGACTTAATGATTCTCAGTTCCTAAAACTACCACATGAAAACTTGGACATGTTAGAGGACCACATTCACCTGTAGGGTGAGTGCTATAGAGGTCTTTTGGACAAATGCTGGTGGCTTCTCACAGCCTGAAAACATTGAGGATGGATTTTTTTCCCAGTGCAGCCATAAGAAAGTACCATGAACTGTATGACTTTAACCAACAGATATTTATTGTTTCATAGTTCTCATGGCTAGAATTCTGAAATCGACATGTTGGCAGAGGTGTGTTCTTTCTGAAATCTGTAAGAGGATACTTCCTCAACTCTTTCCAGCTTCTGGCTGTTTGCCAGCAATCTTTGGAATTCTTGGTTTACAGATGCATAATTGTAATACTCCAATATCTTTACATTTCCTCCTGTATCTCTGTCTGTGCTTCTTCTTCTGTTATAAGGACATCAGTCACTTTGGATGTCACGACCTACTCCAGAATGACCACATCTTAACTAATTGTGTCTGCACTGACAAATAAGATCACATTCTGAGGTATTGTGGGTTAGGACTTCAGCATACCTTTTTGTGTGTGAGAAACTTAGGAAATCATCTCCCGAACACATGACAAGATTACCAAAGATGTTCCTTTAAGCCTCTGGAAATTGACCAAACTAGATACAACAAAATGAGGAACATTTATTTGAGAAAATCTGCTGAACTGTGGAAAGGACAGTTGAAATTTGTGGCATTTTAGCCAGGGGCTATTCCCATCACACACCTCAGGTCTGTGGTGCAGAAATTCTGCCCCAGATGGTAAGACATCTGGACTGGCATGTCACCCTCTAAATCCAGATCCGTGGCACAGAAGTTCTACCCAGTGACAAGTGATGTAGGACACTGAGACTTTCATCTCTGAGATTCTACCTAAAGTGACTGACTTCATTTGGAGCAGAGCATAGAAAAATCCATTCCCAGGGGCATTGTCTAAAACAACACAGATATTACTGTTAAACAGTCAGGGAAGCTAACAACTTGGTGGTACCACATGGGGCAGTCTTAAAATGGCAGAATAGCCAGAAACTTTACAGGGAAACCCTGTAGGAGAAACAGCTGAAGAAGGTTATGCTATGCTCAGATTCTGCATGTATAGGTAAAAATAAAACGATGGAAAAATATATGGAATACAAATAGCAACCATAAGAAAGCTAAAGTGCCTATACTGATACTAAATGAAGTAGAAATAGAAAGAAAAATATTTCTAGATAAAAATGAGAAATAGTTTATAATGGTAAATGATTCACTATTCAGGAATAATGTTTATAAACATATTCTAACGAAAGAGACCCATAATACAAGAAAAGACAGAATTAGAAGGAGAGATAGGTAAATTAATAATAACAGACAAAAATCCATATGATCATCTCAATAGGTATATAAAAGGCATTTGCAAAATCCAACTGCATTACTTGATAAAAGCCATCAACAAATTAAGAATTAGAAATAGAAGAAAACATCCTCACTCTAATAAAACTCATATATGAAAAACCTATAGATAGCATCAGGTTTGTAGGGGAGCCACACCTGAGGTATGTGGAAGTTCCTGGGTCAGGGATCGAATCTTAACTCGCTGTCCCACATGGGAATTTCTGATATTATCATTCTTAATAGTGAAAAATTGAAAGCCTTCACTTTAGGATTGGGAATTTTTTTTAAAAGTCTGTTTTCACCACATCTTTTCAACATTGTTGTAGAGATTCTAACCAGGTAATCAGGAAGAAAATTATTAGAAAGTTATCCAGCCTGAGAGGGAAGTAATGAAACCATTCTTATTCACAAACAACGTGAACTCGTATGTGGAAAATCCTAAAAATATTAGCAAACTAATATAATTAACAAATTCATCAAGATCAATATTTGCAAAGCATTGTGTATCTGTATGCTAACAATGAAGAATCTAAAATGAAATGAACATCATAATCACAGAGCCTCAAAAAAATAAAATACTTAGGATAAATTTAACAAAAGGTCACATTAACAAAACAGTGCAAGATTTGTACACTGAAAATTGTGTAGAAAATTCTTGAAAGAAAGTAAAGAAGACTTAAATAAATGTAAGTATAGACGTGTTCATGGATTGGAAGACTTAATATGGCTAAGATGAACATTGACCAGGTTGATATAACAATTATGAGCATATAGGCACTCAATATCAGAATACTTAAATATATAAATATTAACATAATTGAAAGGAGAAATAGACAACAATACAATAGGAGGGAACTTCAGTATTCCACTTTCAACAATAAATAGAATACCCAGACAGAAAACCTATCAGGGAACAGAAGACTTGAACACTATGGATCAACTGAACCTCACAGACATACACAGAACATTCTGCCCAACAGGAGCAGAATACATATTCTACTAAAGCACACATGGAACATACACTATGAGTAAATTTCATAGTGAACTTAAGAAGATTGAAATCACATTGGAGGTGGTGCATGGCCTAGCCTTGGTGGAGAGCAAAGATGGTGCTTCTTTTGCCCAGGCATGAGGCAGCTCACTTGAGCCTATATGCTCCTGTGCTGGCGGCACCCCAAGTGGCTCAAGCACCATGCCCTGTTGCTTCCCACCTGCCTCCTTGTATTCCTGGGGCTTGTGGTACCTAACTCACCATCTGATCGGAGCTCTTCATGGCCTCTGACCTCTAGAGCTGGATCCCCCCTGGTGACTTCTGATGCTGCCTGTCAGCCATTAACTAGATTCAAGATGAATAACAATCAAATTACGTTGTTTGGTGAGGTATTTGAGTCATTTCAGGATACCGTAAGAACAATATTCCTCTAATCTTGAAGGAAAGAGACAAAGATGCTCATTACTAGTTGTGGTTAATGCTATGACCCTTTCAGAGACCAACATGGAAATTGGGGAATATTTCAACACATTTCCAACGAAGTAATATTTTTTCATAATGTATTCTGAAGATAATTCTTGACGATTCTCTCCAGTCCCTTTCCCAACCTGATGGTGTCTCCATATAGCAAAATTTTCATGTCAAGATATTAGGTGAATCACTTAAGGATTTTATTGCTTTCTTATTCTTTAGGAATATTTTGAGAAATTGTAACACATATTGAAATCAGAGCAATAAGATATAATTGACATTTGTACTTTAAAATGGATCCAGTTCTTTTAAAGCAGAATAATGAATTTATACTGTTTTCTCTGGACATTTGGAAGACTAGGGTACTAGCCATGCCAGCTCAGGAATGTGTGGAGAATATGTGTGGAGAAAACAGTACACTTGTGTTCTTATATATTTCTGTGTGTATGTATAAAGTTGTAATCTAAAGCAGCTTTATGAGCTTTTTAAACTACTAACATTAAAAGAATTGATAATACAAAGAATTAGAAAAGTGATAGGTGCTAACCATGGATCTTCATAGTATTTTAGGAAATTCATTATTTTTATATGTCAAGATTAGCATTGTGCTGGCCACCTATTTGGCACTCAGTAACTTTTGTTGAATGAATGACAGATTAAGCATCTTAATTTTTTAAGAGCCTGCAGTAGAGCAACCCACAACTTGTGGTGGCAAAGCTGTGTATGAATTTCTGCAATCTGTGAGAATGCATATACCTTTTTTGTTTAAAAAAATACATTTCAGAAAGGTGGTGATTTATAATCAACAAAATGCTTATATTGATGCAAAAAAGGTCAAGAGTCATTATAGTATAATTTCTTGGAGACAAATTAGGATTCCAAATCAGACTGGACCTTAAGTGAAAAATTATACCTATAATTATACTTACTAGAATAAAATTATGAAGATGATTAATTTTATGCTTCGCGATACTAGATAATCTCTTGCTAGGATCAAGAAGAAATGTTCCCTTATAATAAGATTGCAAAGGGACTGTTAAAAGGGGCTTTAGTTAATGTTGGTGAAATGGCATTTAAGAAATGATTTTAAGCTTCCTTTATGTTTAGATAATTTTCCATTCTCACTTTAAATACTGTCTGCTTTCCATTTTCACTTTAAATTCTGTCTACTTAAGTGACTCTATTGGTTTCAGGTGAATTTAGCCTATCTTTTCAATTCTTCTCTTAAAAAGTAAATTGCAAATTATGTTACTACAATAGTAACATTCATTCTAGACACATATTGTGTGCAGGCATTTGCTAGACTCTTGCGATATCACAAAAATGTGATATGGTCCCTCAACTAAAGGAGTGCAAGTGTGTAGAGGAGCTGGTAATATAGTCACATATTTACAAAATGGTATAAGTGTGTCTTCAGATATATAAATATGTTCATTTTAAACATAATTGTAAAAGATCTTAATGGCAGCTTTTATATTATACCTGCCTCACTCAAGATATGGGCAAGGAGAGTTCCCTTCGTGGCTCAGCAGTAAATGAACCCGTCTAGGATCCATGAGGATGCGGGTTCTATCCCTGGCCTTGCTCGGTGGGTTAAGGATCCTGCGTTGCTGTGAGCTGTGGTGTAGGTCGCAGATGTGGCTCCGATCTGATATTGCTGTGGTATAGGCCAGTGGCTGTAACTCCGATTCAACCCATAGCCTGGGAACTTCCATATGCCACAGGTGCAGCTCTGAAAAAAAAAAAAAAAAAAGATATATAAGGTCACATAACATGGAAGTGAATTATCCTAAAGAACTCACTGGAGGTTTCAAGAGAAAGTAAGGCCAGGGAAGGGTGTGGAGGTTTCCTAAGCAGAATGAACCAGAGATAGAATGGTATCAGCCTAAGTGCCCATCAGCAGATGAATGGATAAAGATGTGGCATATACATACAATGGAATGTTAGCCACAGAAAAGAATGAAATTCTGCCATTTGCAGCCATGTGGATGGACCTAGAGAATATTATGCTCAGTGAAATAAATCAGAGAAAGACAAATACCGTATGATATCATTTATATGTGGAATCTGAAAAATAATACAAAGGAATATATGTACAAAAAGAAATAGGCTCACAGATAAAACAAATTTGAGATTATCAAAGGGGAGAGAGAAGGGGGAAGGGACAAATTAGGGGTATGGGATTAAGAGATACTAACTACTATGTATAAATCAGATAAGCAACAAGGATATATGATAGATCACATGGAATTATAGCCATTATCTTGTAATAACTTTTTCTTTGTCCTTGTCTTTTTAGGGCTGCACCCATGGCATATGGAGGTTCCCAGGCTGGGGGTTGAATTGGAGCTGTAGCCACCGGCTTACAGCACAGCCACAGCAATGCCAGATCCAAGCCGCGTCTGCTACCTACACAACAGTGCACAGCAACACTGGATCTTAACCCACTGAGCAAGGCCAGGGATCAAACCTGCATCCTCATGGGTACTAGTCTGGTTTGTTTCCACTGAGCCATGATGGGAGCTCCCTATCTTGTAATAATTTTTAATGAAGTATAATTTATAAAAATTTTGTGTCACTATGCTTCACCACTGAAACTAATAATTTTGTAAATCAACAGTAGTTCAATTATCATAAAATATAAAATCACTGAGCACAAAATATCTGTATATATATATATTTTTTCTCTTTTTACCTTATCTAGGGCTGCACCCGCGGCATATGGAGGTTCCCAGGCTAGGGGTCTAACAGGAGCTCTAGCTGCCGGCCTTCGCCACAGCCACAGCAACGTGGGATCCGAGCCGCGTCTACAACCTACACCACAGCTCACAGCAACGGTGGATCGTTAACCCACTGAGCAAGGCCAGGGATTGAATCCACAACCTCATGGTTCCTAGTCGGATTCGTTAACCACTGAGCCACGATGGAACTCCCAAAATATCTATAATTAATGAAAAACTTAAGACTGTTACAAAATTTTATTTGGATATAATCAATTTTAAGCATTGACTACTAGAACATAATATATGACTTGAATTGTTAAGAGAAGGAAAAAGGTGGTACCCAGAACTTTTCATTCAGTTCATCTCCTTACAATTTTAATGTTAAATTTCAAAATATTATATGTGGGAGTTCTCTTGTGGTGCAGCAGGTTAAGGATCTGGCATGTCATTGCTGTGGCATGGGTTCAGTCCTTGGGCTGGGAACTTCCGTGTGCCACAGGTGTGGACCAAAAAATTACGTGTGGAGGGGTGACATGACAAAAGGATCACTTGAGTCTAAATAAATATTGTAGCCATCTTAAGTGTGAATAAATAATGCATTAGCCCCCCTCCCCCCCAGTTTCTCTACAGTTGTTCCTTTTTAACGCAAACCTAAGTGAGAGGGAAGGAGAGAGGAAGAGTCACAATTCTGGATTTGATCACAGAACTGGAACTGTGCCTGAAGGGTAAATTGTAAATTTCACAATGTTCTATTGGGAATTGGGGTATAAACTGGCATTACCTCTCATAGAAGCTTGTTCAGACAATTTTAGGGTTGCAACTACAGTTGTATTTGTGAATTATTGATGTAAACACCAAAAATTTTGATATAAATCTAATAGATCTGGGTATAAATCTCATCACCATATAGCTTACTGCACTCTAAGCTGTGGAGAGAAATTTAGTTTGAATATAAAGTGGACAAGTTGTTCTTTGTCACCTAGTATTGTAGGAAGGTTACCTCACGTGATGACTGCTGCCATTAACTTACATCTCCTTCCTGAGCTCCCAGCATATTCTATGTACTTCTCTGGGATAGTGATTACTCTGAGGTTTTCCTCATTTTTGTATGTTTACATGGCAGTGGTAAGAGTAATATATGTGTGTGTGTGTGTGTTTGGTTTGGGTTTGTAATTTTATGTGGGCATGCTTATATTGTGTGGATATTTATATTGTGTTGGTTTTGATAGTGTAGGGTTTTACTCTTTAAATTTTCTTACATTATTGTTGTGTATTTAAGTTTGGTTTTAATACGCTGCTGGATTCTGTTTGCTAGTATTTTGTTGACCATTTGATTAGAACTCTTGAGAATCAGGACATTTTGCTTTGGCTTCATTTAGTCTTTTACGTGTGTCCCTACTCATGTCAGGGCCCTGGGAGGCAGAAATTGAGAAGCAGGTTTTGTATTTTGTATACCTGTGTTAGGAAATATTTGTTTTTTTTGTTTGTTTGTTTGTTTTTTGCATTTTCTCTGTGTTAGGAAATACAGTATATCCTGTTGCTCCCTCCCTCTGAGGTGATTCCCCCTTAAAGCACGTCAGTCTGTTGCCTTGACAGATGCTATTTGATGCTTTCCTTTTCAGAAAAAGTTAGATAACTCTTTTAGCCTAGCTTCTTTCATTAACATAACTATTTAAAGATTCATGTAAGCTTTGTATGTATCAATGATTTCAATATTTTTATGCCTGAGTGGTATTCAATATATCTATAGACTGTATTTTGCTCATCTGTATACGTATTGATGCGCATTTGGGTTGTTTCAAGTTTTGGGCTGTATTGCATTTAAGCTAACTACCACAACAATAAATCCCAGTCCCAAATTAATAAATGATAAGACTGGCTCAACTGCTCTATCATATAAGAAAAGCCTGACAGAAGAAGTGGTGTGTTCAATTCCAGGTGTGAATATTATTTACCTCATTTTCTCCAGTTCTTCACATGAGGTTCAGCATCAAATAAAAGTTTTAAATATATATACTCCAAAAAAAGACAAAGGAACTTACTATCAAGAGACAAAGAAAACAGTAAGACCAGATTCTGAGATCATCCAGTTGTTAGAACTGTCAGACAGGGACTTTACCATAACTATGATTAATATATTTAGGTATCTAATATATTAATATCATGAGCAGATGGGGAATTTTAGCACAAAGATAAAAGCTATAAGAAACAGTTAAATGGAAACGCTATAAATAGAGAAAAAGAAAACAAGAAACTTCTTTCAGAGATAAAGATTTACTTTGATGTACCCATAATTATCTCAATGCCATGCAAAGGCAGAAACCTGTGAAGGCTTGAATGAAAGCAGTTGCGTTAAACTCTTGTTTTTATAGTTTGCATTTCTGTGCTAAAATTCCCAATCTGCTCATATAAGATATCTACACTTTACACTAGATATTAAACATATTTATCATCTTTGGGTAGGGCTGCCACATTGAGCCTTTCGGCGTGCAGTGCCTTTCACAAGAAGGTGTCATTCAGGTGAACTAAAATATGAATGGCGCTTTTTTGTGAAGAGTAATGTACACCATGTAGGGCACAGGTGGTGGCCCTGGGGTCAGGTTATAGCTGCAAGCACTGGTGCCTTTTGTGGAGCTCAGTCACTCTTCAAGTGTTGGGCTACCTCAAGGAACTTTTTGTGCCTTCTGACAGAATATACACAGGAACTATGGGCTCCCGGGAAAACACTTCTACTTCTGTTCTTCAAGAATTTATATATTTTCACCAAATGAGACTTGACTAAATTTGGAAAAACATTGTGTTGAGAACATAGTCCTTCTTTGTCAGCTTAGCAGTTTTCTTCTTTATTGCCAAATTCCCTAACCTTGGTTCACCTATCAACTTCTTATTTGCAAGGCTTATCTTTTAGAGCTCCCCAAATGCACCTCTGCCCCCGATTTCTCCACTGCTTAGCCCCAAAGTCCATTTTCCTCTTAGAGACTGAAATGTTTTCTTTTTTCCCAGCTTTATTGATATATGATTGGTGAATAAAATTTGTGTATACTTAGGTTGGACAATACAACTTTTTAAGGTGTACAGTGTGTGATGGTTTGAAACACATAGACAATCGTGAAATGATTACCACAATTAATTAATGCATTTATCACCTCATGTAGTTACCTTTTGTGTGTATGTGATGAGAACACTTAAGACCCACGTTCTTACCAAATTTCAAGTATATGATACAGTGTTATTAACTGAAGCCACCATATTGTGCATTGGATCCCCAGGACTTAACTCATCTTGTACTGGAACATTGTATGCTTTGACTAACATCTCCTCATTTCCCTCACCCCTACAATCCCTGGCAACCACCGTTCTATTCTCTGGTTCTTTAGATTGACAATTTAGATTCCACGTATAATTGAAATCCTATGAGTATTTTTCTTTCTGTCTTGCTTATTTTACTCTTTGATTGGCTACCTCAGTTGTTTCCAAGTTTATGTATTTCCTTTGTTATGTTTGTACTAATTGTCTTGAGAATACCCTTTAAACATTTATTGCCTGTTTATTAGGGATTAAGCATAGTCCCCTAGAAACTTTTAATTTTAAATATTAAAAAGAAATTTAAGTTAGATTTGAAGGATAGAAAGGCATGATAAAACCACTACTCAGGAGATATTGCCTAAGATTTTCTCCCCCGTTCTTATGGTGACACTTCTTAATTCTTAACCCAAAGCTGGCAAGAAAGAGAGAGAAAAACAGACAAGCAGGAAGATGAATTGAGACAGCAAGCACCAGAGTGTTGGAGACTATCTGCAGCATATAAGCAGTATGTGCATTTGGGAAGTAGATCGTAAATGCCCATTCATAGGTGACATCCCTTTAATCATATCAAGGTTTTTCATGAGTAACATGTTTGTGCAGTTTTGCTGCAGTCACGTGCCACACTGTACCCTAATACTTGGAGGAATATAGGTTTTTGAGGATGAGGATAGAAATAATTTGTTTTTCCTCCCTAACCAGTTTGCTGATGTAGAACCCTTCCCTCTTCCTCAGAGTGTCTGCTTTCCTCCTTTCTGCACTCTGAGCATTTTCTGAGGTACCAAATCATAACTACCCATACTATATACAACTTTGTGATGGGACTCACTGGGATATTTTCCTTGTATTTTGTTTGTGCTGTTGTGGAAGAGATAAGTAAAACTGATAAACCTTTAGCTAGACTCACCAAGAAGAAAAGAGAGAGGACCTCAAATAAACAAAAAGAGAAACAGTAAAATATGAAACAGGAGAAATAACTGATACCACAGAATTACAAAAAAATCATGAGAGAATGCTATGAACAGTTCTATGCCAACAACCTTGAAGAAATGGAAATATTTCTATAAACACACAACCTGCTAAGATTTAATCAAGAAGAAGCAATTTGAATAGACCAATCATTAGTAGTGAAATTTTATTTATAATAATAATAATATAAACTACCAACAAACGAAAATCCAGGAATGGATGGCTTCACAGGCAAATTCTATCAAGTGTATGAAGAAGAATTAATACTTATCTTTCTCAAACTATTCCAAAATATTGAAGAAGATGAAACACTCCTAAATTCATTCTATGAGGCCACCATTATCTGTTGCCAAAACCAGACAGAAACTATAAAAACAGAAAATTACATGCCAATAACTTTGATGAATATAGATGCAAAAATTCTCTACAAAATATTAGCAAACTGAATGCAACAATTAAACCAGATCAAACAACATGATCAGTTGGACTTATTCCAGAGACACGAGGATGGCTTAATATTTGCAAATAAATCAATGTGATATACCATATTAACAAAAGGAAGGATAAAAATCACACTAGCATCTCAATAAGTACAGAAAAAGCGTTTGAAAAAATTCAACAACCATTCATGTTAAAGATCTCATCAGTGTGGGTATAGAAGGAACATATCTCAATATAATAAAAGCCATTTCTGACAAACCCACAGCTAGCAGCATACTCAGTGGTGAAAACCTGAAAGTCTTTCCTCTAATTTCAGGAACAAAACAAGGATGTCTACTCTTGGCGCTTGTATTTAACATAGTATTGGAAGTTCTAGCCACAGCCACCAGATAAGAAAAAGAAATGAATAGCATCCAAAATGCATAGGAAGAAGTAAAACCAACTATTTGAAGATGACATGATATTTTATATAGAAAACCCTAAAGTCTTCACAAAAAAAAGAAAACTATTAAGACTAAGAAATGAACTCAGCAAAGTTGAAGAATACAAAATTAATATACAGAAATATTGTTTTCTATATACTAATAATGAACTATCAGAAACAGCAAGTAAGAAAATAATCCTGTTTAAGATCTCATCAAGGGCGCTCCGGTTGTGGTTCAATGTTAATGAACTGACTAGTGTCCATGAAGATGCGGGTTCAATCCCTGGCCCTAAAATAAGTAAATAAATAAATTAATTAATTAATTAAATAAAAAATCTCATCAAAAAGGATAAAAAACTGAGGAATAAACTTAACCAGGGAGGTGAAAGGCTCAGCAGCAGGAAAGGCTCAGGCGAATGCGTCTTCCCCCACTCCTGCCAGATCTCATGTCTCTGAGCCAGCACAGCACAGTGGACAAGAGCACAGATCTTTTACACAGTCAGCCTTGCACAGAGTTCCTGGCCGCCCATCCTGGCTGCATGACCTGAGCAGGTGGTTTGCCACTGGGGACAGCCTAGAGCTCTAGAAGGACAGGAGGGTACACACAGGGCAATCCATTCCTGCTGTTAGGGCTAGGTGGCTAACCTGTAGGAGGTGGCTGCGATGTGAGCAGGCAGCAGGGAACCTTTCCTTTTCTGGAGGGGAGTGATGTGAGGAGCTGTTTGCACATTGGCCACAAAGCTGCACAAACACACCAGTTAGCTGTGAAACTCTGATCTGGTGGCAGGAGGCATAGCTGGGTGTGGGAACTGGGACACCTCCCATTCCCAACACAGAACTGTGACATATAGCAGCTGCTCTCCAGACACCAAGGGCTTGCTGCCCCATAAATGCTCTCCAGGGTCCTGAGCTTTGTACCTCCTCTCTTACTTGTTCTGCAACACCCCACTCCACCCCTTTCTTGCCACACACAAAAGCAGTTGGAAAGGGAAAGGCAAAATGGCATTTTCCCATTGCCAGGAAGTCTAGCCTGCCTCTCCCTCCCTTTTTTCCTTCACATGATGTATAAAGAAAAGACAAAGCAAACACAGTAACAACTACTCACCAAGTATGTGTCCTGGGCAGAAAGGACCACCCCCCTCACGTGGTGACAAAAAAGTCACATAGGCTTCTTTCAGTATGTGGTGGACATCAGAATTTCTTTAAGAGCCTGGCCAAGACAACCCCACCACCTTCCGTCTTGCACCCTACCTGGCACGGATGTCCCTGACTACAATCAGAAAGGATCAGGCTTTCTCCTTTCTGGTCCCCAACAGAAATATCCTTGTTGATGATTTTCACTGTCGGGTTAGATGCCCACTTAAGCGGGGTTTTCCTGCATCTTAAATCAATTGGAATTAGGTCTGCTCAAAAAGAGAATGACACTCCAAGCAGCACCCTGTTCCAGAATCACTTACCTAAACTCCAAACCATAGAATTAGCAATGCCAGTGCCTCTTAGGAACCAGGAGCGCTGGAATGCAGAGAGTTTTATGCAGAGGGTTTATGGTAATGAAGAGGTTGGGAACCCTCTTCCTTCTCAGCCCCTGGACAGAAAGGAGCCCCGCCTACCCCACCGGACCCTACCCATGCAACTTAACCCCTGCAGTGAGGACCTTGGGAGTGAGGAGCTTGGGAGTAGCCACAAGCCTTCCTGCAAGGACCTGGGCTTCTCCCTCCCCTCTGCCCTCCCTCCTCTATCCCTGCTTGAGTGAGTGCTCCTCCCCCTCCTGCAGCTTCACATGCGTGGGTTTTCAGGCACGAGAGGAGTGTGGACCCTCCGATTCACCCATCACAGCCTGCTCTGCCCCTCCTCTCCCAACCCTCTCCAAGAGGTACTCACCTCACTTCCAGGCCCAGAGACTTATCTGTGAATATGTGCAGGAATCAGGAGACAGAAGGGAGCCATTCGGGAGGTGTCAGATCCCCTGGAGGACACTCACAGAGAAAGCAGCCCATCAAGGTAACCATTCAGAATGAGGGAGGAGTGCCTGCTAGGGCTTCCCCAGGCTGTGCCCACCAAACCTCTAAGTATCCAGAAGAAACTCCATGTCCCCTTGGGTAGCATGGGTCTCAGGATGTCCTGAAGCCAAGCAGTCTTTCCATTCCCTCCAGTGCCAACTTTCCCACACCTTCCTCAGAGGTCCCTTCATTCAGAGCGGTTTTTCATTCAGTTTCAGCCCAATACAGTGTCTCCTTTCCTGGATTACAGAGCAGATGGCTGGTGAATGTGTAAGAGAAGGGGTAGAAATGCTGAGGAGGGACTCCCAAGACTGACAGGAGGCTTGCTGGAGGAGCCTTCCTACACTCCCCACATGGCCATCCTGAGGGGCGGCACTGGCCACTAGCAGCAGTTGCCACTGTCGCATCCACCCCTGAAGGGGCATGTCAAGGCTTCCCAGTTTGCCCCGAATGCCACTCTTTTCCTTCTCCCTCACTTCCTTGTCCTTCACTGTGGAGAGCACGGCTCCCCTCTGAGCACATCCTCCTTCTCTGCCCTCCCTTCCCAGCCTTCCTCAGAGATGGCCTCACAAAGCCATTTGGGTGCTGATGGGACTTTGGGGCTGGGGACAGAAGTTTGTAAGGCTCAAGGAGATAAAGCTGGGGTGCTGGGGCCATTTAACAAATGTGGATCCAGTGGCCATTTCTTCAAGACGGGGGCTCTGCTGCATGCTGGGCGTCCACACAAATTCACTCTCAGGGAGCCTTCACTGCTCTTGGGGAGGGAGGTTCGGAAAATACATCAGGAAAGGAAGAACTAGAATACTTGTTAGGGTCATTAGTATTAGGCAAAATAGAACTAGTTAAGATGAAATGAGCATCTGGCTGGGAATGGATAGGTCCAGAATATCCTTCTTTCTATTTTTCTTTTAAGAAGAATGCAAAAGGAAGATAAATGAGTCATAGAGAACAGACTGTGGGGGAGCGGGAGGGAGCGGGATGGACTGGGAGTCTGGGGTTGGTAGGTGCAAATTATTACATTTAGAATGGATAAGCAGTGAGGTCCTGCTGTACAGTAGTGAGGTGCTGGAACTACATCCACTCTCTTGGGATAGACCATGATGGAAGATAGTATGAGAAAAATAATGTAGAGAGTTCTCGTTATTGCTCAGTGGGTTGAGAACACAAATACTATCCATGATGATGCAGGTTTGATCCCTGGCCTTGCTCAGTGGGTTAAGGATCTGGCTTGCTTCAAGCTGCAGCTTAGGCTACAAATGTGACTTGGTTCCAGCATTGTTGTGGCTGTGACATAGGCCTGCAGCTGTAGCTCCAATTTGACCCGTAGCCTGGGAACTTCCATGTGCTGCAGGTGCAGCACTAAAAAGAAAAAAAAAATTAAAGTAAAAAAAAGAAAAAGAATGTATATGTATTTATGACTGGGTCACTTTGCTGTATAGCAGAAATTATCACAACATTGCAAATCAACTATACTTTAATGAAAAACAAAAACCAAAAATTAAAATTGTTCAAAACAATTAAAATAGTATTGTCTTATAACATTCACGTTATATATAGAAGTAAAGTATAGAACAAAACTGGAAACAAAACCAAGAAGGAATCAATGAACATAAACTCTTTTTAAATACTTTCTTATTGTGGTAAAAGTATTAGCTTAAGTTAGACTGTATTAAGTCACTGTTACATATTTTAATGGCTAGGGAAACCAGAAAAGAATAACAGAAGACCAGAAAATGTAAAACAAATAGAGAAAAAAATGAGTGATAAAAAAAAAGTTGATTAATCCAAATAGGAGGAATCAGGTGGCTAATATCAGGTGAATGGGACAAATGGAAAAACCTAACAACTCGATAGGCTTAAACCTAACTATCCTAGAATCATATTAAAATATCTAGAATAAAAACTCCATCTGAAAGAGATTTTTAGACTAATTAAGAAGGAAAAGTCAATAATAAACTGAACACAAGCACCTTTTTTTTTTCCTTTTTAGGGTGGCACTCGTGGCTTATGGAGATTCCCAGGCTAGGGATCCAATCAGAGTTATAGCTGCTGGCCTCCACCACAGTCACAGCAATGCATGATCTGAACTGCATCTGCGAGCTACACCACAGCTCACAGCAATGCCAGTTTCTTAACCTACTAAGCCAGGCCAGGGATCGAACCCGCAACCTCATGTCCTAGTCGGATTTGTTTCTGCTGTGCCATGATGGGAACTCCTAAAAATGAGGCACTTTAAGTACAATGAGACGTGTAGATTGAAAGGAATGTGATAGAAAACAACTTCATTCTCCAATGTTTTATTTTTATTAAGTATCGTTTACAAGTATTTAATGTGCAGTTTGATAAGTTCTGAAAAATATACAAACTCAGTTAAATTGCCACTCAAAGGGAGATGTAAAACCTTTCCATCATCCCAGAGAGTTGCTTTGTCTGTATCCCTAAGACAGGAAAACAGTGCTCTGATTTCTGTTATCATGGATTACTTTTGTCTTTTGTTGATATAACAAAAAAAATCAAACTCTCCATTACCTGTCAGGTGTGGGTGTGTGTTGTGTGTGTGTACTCAATCCCTATTATTCACAGATTCTTGTTTGTGAACTCTCCTACTCATTAAAATTTATTTTTAACCTCCAAATCAAGGTTTGTTGTGCTCTTGCAGTCATTCACAGACATGCACAGAGTGACAAGAAATTTGAGTCACCTGATACCTTCCTAGTTGAGAGCAAACAAGGGGATACTCTGCTTTCTTGTTTCAGCTCTAATATTGTAAACAAGTATCTTTTTCTGCAGTCTATTTAGTGGCAGCTTTCACCTTTTTGTGGGTGTTTTCACTGTTTATAATGGCCTCCAACTATAGTGCTGAAGTGCTATCTTGTGTTCTTGAGTGAAATAAGTCTGATGTGCCTTAAAGTGAAAATATGTGTGTTAAGTAAGTTCAATTCAGGCATGAATTTTAATGCTGTTGGCTGTGAGTGCAGTGTTAATTAATTAACACAATATATTAAATAAGATATCTTTATATAGAAACACACATAAAACTATGTTATGTATTGATCTGTTGACAAAAATTCTTTGATCAGAGGCTAATAAGAAACTAACCTTGTATTTCCCCTAGGAGCAATAAAGTTCAATATTTGTTAATTCACTGTCCATGGTGAATTTATAGAACATAGCTATTATACATAGCAAAAAGTAACTATGGTAAATATTTTCTCTCACAGTCTATGGCTAGGCTATTTTTTAACTGTATCTTTTGATAAGAAAAAATTTTAAGTTTTGATGAAACTCAATTCATCGTTTTCTTTTACAGCTAGTTCTTTTATGTATCTTTCTTTTATAAGGGAAAATTTGCTTCCCTCAAAACACAAATTTTTGTTTTCTTCAAAAGCTGTATGGATAACTACTGCTTTAATGATGGAATAGCAAGGAGCTCCAACTGTAATGCACGGGGAACTATATCTAATTACATGTGACAAATCCATATATGTACATGTAATCGGGTCACCACATGGTGCAGTTGGAAAACCTGACAGAAATCTGTAAACCAGCTATAATGCAAAAAAAAAAAAAAAAAAAAAAAAAAAAAAAAAAAA